>VXBT01005402.1:346331-765884 GCA_013400235.1 Oriolus oriolus | reverse complement strand
TCCAATGGGCCCAGTTCTCAAGCCTGCCCAGGTTCCTCTGGGTGGCATCCTGTCATTCAGGTGTGTCAACAGCACCACTCAGCTTGGTGTCATCAACAAATTCACTGAGGGTGCACTTGATCCCTTTATCTATGTCATTAACTAAGGTACTAATTAAGGACTAAGGGTCCCAGTATAGACGCTTCGGGGCACCACTTGTCACTGGTGTTCTTTGGGACTCTGAGTCATTGATCACCACCCTCTGGATGTGACCATCCAACCAATTTCTTATCCATCTCACAATCTACCCATCACATCCATCTCTCTCCAGTTTAGAGAGAAGTATGTTGTAAGGAACCATGTCAAAGGCTTTACAGAAATCCAGATAGATGGCCCATAAATCCAGATCTGTAGCGCTTCCCTTGTCCACTGCTGTAGTCACTCCATCATAAAAGACTGCTAAGCTGGTCAGGAAGGACTTGCCCTTGTTTACAGTAACTTGCTCTTCTGATCACCACTATATTGACGGAAATAGTCTGTCTACTAATAATAAACAATCCACTCAAAATCCTTTATTGTTTTATTTATAATTCTGATTTCATAGTTAGAAGTGCCTACATAGAAATAAATTACTTAGAGTAATAAGACAGCTTTGTAACTAAAAAGTAGGTGTGATTGTGGCTCTTTTTTAACCTCTGGGTGGTTTGCTGGGAACAGTTTGCAAAATATTTCATCTCCTGTTTTGAGATTTTTAATTGGTCAAAATCAATGGTAACATGGAGTAACTATTTCTCAAATAGCATTTGCACATATGTATTAAAAAAAAAGCCCATTTTTAAATAGAAGCACGTTTCCATTCCACAAGTGAGCACCATCCCTAATTAGCAATCTTTTGGCATTTCTTTGGGGGAAGACAGAAATGTAGCTGCATATTGACCTATCTTTCTCTCTTTGAAGGAGATGCCATATTAGTGAATTTGAAATTATAACACAGTTTCATATTGTATTCCTTTGCAAATATATTAAAAAATATTTAAAATTTCAGTGTCTTTTACATTTCAAGGCTGTCATCTCAAATTTAGTTTGTGAAGGAAAAGAGTCATACGAATAATCCTTGACCAAACTCTTCTTTATCTGTTGTGTGTGCAGTAGTTTCACTGTTGGGAATTTACAGTCAAATAAAGCAATCAGTGCAAGATACAAGTGCACTCAGCAATTCTGTAAACAGACATGACTGTGTTTTAAAACTGAAGTCAACAGAAAGGCATTCAGATTTGGGGTTTTGTTTGTGCTGTTTGATTTTTTTCCTTAGTAGAGTTCTTTTTGGTGTGGTCTTTATCTCTAAATGTTCAGCAAGGTACATAATTGAAGAAAAAAGAAACCAAACCTTGAGTCAAAGTAGAAGAGTTGTTAAGAGTAATGGGATGCTTAGATCCCTATTTAAGGCATGTAAGCGATGCTTAGAGGCAGGACGGATAAATGCTCTCCTGCTCCGTCATGTTTCCCAGTGTGTTCAGCTGAGTGCTATAAATAGCAACTAAATTAGAATGTGTGCCCCTACATGGAGGAGAATGTGCAAAAGCATATTGATATATTTGTATTGGTAATTCCACATAGTCGCTCTGAACTAAGAGAGTTATGATCCCATGAGAAATCTGTTCTCTACATCTGAACTTGAGTTTCAAAATTCCTATCAGGTTTGTACTGTTTATACATACAGTGTATAAGGTTCTCTATCAGACAGGTTCTCTATCATTAACATTTTCAGTATTGCTTCTAATATTTCATTATCCCATGTGATAAATTAAGACAGTGAAATTACCTATATATCAGGCAAAACGCAGTAAATAATTTAGAACTAAACCAAATGTTGCTCATTCTTCAGATATGTAGATTACAAAGCTATGAAAAAGATTTATTCTGTCATGTGTATTCATGTATTTTATCACACTGAGAAAGTAAAAAGTAATGATTTGAATATATCAATAGAAGAACCCATCAAATAAAAACCACAGTAAGATATTACTAGAATAATAAAACTGAAACCAATATGCGTATCCAAAGATACAATAGAAATGCAAAATTCATAATGACCTTACTAAAGGTCAAAGGGAATTGTTGTTTCTTCTGCACTTTTCAGGCCGCATCTGAAATATGTGTCCAATTTTTTGGCTGTGAAGTTGAAAAACATTACCCAGATTGTCCACAGAGGTGGGTGGAGATATATGGTTTGTGGAGGTATCTTTGGAGATACACAGAACTAGAGTAGACAATTCCCTGAGCAACCTAAATTGGTGTTGAATTTGGCTCTACTCTGAATTGCAGTTGGATTGGATGCCAAAATGTTTAATTTTATGAATAAATTAAATCTATAATGGAAGTAATTTAAAAACTATAGCCATTACAGCTAAAAAAAAAAGGAAAACAAAAATTAATTTTAAAATATAACAAAAAAAAGTGTGCTGTTTAACAAAATGTGCAGTATTTTTTCCTTAAATTCCTCCCTCATGTATGTTTTTCTGGGTTGGTTCCTGAGAACAGGTGTGAATGAAGGTTTATGCCATGCTAATGCTCTTCAGCTTTCTCAAGTGTGACGGGACATCTGAAAGAGACCTACAGCCTTTATGATGAGCTGTTCTTTTGGCATAGGCCACACCAAAATAAATTCTCTTTCAGGGTTAATAAAAGGTTTCATGAGCTTCAGAGAGCAGATATGCTGCACTTGAGGTACCTTTAAGCTAACTCCCTTGGCTTTACAATGTAGGAGCAAACGACAATCCGTACCAGCTTACTGCACCAATTAGAAAAAGACTTAATTATATTCTGTATGTACACAAAGTTATCCTTTGCTGAACAAACTATTTGATAGTCGGAGCATTAATCCCATGTTGGAGTTTTCTGTTTAATGGAATTTGAGCAGCTTTAGCATGAGCTGGCGTGGTGTGCCAGGATGCCATGTCACAGACATGGCCTCGATATCGTGTAATTTCTTTGTTTAAATGGGGTTGCAGCAGCCACTGTTGCCATTCTGTGATCTCTTTTTTCATGTTGAAAAAACCCAGATTTCCTTCT
Source organism: Oriolus oriolus (assembly GCA_013400235.1). Lineage (NCBI taxonomy): Eukaryota > Metazoa > Chordata > Aves > Passeriformes > Corvidae > Oriolus > Oriolus oriolus. Next base: position 762,833 of record VXBT01005402.1, on the reverse strand, counting down.
TTGCCTTTTAATTGTGGTATCTTTTGGGCATTTTGGGATATAGACCCCACAGAGTTAAACAATTTCTGGTTAGATTGCTTTAGTATGTTTGATTAACATTCCATACTTATCTGAGAGTTAGGTTAAGCCTTAATAGTTACTAATATAATAGGGTTCTGTGACACAGGCATGGGTGAGAGATCTTCTAGTTTGACAGCCTTAAAAGAAGATGTTAACAAAAAATAAATGACCAGTAAACAAGAGGAAAAAAAAAAAACGGAGAGAGACTGGTGACTGCTGTTCAAGGGGTCATTGTTTCAGAAGAGGAACAAGGGCTGTGAGGGAGATGCTTGATGGAAAATCTGTATGTCATGGGGTGTTACCAGGGAAAACGAGCCATAGCAAAGTAAGCAGTTCTCTGCTGGCTCTCTCTATTGTAACACAGCCTTCATGCTGGTACTGTGTAACAAATTACTGTGCTGCATCCCATCATTACTAGTAGCTAATACATTGAGTATTCTTTACTCCTGTTCAGTCACACCAGCACCATCACAATATAGATTTCAGCACCCCTGGGATGGGATGGGACATGATGGGGAAGGAAAAAGGAAAGGAAAGGAAAAAGGAAAGGAAAGGGGAAAGGAAAAGGAAAGGGAAAGGAAAGGGAGGGAAAAGGAAAGAAAAGGAAAAGAAAGGAAAAAACTTTTAAACCAAACATAAACTCCAAATTAAATTACTGTGTTATTTACCATATGAAACATAGTATGAGCAAACACCTTACCATATACATGAAATACTGCAGCATTCACATGTTCATTTAATAAAGGATAACTACCTCAAGAATACTGGCTCAAGGATTTCACATACAAAAAAGATTACCACGAGGGAGCGAACTGTTGTATACCAGTCGTTCCTCAGAACCTAGGCGTTACCCACTCTGGGCTCAATGCCTGGAGAAATCCCTCTATTTCATTTCTTCAAACTGTAATACTGTCACTCATGCTGTTGTTTACTGCTGAATGCCTGCACTTAGGAGCAGACCTGTAGAACAGCTGCTGCACTGTGAGGAAAACAGGACTGTAGCATAACTGCTTGTTTGACCTTTGCTCAGTCTAAACTCCAGTTGACTGAGTACTTACTCCCCAGCAGTGGTACTCACCATCGTTTGCTCTCAGACTTGGACAAAGTTCTGCACTTTTTTGCCCAGTAATATGGAAACCTTCTAAAACTAGTAGAAAAACAGAATTACACCACATGGTTCCTGGCTATGCATATTCATGTAACACTGAATACAATTTTCCATCTAGGCAAAGAAATGAAATCACTTCTGTAGTGATTTATATGATTTTCTTTTTCAGTATAAGTCCTCTGTGGGGACCACAGCAATAGAAAAACGCAGTAGAAGAATATACATTTGGAATGAATTAAAACTGGTGAAGGAAGAGTACTTGATTCATTTTAGAGGAGTTCTGTGATTCTGAAGCTGTATAAATGCTAATGTGAAAATCTGGCAGCCTCCGTATTCCTTCCACTGTTCAATGAGGTGCTCAGTTTGCTTTGGGATTAGAGATGATAAGCAAGACTTCTTTCTGAAAATGGAATAGATGTTCCTTGGATGTTAAGATACACAAAAAAATATTATTTGAACCACCTGAGACCACACTTAGAGACTTGTTTTTGTAAGAGGAAAAGAAAAGAAAAGGAAATGTTTTTATTATAGCAAACAGAACTGCACATTATTGGAAGTTTTGAGATATCCTGCTAGGAATTGCTTTCCAAGCATTTTGTGTATTGCTGATAAGTTTTCATATTATATTTAAAATCATAATTTGCTAAATTAATCTATCACAGACAGTTAAATTTCTAGTGTAATTGTAATAAGAAAGATTCAGGAAATATTGAAATAATGAAATTTTGAAATAAACAGTTGCAAAGAAGAGGGGATGATAGATTTTTTTTTTAATTTTGTAGTAAAATTATTTTCCTGGTTAGGATATTTGCAATTGTAGACCACATTGTTGGTATAATAGTTATATAGTTATATAAGAGTTGGTGATGGAAGAAAGCCTTTCAGACTGAAATGCTGCATTGCCATCCAAGATGAATAGGAAGTCGAACAACTTTTCATCACTTTGACAAATGCAGTCAATATATGTTTCTGTCAGAGGCGGGATGGGAGGAGGGGTGTTACGTTTTACAGGATTTCTCCCTTTCAAGAAACATCACTTCAGTCTTTCTACAGCTTAGCTTAAACTTCCTTCCCATCCACACCTGTTCTCTTTCAGCCTTCGGCAGTGGCAGTGGGACTACCAGTGACAAATGATCCGTCAATAGAGTGGTATTGTCTTTTGAGACTGTAGCATTTCCCTAATAGGCTGTCATGTGATGTTATAAGACTAAAATAAGCATAAGGATATTTTGTACAATTGTGTTGTAAAATATATTTGATTGCATCTAAAATTATTTATTAAATGAATGTAAATGAGCTACATATTCAGCTTTCTGTAGAGCAAGACAAGCCATTAAAATTTTACTTTTGTGATCTAATGAAAGTTTTTGTTATTGTATACATCCTAGTGCTACTTAATTATACGAGTTTAGAATTAATATCTCCAATACTGGTCTTTTAATTGGGTGGAATAATAAACATCTGTGTTCCTGACAGTGTTCCTCTTTAGCAGTTACATTAAAAGTTTATTTGATGACAGCAATAGAATGATTGTATTAATTACAAGTTGAAATGATGTCTACTTTTATTACACAAAGCAATTTACAAAACCTCTCCTAACCAGAATACAGAGTTACTGCTATATGATAAAAGAAATTGTTATATAAAGTTATTAGAAGAATCATGCAGACAAGAGTCATTAACTGTGTACATTTAACTAATGGAAATGGAAAGCAAAAATCTCTGAACTGATTCATGATCGTTTGGGTTGAGGGCTCATAATCAGGAATGTGGCAGATAAAAAAAAAACCCAAACTGATTAAAGGCTTGAACATGGTGGAAACATTATGGAGATGTGTGTGACACACTGCCAAAATAAAATAAAACTCACTGAGTGATATGTACTTGCATTCTAGATGATTTTGTCACTTCCAAAATGGTCCTATGGAATTATTCATCAGTCAGCAGTCCAAACAATACACTAAAGTACTTTTTAAACAAGATATGGGTGCTTGGCAGGTGCATTGTGTGATAAGAGTGTAACTTCCAAGATTTTTTTTATTCAGTGACTACAGGAATTTTATAATTTCCTGGGAGCTGGTATTTTGAAAGGAGTGGGGCTTGTCTTTCTCTGTTTAGTGAGAGCATGTAGAATCTTATTCTCTGATTAGTTTCTAGCTTAGTATTTGTAGAATCACAGAATGGTTTGAGTTGGCAGGTACCTTAAATATCATCTAGTCCCAACCCTACTGCCATGGACAGAGATACTTTCCACTAGACCAGGTTGCTCAGAGCCCCATCCAGCCTGGCCTTGAAGACTTAATTTATCTGTGAAGAGCTTACTTATAGCGTGGGTTATACAATGACTTCAGGTTCATGCTCCAGTGCCATAGTCAGGACTGTGGCTTTATCACATAAAGATGTACCAAAGAGATACAGTGTAAAAGTTTCAGAAGAGGATTTTGACCATGGACTGTTGCATAACCACCCAGGTATTTAAATAACGTGTCTGAAGATAGGAAATTCTTTAGTCTGAGATTGTTAATGTTTTGAGGATCAAACTCAGACTGCATTTCTTAGGATGCATGGTTTATGAAGATGGCGAGGAGCAGTGTGTCTCTTTCCTCATGTTGGCACATAAGGTGTTGCACTGGTGGGAAATGCCAAGCTTGCTGCTGCTAACAGGCTGCCTGTAAGAAAGAGTGGAAGAAGGTTGAGGCAAGTGTTCTGTAAGGATAATTGAGGGCAGTTATTCCCCTCACCTTCATTAGACTCATTTATTACCATGTATAACATGGGCCAGTTTTTATCTTATAATAAATTCTGTGAATTCACATCTCAAGCTAATATACTAAAAATGGCAGCATCAATGCAGTAGTAGGAGATATTTAAAAAAGCCTGTTGGCACGTACTTATAAAAACTATAACTGCAGATTGAAAATGAAGTGTTTCTTCAATATGATATGCCATTTATACAAAAGAATGATCTTAAAGCCTACCTAAAGGAATGCAGTTATTTTCCTGAACTTATTAAAACAAAGACAATAATGACAGCCATTTTGATGGAAAACATAAACTCCTCTGTAAGTAAAGGTGAAATAGGGTATCAACAGTGATAAAATTGTTGAAATGATAATTTTCACTATACAATAATGAACTTTCACTGTACAAAGTAAGCTGCACTGAGAAAAGAATGAAACATGAGTTTATTTAGAATGGGTGAGTCATGTTACACATAAACTGCTGCTTTTCTTTATATTTTATAAAGGTGTTCATTTCCTTTTTACCAGTTTGAAATAATTGAAATTAATATTAAGCTTAGAGGTTACAGTATGTTTACACAAACATTTTTCATTAATCATAATAATTGACATACCCACATTAACTCAAAATGTTCAAAAATCAAGTAAAAATTTCAGGATTTCTTGTTTTCCCTTTTTATTTTATTTTATTTTTTTAATATTCTGTCTTTTAGAATTGGGTAGAAAAAGCAGAGAAACAGAAACTGTTGTCAGACACCCTTGACCTTTCCGAGCTGTTTCATCCAGACACATTTCTCAATGCCTTACGCCAGGAGACTGCAAGGTGAGGGGAAAATGATGTGCCTATTTGTGCTAATGTGCCATTGTTCCTTATGTGTGAGGATGGTTATTTCATTTTCAGGACGCAGATCCAAAAAGTTATGTCAATTGCTGTCATCAGTCATCTTATTTTTATTTCTTGCCTTGAAGTAAAATAGCTGTTACTTGTTTAAATGCTGATTTTTGTGGTTTTTTTCAGTTAGAGATGTATTATGCTTCAAAGTAAGACTTAGTATGATATGGTACTCATTGAAAATACATTGGGTTTGGTTTTGTGTTTGATATCCTGTTGTTACATGTCTGTAAGATTTACTGTATATGTGTTTCCATTGCAGAGTAATGAGCTGTTCAGTGGACAGTCTTAAATTTACAGCTTCATGGAAAGGGCGAATTCAGGAAGGCAAACTCCAAGTTAAGGTATTTTACTAGGATGTTGTACGAGGATTTTATGAGGATGTTTTATCAGTACAGTCCAAATCATCTGTCCATAAAATTTCTGGAAAACTGAGCTATAAATACATTAGACTACCTGAGATAAAAAGGCTGGTTAATGGTATACAGCTACAAAAATAGCAGTGCAAAAATTCCACAGAAATTAGAAAAGGAAAGCAGTTCTCTTTTTTCTCCTCCCTAGTCACTGTTCTCATTTAAAAATTAAGCTTATTCTTGCTCCATTCTCTTCAACCACCTCTTAGATGACAATTGAAGATGCAACTTCATTAGTTAAAATCTCGGTCTTGTCCAGAAAGAGAAGTGGCTTGTAGAAAGAGGAAATACACGTGTAAATCTGTAAGTCTAAGGCCATATGTTATCATTTCTTTAATCCCTGAAAGGTTGCTACGAAGGAAGTAAACCAAAGTAAACTATAAGATGACTAGTTTTTGATATGATAAATACTCAACCATTTTTTAATGACCAGTTAGGCCTACAGGCAGCAGCCATAAAGTCACCACTGATTGATTAGATATCGGAGTAGAGATGAATCCTCAAATGGTTTAATTTAGCTTGTTAACATTCCATGTAAAACTGCCACTTTGGTCAACACAGGTCTCTGTGCACCATTTTTGTACTTAATTGTGCAGGGAATTGACAAAATACGTTTTCTGTGATATGTCTTCCTACAGATACGTTGATCCCAAAATAATCCTTCACAGCTCCAAGTTCTGTGTTCAGCATGGAGCACGGCCCTTAAAACCACGTCCTCACAGAGACACTTGTGCCCAGTGCAGGGCACTCAGCAGCGACTGTGGGCCCACATGCAGCTAAAGCAGAGATTGCTGGGCTAGCAGAGAGAGAGCAAGTGGCAGGGCACCTTCTCTAGTCTGATAATGCAGACAGACACAAGGCTTTGGGAGATATTAGAGTTCTGGGTGGCTGCTGACACTAAAATTATTACTACAGAATATGTAAGATTTCATATTCCTAAAGTATTAATATATTGTAAGGCCAGTAAAGGTAACTGTAATCATCCAATCTGCCCTAAATACAGTGCAGTCTTTTGAACTTTGTTGAATTAATTCCTGTTGGAACTAGAGAATGTAATTTTGAGGATTCTTCAATTTTGGTATTTAAGTAAGAGTTATGGTTGTCTGCTTAATTTCATGAGAAGCAGATAGGGGTCTAGAACCTGGAGGTAAATAAGCCAAGGGACTTTTAGGGCTTGGAATAAATCTGGTACGTGACAAACCTTGGAGCCTGCAAATCACATGGTCTGAGATTAGAGATTCAGCCAAGACTTCTAAGTCCATAGCAGTAAGCCAAAACTGAGTTTTACATGTCAGACCAGTCATTCTAGTAGGCTGGCTATCAGCTGCAGATTATAGAAGCTTGAAGGTCTTCAAAACCATCCTAATGTTTTTGAAAAATGTCAGAAGTCAATGTCAAGGACCTCAGCTTCCTGAATGAATAACATTATCTCAGTGTATTCATATATTTAAAAATATCCCAATATTTTACAGTTGGCAGATTGAAATAGCTGCTTGGCAAATAAAGAATGAGAGGAAAGAGTTTTGTAACAGTACTCCAGTTTTTATTAAACTTCTAACTGAAGTTTAAAATATTCTGCTGCGTGAAAATTTTTGTGGTAATTTTTTGGCAATACTAGTTAAAGTACACTGTTAGCAGTCTATATCATATGCAGGCAAAAAGTTAATGTATATAATCTTTTGCTTTACAAGAATGTGTCATGTTCTAAGAGAGATTGAAAATCAAAAAAGATAATTTTGTTTAAGAGGAAATTTTCTGCCCCAGGAATAGTACTAGCAGTTAGGTGAGTGGTTATTTTTAGCAAAACATAAGAATCCTGTCAAGTTTCTTCACTCGATTTGAATATTATCTTTTCCTCTGTAAGAGAAATATTCACTGATTATCTATTAGTAAGTATTCATTAGTATTTTCGCTGCTCCTTTTAATCTTTGATGAGCAGAAAGGTTTTGGAACCCTTAGCAATGCTGAATATTTAGATTTCCCTACCATGAGTCCTTCCTCATGCTCATGGAGAACTGAAGAGAAACTTTCCCATTAGTAAAGCTAAATACCACATGGACTGTAACTAGGGCATAAAAATGTCATTGATTCAGAAAAATCATTCTCTAAAATGTGTCTTGTTTGATAAGGATCCTCTGGATTGCACATTAAGCTTGGTTCACCTGAGCAGTATGAATTTGAATACTGGTAAACGTTGTATCTGCAGTTTGAAGAATTCAGGCTAACCTTGTCAAATGAGAAGCTATTCTCAGTGGGAACTCAAAAAAAAAAAAAAAATTCCATCAGCAGAATAGAGAAGTCCTTAAACACATGCTGTGGTGAGATAGCTGGAACCTTGTTTTATCCCACCCAAATCAGAAATTGGAGTTTACTGAACTCCCCTACAGGAACCAGACCATGGGATAGGCTGTTCTGAGGTTTGTCAGTCTCAATTGATAATGGTGTTATTTCACTTTATGTAACTAACTCCATCAAGAGACTTGATTCTTTCCCCTAGCTTACAGAGCTGAGGGAAACCCTCTGTTTCAGGGTCTAGGAGAGTCCTTCTCAAGTCCCTGAATCAAAAAATATTTAAAAGCCTGATAGAATGTTGCTGTTGAAGGATTGGCACAGGTAGGAATGCAGATGAATTTAAACCTGGTAGTCACACATACTTTGATTAACTTCCTTATCAACACTGTCTGTTCAAGATCTTTTCTTATCTTTAATTTTAAAAGCTTTTGATGGTTTAGAATTTGTTCTGTGATAAAAAAAAGAAGAAAGAGATCTCTTTATGATCTGTATGATGAAAATGCTTTCTCGGTCTTCCTGTGATTTTAAAAAATGGCATCAAGCTTCATCAGTTTTAGATATTTGATCTTTCTATGCCTAAAAATACAAATAATTTACACTGTGATTATCTGTAAGTTAGAAGCATGCTGTGCTAAAACTGTCAGTGAAACTACAGAGTATGCAGAGGAATACTCAATCAGGGCAAGAACACACCTAAGCCTATATGAATTATCAAATCAGATGTTAAATTATCAGTGTTAATTCAGGTGATAGTTTAGATGTGTGATGTGGAGTGGATCTCTTTAGTAGGAAGTGATGAATATTTGATTTGGAATCAATCTGTATAAAATTACACCTTCTTTAATATCACTTAGAATCAATCTGTGTGAAATTTATGCCTTCTTTAATATCACTCTGGATTGCTTTAACAAAGATACTGAAAATGTATGGCTATTGCCATATAATCACATATTGATATGCAAATGCATCTCTTCTGTTTGCTTTGTGCACTGATTGTGCTGTTGTACAAAAGCAGGTAGTCATTCCTTTTGGCATTCCATTTTCTGTATTGTAGAAAGGAGTGAAAGAAAGGAAGAAACATGGCAAGAGACTTATTGGGTAGTAAGTAATGTGACCTTGGGTAGAACTTAATATAAATAGTGAAAAATAAAAAATTATTGAAAGTCTCAAATTCACAATATGAGCATTAATATCAAAACTATACTCTTGGCAGCTGACAGATACACTATTATAAGACATCCTGAGAGGTCTTTTTTTACAGTATACCTGCATTCTGAAATATCAGTAAATTAATGATGGAGGCCTGTAGAGGTAATGAAGTGAAAATATGACTTCCTGAAGTCTGCTGCAGTTTGCATCGTTTCGTGGGAAGTTATGGCATTAATTAGTAAGGGAAAATCTGTTGCAGAGAATTTGAAATTTGGAAACAGACATGCTTTGAACCATGGTATCAGCACACTTTCTACAAAGATATTTTAAAGAAACATAGTCTGGAATGTGTAAAAATAAATTTTTTGAACCTAAATTAGTACCAACAGCTGTGAACTGCCAAATTCTTCGAAAGAATTAAAAATTATGATCAACTGCCATTACTCTCTGCTAAGTTTCAAAGATACTATGGTTATATTACAGGTGCTGTGAAAGTCATGTTTTTCATAGTACTTGTAATTTCTATATACTGTTAGTTACAGAAATGAAAACATGGCTATGGGAGTACTCAGCCAAATGCTGTCTGAAAGTACATTGTTCTGGTATTGTTGGTTTTTTTCTTAATGTCTTTTAATATCGAATCAAAGCAAAAATTGGTCTTAATCTTCAAAGGAGTTTCTACCATTGGCTGAAGTTTTCCAGGTGATCAAATGGTATTTATTTACATAACCATAATGTCAAAGGGGCTGTCAATATCAAAAGAAGAAACATGCAGTAAAAAGTTTTTTCAATAGGTGACCCACTTCTATAGAAATTTCTTTCAGAGATGTTCAGGATGGCCAGACCTTTGAACACCTTAGCAATAAACTTTAGAATCTCTTCATCACACCAATCTTCCTGCAATAACTTTGCCAAACTTAAACAAAACTCCCTAAAAATATTCCCTACAGAAAGCAAGAAGGACAGAAAGAGTAACACAGGAGGTGAATATTTCTAATATTTTTGTGATAGGGATAAGTGAGAGCTTTGAAAGCCTTCAGTCAGAATTGTAGTGAGATAAAGTGTAATCTAGGACTTGTGCATATCATAAAGTGAGGCCTTAAGTATGAGGCCTTAACAGCAGAGAGCAGTAGGAAGGTGTCTGTGTGAAAGATTCAGTATATTCATTAGTAAGAGTTTCTTCCTTTTGTGCCATTTACAATACTTTTATTCATAATCTTTGTTCTTTCAAGACAGAAGTGGTCCTGGAATGTGTAGAGGCTATCATTAAAGATTACTGACACTTAAACTTTTCTGCCTAAAGCCAGCTTTTCTCAAAATCTCTCTGCATTTGGAGTTTTTGAGTTTGAAAAGAAGCGGTGCAAAATATCAAACGTTAACACTGTACGTTAAAAGCAACTTACCTGAAGAGATCACAAACTTGGCAGCAGAAGTGAGAATAGTGTCACACTTTCATAACGAAGACCAGACCTTAAGCTCTTGATAAGAGGTTGAAGGACAAAAAGAATTTTTGCAGTTTCAGACAGAAAGTTTGAAAAATACCATTCATTTCACTGAGGACTTGTTGTAATAATTTGTGAAAGTCAGACAAAAAGTCTATTCTGAACTTTCCATTTGGGGTTGTTTTGGTTCAGGTTATCCAGTTTTGGTGGTTTCACTGTAAGTCCTAGTCTGTATGGAGCACAGATTGCTCCAGAGAATGTTGTCACTTCTCTGGTCACTGTCCAAGGAGAAACACACCTTTGTTCTATGTCCTTTATAAAGGCCATGTTTTATAACAACTTTTTTTCATGTTAGAGTATGTACATCTGCATCTTGCACATTTTAAGGAAGAGTCCCAGCTCAGTGTTAAAAGAGAAATACAAGTTTAAAGAAGCAAATTCTTGAAGAGTGTAATGCCTGTCTACAGTCAAAAGAATAATTAGATATTAAAAATGCAAAATGTAATCTTAGCTAGTTTACTGTTAATATATTATTAATAGAAAACCCCTAACACTTGGGAAGAAAGCACTGCTTTTCAAGCATGACAGTAACCCCCAGGGTGTTACTGTTTAATTCCATCTTTTTGTGTCAAATAAATAATTTTAGAATACTAAAATTACCTAAGCAAATGATATTTTCTATGATACTGATCTTCATTGTAAGATCATACTTTAACCCCTTTTTGCAATGTGGTAGATGATTTAAAATTTCTTGCAAGGGAAAATATATTAGAAAATGATATTCTTCTCCATTTTGGTTATGTGGTCACTTGTCCAGTTTCCAGCAGCATTGTATTTCCCAATTCCAGCACTGCTTTATGAACCTTGCATTTGGTGAAAGCCATCCTCAGCCATGATAAATTTAATTCAGTGCTTTAGTATGATAGTATAACAGACAGATAGTTTTCAGGTTGTAGCTCCTGTTAGAGAGCTTCTGCAGCTGGAGAGTTAGCCTTTCAAAAAGCTGCATGAAAGTTATTATTAAGTTTTATTACGGTTAAAACTGAAGTTCTCACTTCAGCAGGCCAAAATAACAAGTAGTAATAGTAGTAGTAGTAGTAGTAGCAGTAGTGTTATTTGTACTGGGGAAAATAAAATGATCAACGAATATTGGAATTTTTTTTTAAGAAATCCAGAGTAGATACCATTGTCACTAACTTGTGGAAGACTCTGGAGAAGAAAAAAAGAGAACATGTAATTCAGAGGCTGAAACAACTTAATTAAAAGACAACACTTGAAACATGTTGCATATAAAGCATTGCATACTTACTTAAAGAAGCAGCTGTGATTCTTATTTAATTTTTTGCCAAACAACAGTTTATTTAAGAAATCTTGGGTTTGCTAAATAAAATTTTCTCTCATATTATTTCAGTATGTTTTGTTTGCCTCTGCTGAAGCTGTGTGGCTGCACATTCCATTCTTTGAAAGCTGTGCTCGGACTTCCAAGCAGGATGTCATGCTTATTGCAGTGATTGTTCTTCTCTTCTTCTAGACATTGTAATGATTGTGAACTTGGCTGTTGCTATCATAATTCCATTAATCTAATGCCAGGCAACTGCAGTTTCATAATTGATGACATTTACAGGTATTTTTATCCAGCATTTCAAAGAATGTGAATCCAAATCAGAGGAAGTTCACACCGAAGTGTGGTCCAGATCTTGCTTTTAAATCATGTTTCCTATTCTCACAAAGAACATAACAATAATTAATTTCCTGTTATTTAAAAATTTGGTCACAGTAAAAAGGTTCATCATTTATTAAAGCACAGTGTAATCATAATTGACATTTTAAGTCTATGATTTATGTTTGAATATTTTATATTTCCACGGCAGATCAGTGGCTTACAACTGGAAGGTTGTCGTTTCGATGGAAATCGACTTTCAGAAAATCTGCATGATTCTCCCAGTGTGTCATCTGTTCTCCCTTGTTACATGGCCTGGATTCCACAGGTACTAAATTATTAAAAGCCCTAAACTTTCAAGACCCACATTTCGATTTTTTCTGTGTAGTAGCTTTTCAGTATGATGTTGCTGACCTGTTTTCCTTTCTTTTCAAAATAAAAATCCCAGTCTTTACTAGGAAGAACAGTTACTTACTGTATTTAAAACAGAAACTTACTATAATTTTGTTAATATTCTTTAGCTTATATTGCTTAGATGAAGGCAAGGGCTTTATTACCTTTGTTTGTATTTTAAAAATATTAGCGTATTTTCAAACCTGTATTTAGTAAATGTATACGTGTGTTTGGGAGTTCATTCCTAGAATATATTTTCTTTGCATTTTAAATATTAAAGTAAAATGCAGCAGCAATAAAAAAATAGAGAATATGATGTGAGCTGTAAGCAAAGAAAGCCTTTCCTCTACTTAAACTAATTTTAAAAAATGCTAGTGCTTGCAGATTTTAAGATGAAAGCAAAGTAATCCAAACAGTAAAAACTGTTACTGCTTCTGCCCTCCAAGTATCATAGCAATCACTGATAAATAACGCAAGAAGTCACATAGAGTGTATTCAAGGATGTGTCTTTTAACTAAAAAAATTATTTTAGAATTCATCCCACCAACATGTGGGAAGCCCATCCCATCAGAAGGTAGCTGGGATAAATCTGTCTAGGCGTGACTCTAGAGCCAGCCTAGACCACAGTAATAGTAAGAGACAAGTGAGGAGAACCCCATGTACACCCATGCATGTGGACATAAAAAACCACACCAAAAATCAAGTGGAAATGTAGAAAGTGAGAAATAGGAGCAGATGCAGCTTTCTCCCTGCATCTTTATCACAATAAATAAAATTAGCAGTATATTTATATAAATAGCTATCTAAATATCTATCTATCTATCTATCTAAAAAAAAGTCAACTTTTATCCTGTCCTGTAGAAATTAACTTGCCAGGCAGATAAATTTATTAACTGTAGGTGATTATTATTTGGCAAGCCCCATAACTCAGCAGAGTTATCACTTAAGAAATCCATGCTTGGTTAGAAAACTGATAAAGAAAAAGGTTCATTGGACCAAAAAACGTTGAAATTTCAGTTAGAATTGAGTTTATTAATTATGATAAATTATGGCAGTGATGACCTTTGTTGTGTATTGTGATGGATATTGTACAAGGAGCTCCATTGCTAACACACTACTGTATCCCAACTTTTTTTTTCTCTTTATTATTATTTCCAGCAGTGGAAATATAGCATTATATTATAGTACAGCAATAGAAGTGTAAAGATCAACAGATTTAGACCTTGAACACAGAAGTAAATGCTAGTCACCATCTGCACCATTTCTCCCAGCTTGCTTAGGAAAGAAAATACTGAAAATTTAAAAAAAAAGGACAAAAACCCAAAACATCACAAAACCTCTTACAAAGCTGGCCAGTGAAAGATTTTTCAGTTCTTCAGTATTTACAGGGTTTGGTTTTTTCAGATAAATAGACTGATTTCTAATTTACTTGAGAGTTGGTGCATGGGATAAACACAGAATTGTCAGACATTCTAATATATTGGCTCAGTGGTGGATGGTGGAGGATGGGAATATATGTGGTTTTCCATGGTAACACCCAAAGGAAACACATTGAAAATGAGAATTGTAACTAGTCCTCCCATTGTTCTGAAAAACATTCATCTTTTCATCTTTTCTGTTAGAAATAAAACAGATATTTTAGTATTTTTCTGAATAAGGCTGTATTTTTTAAACTCCAAAGGTGGGATCTAGAAGTTATATGTGAAATCAGCAGAGGGCTTTACCTATGAAATTAAAAAATTAGATACTTCAATAATCCATGAATTAAACTTTTTCAAAGGTACTTATATTTGAAATGAATAGCAAGTGGCATCTTTGTGTTGGAAAAAAATATAATTCTCATGAAACACAGGCCATAACTTGTCAACTGCCCAGATTTTAAATACAAAGTGTCTCTAAGGAGAGTTTTTCTGAATTGGTCTACCCTTGCATTGTTTTGCTATGAGCATCACTGTAAAAACTGACTATAATCAAATACTGTGCTCAGAAACCAAAGCAGAATTGAATATCATACATTTCCTTTAATTTCATTACCTCCCCTTAGAAGAAGAGTGCATAAAATTGAACATATTGTCTTAGGATTCTTAGGTTTTGAATTTGTTTTCTTTTTGCCATAAGTACATCTTTTGAAAACTAGCAAGCGGAAATCTGTGTATAATGCAATGCTTTGAAGTAATTTTCAACCAAACTTGAAGTAGCCTACAGGATTGCTCTGAGAGAACCCCCTCAAAATGCTGCAGCGCTCAAAACAGAATATTTTGAGCGACTAACATGATGCTTATTCTCATTAAACTGTGAAGGTCTTTTCCAGTTTTAATCCACTGATAGATCCCATGCTGTGAAGGGTGTCACTAATGGGGATGGAACTGTGTGTGAGGCAGTCTGACAAAGACAGTTTTTGGACTGTACTTAAGCCAAGGACATAAGGATTTGTGATTCAAAAAGACTTCCACAGAATGGCTTTAACCCTCCAATAATGTGATTCCTTAAAACATCAGTGGGATTGAGAAAGGCACAAGAACAGATATTTTGTCCCTAAAAAGTGTAAAAAAACATCTTTGAAGGCAAACTGGCCAGCTTCTGGCTCCCAGCTTTGGCAAAACTTAAATTCTCTGATTAACATTTTACTCTCAGACTGGCCAGCCATTTTGTCTTCTTCAGTAGTGTTAACCAAGGGATAAATGGGGTAAGTGTAATCCTTCTGAGAACAGCTGAGTTCCTGATTATTAGGTTGCTCTAGACAGATTCTACTGCACATACATCTTCTGCAAGGATTTAAACACTGATATCCGAAATACAGGGGAAGTTGATTTTCAAAAGGGACAACAAAATTCTTCAGTAATGGCTTTGCACTTGACATGCACGGCAGTGCTTGAGGCAGTTATTGTTTGCATGTTTCCTTTTTCCTGTTTTTAGTTATTTTCTAATATTGGAGCATCACTAACTCACATTTGATGTGATTTGAGTTAAAATGACACAAATTTTTATTTTAAATTCTTTTCTGACGAGTGTGCTGCTTTGTTATTTGGTTCTTGAAAATCTTCTGACGTTTTCCTGTTGACAGGATGGGACATTTTGAGTGTGACGGAAAACATGCCTAATATATATCAGTTGAATCAAACCCTGAATTATTTGCAATAACTAAATACATTATGGGTTGAAATTAAATGCTGTAGGAAGTCTAGACTGAGTCTTTGAGCTCTGTTCTGTGGTCACACAAATGGACACTGCCCCATGCAAGCTCTAGGAGGAAACTGCATCCGAGGCAGTTTGTGGTACAGACAGCAGAGAGGAGCAGTTCCATAAAGTAGCCTGGAACGTGTTGGGTAAGACTTTTTGGATTGTAGTTCCTGCAGTATGATGCATGCAGGTATCTCGGATCACACCAGGGGCTGTGCCCCAGGAGGAGGGCAGGGTTTGCTGCAGGGATTTGCTGCTAGGGTGTGCCAAGGGCACGGCCACCACAGGACTCCAGCCTGCCAGGATAGCTGCTCCCCACACTACAGCACAGGGGCTGCTGAGCAGCTTTCTCCCTGCAGGAAACTGTTGAGCACCTCCCTTGCCCTGGTTTGCAGACACTTTCGACATGTAATTTTTGGGAGGGTTTTAGCTGGAGGAAGATTTTTATACATAGTTCATAGGATCATCCCTGTTACGTACTTCCTCGTGTTTGAGTTACAGAGCGAGCAATTTTTCTGAAGTCTCTGCTTCCTTGGTAATCCTTCTCCTTAGTGGGCTGAATGAAGACTTCCTTGTCCAAGGCTGCAGTGTCCAAAATGTATCTTAGCTTTAGATACCATACCAGTGGAGATTATTGCTTTCTCGTGTTTTGTTGTCTTTTTAGGTGATAACTAACTGCTTGTTTGTTGGCAGGATGCGTATGGCCCATATTCTCCAGAGGAATGCATATCTTTACCAGTCTACACTAGTGTGGAGAGAGACCGTGTGGTGACAAATATTGACGTACCTTGTGGAGGAAACCAAGACCAGTGGATTCAGTGTGGTGCTGCTTTATTTTTAAAAAATCAGTAATCTGAAACTGCGCTAACTCATGAAGAGACATTTAAACATGCAGTTTCTTACTTACTAAAAGAGGACTTTAGATTAATTGCTTTTATATTTTTAAAACAATGGTTTATTAATTCCTGTTTATTTTTTTAAGATATATTCAAATAATTCTACTTGATAGAACTTCAGTGTATCTTTGTAGCATATTGTAAAAATTAACATGGCACTATTCAGCACACTGCTAATTTGGGGCATTTCTCTAGGTTGTAAGGTGCTGTATTTCTTCTTCAACTTGTTGAAATCTCTTCTGGTTTGCCCAGAAATATTGAACATAAATTCAAAGTATGCATTTTTTCTTTGATTGTTTTTTTTAATTATTCTTTTGGAACTGTTATTCATATGCTTCTGTTACTTAATAAAATAAAATTTAAAACCTTACCTTTTGTAACTGAAATTTAATGTTTTATTTGAAGATAAGAGTCAAGATAAATGTTTCAGTCTCTTTTAATGATGTTTTAATTATAATTATATTTCTTTGTATAGGTAGTAAATAATAGGACTTCCATGAACTTCATGTGGAGTTACAAATTCATGTGGCATTACGAACTTAGACTACTATCATGGTTATTATTTAGAAGTTACTGAAAATAAAAGTTATGAAACTCTACTAAATTCCAGTAAAAATGTGCACATAAAGGCCCACCATAGCCAAACAATTCCTTAGACAAAAAAACCCCCAGATTTCCATCCAATTGTTAAATGACTAACAGAGGGATATAATAGTGCTTTTTTGGTCTGTGATGTGAGAAACGCCTGGAATCTTGTTCTCAGTGCAGGATACACAAGTTTGATTTCACTGTTTCATGATGTATCATGTTGGGATGCTGTCATAGCATTGGAGTGCAATTAAACAAAATCCCAAAATCCAGCAGAAAGCAGCATTATTGATGTCTCAGCATAACAGTTGAAAGTGTCTAATTTTTAACTGGACTTACACATCTCATGAAGACATTTTTAAAAGCCAAAGGCAAAAAAAGCACTTTCTTGGTTTGCTTGGAAAACAAAATAGATGCTTTGGCTCTGATATATCTGATAGATTTTATATTCATTTTGAAGTAGTATTTTAAATTAAGACTATATTTCACTTCCCTGATATTTTTCATTGATGGTTTGAGGAAGAGAGATGGAAAGCAGAGAAAAGATTGGCCACATCTCCAGGTCAGCTTCCTGAAGAAAGTGTTTTTCTCTCCTCTATTTTCATGCCTTAAACTTGGTCTTTTGTCTCTATTTGGAAAGTTTTCCACTTTAATTGTTCTTCTAATTAAAAGCTGTCCTAAAATAATTTGATACAATTGCACATATATTTTTAAAATTGAATCCTATCTAAAAGCAGAATAGATTTACTTAATACTTTTCGGATAATTGCCTCATCTTCCTTTATATATTTCCCTCTGATTCACTGAAGAGTAAGAAGGTAACAAATTTTGACAAAAAAAGTCTCTGAATAAAATTTTGGGAAAAAATGATGAAGTCTCCATCAGAACAGAAAGCACTTGTGTAAATCTATGTACAAGCTCTGTGAGGATTTAGAGGGTGACTTGTCTAGAGAAAATATTCTGCCATTCTAGACTTTCTTGGAGATGAAAAGTTTTGAAGAGGGCATGCTTTTAATTCCCATAGGCACATGTAAAGAACATGCTGCAACTTCTTTGGATCCAACATTTTCATAACCTAGACTGGATTTCAGCTTTCATATCTCTCAAAACTGAGGGATCTACTGGCTCTTACGAATTCCAGCTTCTCTTTTGTAGGCAGGTAGAGAAATACAGAGGTACTCAGCTGTTCAGAGAACTGCCTGGTTAGGGCAAATATGTCTGGAAAAGAATACATCCTATTTTAATCTACCTTACATAGAAAGCAAAAACCAGAGGTGTAGTAGGTGGCTTTGATGACCCATCTTGCTTGTAATGGGAAATAAAAATCTACTGTAGCAAGTAGTAGAAACCCTGAAATGAATCATTAGTAGAATATTGTGGGGATTTTCATGTTTTGTTTTTTAATTTTTTTTTCCTCTCCTGATGGCAAGCTTCAAAATGCTTTCCATATTGCCAAGAGAAATAAGATTATTATTTAATGTCTCTCTTTTCAAGTCTCTTCTTACTATATATTTCATTTCACTGATCCTACTAATAAACAGATATTGATGCTATCACTAAGAGCAGATATAAAAGAGGCTCCTCCACACCTACCATACCATATTTCTATTTCAGGGTCAGGAACTGATTCAGTTTCTTACTGATGACTTGTCTGTATCCTAACCCCTCAGAACTGGCCTGTCTCTGGAGGTTTGTTACCTCTTCTATCATCCACTACTGGCATGGATTTAGAACTGTGGAATATTTCTCAGCTCACAGAAGTTTTGTTCCCAGGACATGCATTCATGCATTTCTGTCAGAGTGCCTTCTCTTAGCCAGCTTGATTAAATCTCATTTTGTTTGGTTGTCCTCTCAGTTTAGAGCCCTTTCACATTACTAGAACTGTCTGTTTGCTTCTGCTCTTTCTAAGACCTTCCCTGAATGATACGAAAAAACCCAGCCTTCTTAATGTTTAGCTGTAACTGGAGCATTGAGTTATATTTGTATTTGGACAGAGGTCCTGTGGGAGCCCATTGAGACTGATCTTTGTTAAAGATGTGAAAGGCTCTCTCTTCCTAGGTGTCTTTGATGTCTTTATTTTTTTCAGCACAGGACAAAAAACTGATTTAAATGTCAAGCTGATTTTTCAGCTTGAAATGTAGTAGAGTTTTAATTATGTAATACTACTGTCACAAAAACCCCTCCAAACTTTGGGAGCTGTGTATTACACTCACAGTATATTAAGCAGTATGTTTGATACTTATTTTGTTTAAGTGATTCACTAATCTTTCCTTCTCATAACTGGAGTTATAACCCTCATGTTTTAGATGGCTCCCAGATGACCTAAAGAGGAAAAAGAAATTACTTACCATGTGTTCCTTGATACATATTGTCTGTTTGCATTGTATAATGTGCTTTCTTTCTACCCAATGTTGTAATCTAAATGAAAGATACTATAGGTAACTGCTACTCTAGATCATAGGAATTATATTTTTGGCAGTAAAAACAGAACTGTAGAGTTTTTATTACCACCAAAGTGCAGCTGTATCACATGTATAGGCCATTGAGAAGTATGAATCAAGAAACACAAGAAATAAAAACATCAGAAATGCCTTAATGGTCTGACTACGGTTTCAAAGAGACTGTTCTGCTATTCAGTTTCAAGGGTATAGGAACTTGTAAGACTAAAAAGAGATATATAAAGAGATCTTAGAAAACACACATTACTGCTCTCTAAACACTCTCTTTTGAAGACTTGAGAAAGGCATATCTTCAGTAAGTGCAAATTGTTATCAACAGAAATCAAAGTGACAAAATGCAAAGTGAAAAAACCTTAAACGAGTAACAAAACCTTTGAAAATAATGAAGATTATGCAGTAATATCTGAATGTCTTTAAAATAAAAATAATATTTTTTTACAAATGCATTTATTTTAAATTTGAAAAGGAACAGTTTCTTTTACACCTTACAGCAGTCAATTTTCTATGAGATATTGGTGTTCTCATCCATTGGAAGATGTGCTGTTTGGTGCATTTAGCAAATTCACTGCAAGTCTGCTGTCACAGAGTGTGCTGTGTGCCCAAGAAGAAGAATATATGTTTGTTGAAGAGTCAGACTCAGTTTTTGCTGTTTGGGGTAAACAGCCTTTCAGAAACGAGACCTGTGATGTTGATAGAATACCTCACATGTTTTAGTGCTAAGTCAAGTTGACTTAGGATTTTTTCCCAGAAAATTTTTAGCATTTCACTAAAACCCAAATGCAGCAGTGGAAGGCAAGTTACGCAAGTTAAGCTGAGTATAAATAGAACTGGTGATGCAAATTGCCTTTCCCCTCTGTTTCTTTATTTCAGCTTTCAGAGACCAATACTCAGAAGAGCAGTAATTTGTCCCCAAACAGCTATATCATTGAGAGATATAGAGCTGAAGGGGGAATAACCTGAACTCCATGCTCAAAAGCATCAAATATGAATTACATGAGTTCTTAAACTGATAGACTGTCTTTCATTGACAAAAATGGGTTTGCATAAATTGTACTTAATATTGGTTACCATAATAAAAATGTGCAGCTTTTACCAGGGCTGGAAATTTCCCTATGAAGTTTTACATAAGTATTTTTAATTCCCTTTAATTTTTACATTTTTAATCCTTTGAAAATGAAAGGTGTGAATAAGAAACTACATGTGGGAGAGTCTCAAGACCAACAAAGAGTGGGTCACATTTGAGAAACCAAGCTCAGCCTCTGTGAGTTCTTATGCTGTGTTCTGCTCCGAAGGTGTGCAGCTTCATCAGTGCGTTGGAGTTCTCCACAGATCAGAAGCTTCCCATATGCCTGAGAGGCCATTCTCCTTCACCTCAGCTCATGGCCTCCAACGGATGAGGCTGCATAACTCAGCCCCATCTCCTGGATCTGCTTTTCATTTCAGATACTCAAGCTCCTTACAGCAGAGTTCACCAAATGAATGTGTTTTAAGAAATGTCTCTAAGATCTAGGTTTCTTACTTCTAGTTCTCATGACCTTTATGTAAGATACCTAGAAAGCAACAGAAGAGGGTTTTTTCATTTTCTGTTTGGTGCAAACAGAAAGACTTTTCACTGGCCCGTTTAGACAATCAAGGAGCAAAATTGGTGTTACTTCTTTGAAGAGCTTCACAATAATTACTGTTAATATGGGCTGCAGTTGGCCTCAGGAATAGTTCTTAGGGTATGATCTTTGTGGAAATTGGGGTGGTTATTTCCTTTGGCTTAATTATAGCACAGAAATAATCACAATAGAATATCCCAAAATCTTTGCACAGGCCGGTTCTAGAATGGCTGTGTAGGTATGACAGGCTAGGCAATGCAAGAATTTGGGTATTCACCCTGTGTTAGAATATGCTGCTATTCTACTTTCCCCTCATCAAAGCCATCTGCATTGCAGTGTCTTGTCCAACACATAAATTAACTGAGAGCACATGTCATTTGAGGACAGTGTAAATACCCTATGTGGTGTTCATTCCTGCTTGGTGATCCTGTAAAGGAAGTTGCCTGAGCTGCAGTGAGCAGATACCCCAGGTGGATGTCAGATCTGTGTACTCTAACTGGAAGCAGTTTCTACAGAAGTGTCAGAGTTGCTACTGGCTTTGCATCTCAGGAGACAGCAAGCTGTCCCAGCTCTCTTTAGAAGAAGTCTTAGATGTATTCTTCATCATTTCCCCCCAGTGTTAGATCCACTCAATTTTTCAGAGCAGCAAATATGGATCTTCTTAACAGATCAGCCTTGGAAAAAGTAACTAGTAATCATGCTTCTGAAGTGTTTCAGATAGGCAGTTTCATCGTCAGAGCTGTCTGACTCGTCTCAACGCCTGGCAAGGTGAGTTCTCCTGATGCAATCCCACATGGTACACTATTGCCACACCTAAGAGGATTTTCATACACTATTCTCTCCCTACTGAGATCGGGAAGAAATGACAATGTCTTCCGAGCGTTTTTGGGATGGCCATGGTCGTATCAGCGTCTCCCACTAGGTGGTACTGTGGGCTAGACCCTGGTGAAAGCCTGGCACAGGGGACTTAGTGGGGTTTGGGAGGTAAAGACAATTTATAGTCTGTACAACATTGCATCAACAGTCCGTTCCAAAGGAAATATCTTACAACAGTGCTGAATAAGCAGCTACATCTTGAAAAGGGCTTCTAGTTAGTTGTGATGTAGTTCTTTTTAGATATAAGTGATTCAGCAAGTGAATTTCTCGTTCCTTTAAGACGCGTGGTTGTGCAAGTGGAAAAGGCACTGACTGACCACTCTGGCCTGTTTGCAGCTATTTCTGTGCATCTTCAGTATCTGCATAGGAAGAAGGAACAGTGGGAAGAACTGTGCCCTTGCAGCATGGGTGGCCAGCAACCTCCTGGTGTGCGTCAGGCAGAGCATGGCCAGCAGGCTGAGGAAGGTGATCCTTCCCTGTACAGTACTGGCGACACACATCTGGCATTCCAGGCACAGTGCTGCGCTCCCCAGTGGAGAGACACAGACATGCTGGATCGAGTCCAAACAAGACACTGGAAAACTTGATACAGTTCGCTGGAGGCCACCAAGATGGTCAAGGGGCTGGAGCATGGCTTATGGGAAAAGTCTTAAGGAACTGGCCCTGGATAAGAGGCAGCTTTTATGGGGAGGGACTTATTGGCAGCTTGCAATTGCCTACATGGAGGTTATCAAATTTTGTGGCAGGAGGACAGGGGGCAGAAGATAACTGCATACAGGGGAAAATATTTTCCCCCTGAGGACAGCACAGAGAGAGCTTCCCAGAGAGGTTATTCAGTCACCACGCTTGGAAGTATTGAAAATTGGACTGGATAAAACCCTGACCAATCCATTCTGACCTCAGAGCTGACCCTGCTATTGGGGACCTCCCAGTGTCCCCTCCAACCTGAAATATACTATGCCTCTGTCTGCTGGATTGGTTACATGTTCATCATTTCAAGCACAGTGTATAAATTACAGTAAGAAAATAACGTCAATTTGCTCTTTCTACTTTTTGCTCCATATAGAAATGACCTGCAAGTCCTTCAGTTTTACTGCTCCCTCATAAGCCATCAGCAAGTTCAGGGGTTAGTCAATGGAAAATGAAGCAGTTCACAGAATAAATGGATGTATGAAATGTTAAACCATAATACAGCAAGCCAAAAACAATTTAGAGGAACCTCACTTAAGGCATAAAACCAAAAATAAATGTTCTGGACGCTTCAGAAGCAAGATGCCTGCCAAGGGGAGTATTGGGTTATTAGATGAAGTGCAGAAAGAGTACTCAAGAATGGTAAGATCACAACACAAACCTTAATTCTTTACATCAAAATTCATTTCAGAAAAGCTGAGTGTGGTTCCCATACTAACATCTCTTTCTGTGTTTTTTGAATAAGGGATGAGCCTTAGAGATCATCTTAAACTAACCTGTCAAAATAAAAAGTTTTAGAAGAAACTAGAAAATACTTGTAAGAAAAAAGTTATTAGGTCCTCATCCAAGAGTCCTAAAGAAACTCAACGAACTCCAGCACAATATTGCCTCACTGGTCAATATAGGTGTCTAACCTATCATTTAAGTGGGCTGTGGTTCTAGGGGAAAGAAAAGTTCTCTTTTTTTTAACAGTCCTCCATAAAGACTTTCTTCTATGTAAAGCCTTCTGAAATTGTAAACAAAAAAAATTTGATACTCTATCTTAAAAACAAGGAAGGTCAGCATGGGTTTTTTCTAAGTCATATTTTAGAGAAATAATTTGTTAGCCTTTAAAAAAGCCTGAATTTATGGATGGAGTCAGAACAACTAGTTGATACAGTATACAGGGATTTGCACAATGTGAGAAAAGTTAGGGGAAAGGAGCTAAACAGTACAACAAGAAAAAATGAGAGAGAGAGAAAGAGATGGAGAGAATGAGTAGTGTTGTGCCATTTTACAATAGCTGAGGATCCCAGTTTCCTACTTAGTCTTTATCAGAGCAGGAATCCCAGGCCACAATATTTGCTGTGGCTCTTCAGTGCAATGGCAAACTTCAAGGAGAAGTCTGCATTAATTTTACTGCTTTTATTACATTCAGACATGCTGTGCCCAAGGGTAGGTTATCTCTGAACCTGTGTACCCTTTATGCCTCTCTCTTAGATGCTGTATGATTGATCATCTTGAGAGGTAGCAAAGAGGTAATCAGCCAATTTTCACTTTGCCCTCCCTTCCTTCCTTTCTTCCCTCCCTCCCTCCCTCATCTGATATCTGGTTGGCCATTAAGGTAGATAAAATGAGGAAAAGCTTCACTGAAATAGGTGTTAGGAGAGAATGAAGAATTCTTTTCCTATCTTGGCAGATATGATCCAGTTCATATCAGTGAATCGACTGTATCACACCTGCTTCTAGGGATTGCCTGGAGCAGAAACAGCAGAATCACGGGAATTAATATAAATAAAGGTATCCTGACTGCACTTCCTGGTCAACCCCTGAAGTAATAAGAAACAGACTTGAAGGTTTCAAGCTGATCAATTCCTAGCACAAAGCTGCTTCTAGGAGTGAGCTGATGAGATGTGAAATTTGTGTTGCCACAGGCAAGTCAAAATTACCCTGTCTTGTGTCTGTGATGCCAATGTAACTAATCCCTGTAAATCTCATTTTTCAACAGCTTAAGCTAGATGTTTGAAATATGTTTTATTCTACTATTATTGAATTTGTTGTCTTTCATTGGATGTAAACAAAAAGATCCAAAGTAGTGAAACTGGAAACCAGCCTAAACTGAAGTACAAGAAAGCTGATGCAGATTTCAAAAAAGCAAGTGAAATATGGCAATTTCCTAACCAATAAAAAGTTGAACAGAACAAAATTAAATAAAGAGACAGCTAAAAATGAAGTGGTAAAAAAATTAAAAATTATTGAAGAATCCCAAATAGTGGATTTTCCGTGCTTGTTGAGGCATGGCGGAGTGCTTCATTACTGGAATGTGAAGTAACTGCAGTCTGAAGAGCCAGTCACCCACTGGCATCATGCCAGCTACCCTGAAGAGTAGAATTTAGTCCACACTGGAAATATATCAACCTGATAAAGAATTGTATGCCTTGTAATCCAGAAAAAACTTGTGCAGTGGAAAAATGCAAAGATGAGTCAAATTTAGCATCCGACCAGGTGCTGCCATCATGAATGGAAGGTGAAAATTGCTGGTTTAGATCAGGACCACATGTTAACTGATCCAGTATGCTGCCACTACAAATACTGGGGGAGAAATAATAAAAGGGAATGCACCCATAAATAGGCAAAAGCAGTAAGGTAAAGCTGTGTATATTTCCCTCTCTTTCGTACAAACTAAAGGTTTTCTTAGTTTTTTCAAAGGGCAGAGTTCATTGCCTTTCCAGGAAAACATGTGTTACCCAGTATATCCCTGAATGTTCCTGTGAAGCATATATATATATACAAACCTTCTCTGAGTTGTTTGAAATTTGAGCCCAAGACATACTTGTGACTGGACTTTTCTTTCTAGATTCTTTACTTTATACTTGTTTATGACATCCCCTCTTAATAATGTCCTCCTGAACAAAACAATCACAGTTTTTCAGAGTCTATTGATAGGAAAAAAAGTTATTTCCCATCTAGCCATCTTCAACTGATTTTGCTAAGTTTTTCTGAATTCTGAACTATCTTTTTCC
Organism: Oriolus oriolus; assembly: GCA_013400235.1. NCBI lineage: Eukaryota > Metazoa > Chordata > Aves > Passeriformes > Corvidae > Oriolus > Oriolus oriolus. The sequence goes on along the minus strand of VXBT01005402.1, from coordinate 737,391 downwards.
TTCTTTTTTAATGATCAGGTGGTCACAAAGTTTCAGGTAACACCGTGTAAAATTTTTGATTTTTTTCAATATCTACATACTGTAGTAAATTGCTTCCCAAAGGGTTCATATCCTGTTGAACAGCATTCTCCCAGTGCTTTTTTCATGAACAGGACAAGCCAAATATTGTAATGTAAGGGGTTGCCCATCTTCTTTCCTTAAATTAGGAGAGTTGAGCCAAGATCCATTAAGCAAATACTTACTTTTTCTTGCCATTTTACTTTAAAGGAACATTGACTTTAGATTTTAAAAATTTGAATTTGTCTTTTAATTTTAAAGTTATTTATAAATAGATCACCTTTCTTTCCCACCTACAAATAGAACTACTTCGGAGCTAGGTGTTTTGCAGAGAAATTTTTATTTTTCTTAAAAAATACTCAAGATAAAAGAAATATTAATTCTTACTTATTTTGTGACAGTACCCATTTCTGGTGTAGCAGGATCCCTGCCCTCTGGTATTTTTTTGGTTTTTTTACCTCTGTCCTATTCTCCAGAAGGTCCCTTCAACTACAAAGGTCTAGTTGTTTCCCAGGTGGAAGGTTCACTCTGTTCCCCAGGGGTTCCAGCTTCCCAGAGCAGGCACACACCTCTTCCCACTGCTACCAGGCTCCAAACTTCTAACAGAACAGAAATGGATTAACAGAGAATAAGAACAGGCAGGAACTATATTTTCTTTCAAAATTGCAAAACCACTTTTATCTTAGCCTATTATGAACTGTTTTTAACATTACGGAGGACATCTGCAAAGCATAGGAAGAGCCTTGTGGTGATTTTCTTGGAAAGCCAAGAAGGGAGTGATACATCTGTTGAAGGACCATCTTTGCACTCAGCACGAAGCATCTGCTGCTGAATGTTGCTAGAGACAGGGGAGGACGAGGAGTTGGATCTTTGGTTTGATCCATCGTGTGGGTTGTTTAATCTAAGTGAGATTTTACAGTAGATCTCATATGGTCAGCTCAGTTGGTTGGAGCATGGTGCTAATAATGCCAAGGCTGTGGGTTTGACCCCCACGTTTAGTTCAGAGTTGGACATGATGGTCCTATGTAGGTCCCTTCCAATTCAGACTGTTCTGTGATATGACAGAAGTTATTTGTTCACTATATTCCATTATGACCACCTTGAAGACCTAGGGGAGTCTAGGGGAGTGTCATTAAAATAAACCATCAGAAAGGATAAGTGCTGTGGAAAACCTGGAAAATTTACATGGACACTCAGCAGCTGTGAGTCAACATGTCTCTGTTGTCTTCAGGGAAACTGTGCTGGGTCAGCTGGTGAAATGTCTCGTTGAGTTAATTTGACCTTAAATGACTGTGTGCAGTGGGGGCCATGGTTGTAGTGAACAGCAAAACATACTGGTTGGGTTTCTTTCATGGGCCTGATTAAGAAATTTGTGGTGATGTCTTTTTCCTTTGGAAAATGATGATTCAATAGAACATGAGTTCTGAGAAGTAAAGTACATTGAAACCAGTCCTAAGTAAGAGATTTAAAAAGGGTTTTAACACTGTAGAGGGTCCCTTTTATTGCAGAGGATTGCTGCAATACGGAAGTTTTTTATCCCTCAATTCACAGGAAGTTTCTGTTCTGAAATCTGAACCTATTCCTCCATATCTAAAAGAATACTATTACAAATGAAATGCCAAACCCCCCAAAAGATACAAAAATAAATTAAATGATGCATCTAAGATGAATCTAATTCTCTAACAAATTATCCAATCACAAAATAAAATATCTTCAAACAGTTAATGCTAAAATTGTATGTCAGAAGAATTAATTTGCTTTGTAAACAAGGATTTTATTTAAACCAAGATATATGAGTGCATTTTTTGTGAACTACAGGGACCCATACCTGCCATTATAAAATTTAGTTTCCAGAGCCTTTACTCCAAAAAATGTGACTACAATTTCAGATGCCTTCTGATAAATTGTCTACCAGCTTATGACTCCAAAACATGTGGCACTGGAAATTCTTCTCCCAGACTATAACAGCATGAGCAGTTCAGGCCTATGATAGGAGATAAGTTGTAGTCACTGTCTTAGAGTATGGCCCTGGATTTTCATGCTATTTGGTTCCTACAGATTGCTGTTTGTTCTGGATGCTGGAACAGAAGTATAAAAAAAGTGTTTTATCAGACAAGCAAGAAGACTACCAAAAATTTCAAATTTAGTTACTAAAATAGCTGTTGTGCACAGCACAAAGTACAGAAAACAATCTGAAACCACAGACACCAACATTTCCCTTCAGAATTCAGAATACGGGATATGGTATTTTGAAAATTATGAACAGAACTTTGGAAGTGCCTCAGGCTCATTTATCCGTTGGAGTTATGATCCTTATGAAAAATCCTGTCTTGTGCTTTTAAGGATTTCATGAGGATTTGGTAGTCAGCAAACCCCAGGTCTCAGGTTTTTGCTGAAGTGTTGACACAGGCTTTTACTTGGGAATAATACCAGGGTATTTTTCTCTACATAAAATTATTCTCATCAGCATTTGAGTGTTTTCCAGCCACTTTATCTGGTCCAAACTGGGGCCAGATATGGCTTTCACTTGGCCTGACAAGTCATCCTCAGCTGTCAAGATGTGACCTAAAATCCTGGTGTAGCTATGGGTCCCAAGAGCCTTGCCCCAGTTCCCCACACCACCTAGGAGAGGTGGCAGGGCAGCTGGCTTTGGGACCAGCTGTCATGGAACACTGGGCTTTGCTTGCTATTATTTTTCAGCCCCATTTTTTTTTTTAAAGTGAAAGCGTAGCCGTCCTTTTATCCGATGCTGAAATTAGCTTGTAAAATAGGTGGAAGAAACCATCTGAAGGGAGGTGGGCTGTACCGTCAGATGACCCAGGGAGATAGAACTTCTGTCAGCCTAGCCTCAGTGCTGGGGGAAGTTGTGGAACAGATTGTCTTGGGTGCAATCACACAGCACATGCAGGATAACCGGGGGATAAGGCCCAGCCATAGGTTTGGGAAAGGCAGGTCCTGCTTGACCAACCTGATCTCTTTCTGTGACCAGGTGACTCTCTCAGTGGATGAGAGAAAGGCTGTGGATTTTTTCTGCTTGGACTTTAGTAAAGCCTTGAACACCATTTCCCACAACAATCTCCTGGAGAAGCTGGCTGCTCATGGCTTGGACAGATGCACTGCTTGCTGGGTGAAAAACAGGAGGCTGCGCTCTGAAGTGCACTGGGTCACTTTAAAAAACAACTTAAAAGTCACTGAGGACTGGTGTATGGAACTGTTGCATTGTGTTCAAAAGCAGCGAACAAGTAGAGCCTTTGTTAACTCAAAACAAAGTGTGGGGGTTTTCCTCCTTTTCCTTTCTTCACTGGCTTTTTTGTACCATTCAGTGGTTCACACACCTTTCAGTAGAGATGGGATGACTCTTGTTAAGAGCAAATGGGTGATGCATACCGAGCTTTGGTTGTAGGACACAGACCTTTTAATGTCATCCCAACATAGATGAAATGAACTGGATTTGGAATTTTTTCCTTTAATTCCTCATGTCTAACTCAAAGCTTGTGAGGTCCCCAAAGCAATAAAAGAAAAACTTCAGCCACACATTTCACTGGTTTCTCCTGGTTCTGTTGGGCACAGAGGGGCATTCTGCCAGAAATAGTTGTAAATGGCACCATTTCTATAAAGGACAGTGAAAATTATGTTTTCAAAACCCGTCAGTTGTGACCAATTCTTCCTAAAGACCTCTTGGGCTTTTCTGCAGGAAGAACAGCTGACAGGATATACAGAGGCAATAAAAACATTTAAACATTGTCAATACATCAGGCTGCAGAGCCATGAAAGCAGCAAAGCCCCAGTAGCACATCCAGATAGTGAATTTTGGCTGGAGTCCTGCATGGCTTAGAAACAGTAAAGGTCACAGGAAAGGGTGGAGGCAGTAAGTGCTAACATTGCCCATCATCATGAAAATGAATTAAAAGAGGCTGAGAGGCTTCTCTGAAACTTGTGCTCTGAGGAATGCAAAACATGGCAGGAAAACCCGGTACCTGCTATTCCTCCTTTGTCTCTCCCCTTTCAGGAGTTTCATGCAGTGGAGATGACTTACGTCAATAAACTGCTCTGTTGTGAACTCCTATGTTGCATTGAGTTAGTTTTTGTATCCTGTTTAACAGAGCTAAAGTAATAAATTAGAAGATTCCTGTTCACAAATAATAATTAAAAGAGATGTTTTCCTACAAATATAGCTGACACTGGCAGAAAGGTTTCAAGATAGAGAAGTGAGGTGATGTATTAAAATTATTGAATAACTGTAATATACAATAATTATTAAATAATACATACTTTGGGTTAATTCTCCATAGTGACCAAGTGACCTCAGCTGCTTTTTGTATGACTTCCCCTCCAGACCCTTCACCATCTTCATAGCCCTTCTTTGGATGCTTTTTAATAGCTTTATGTCCTTCTTACATTGTGTGTGTTCTTGTTCCCACAGCCTCACTTTGCTGTTAGTCCACAAGCAAAACAGGACAGAAATGGTATTACCTGTAATGTTTGCCCACGATGACGATAGTGGTTTCCCACCTCGGTGGCTGTCTAGGCACTGCTTTAGGAGGCAGCATCATTACAATAAAAACAGGATGCACTATTTTTCATCTCTTACAGGTTTGAAAATACATAATTTTTTTGTATGTTCGTTTGCCTTGCTCAGGATACATGTTGTGATATAAATTTGGATCTTCCTAGTAATTGTTAAGGTTTCATCTGTGTCTGAATGATTCAGTTAGATCCAAGTTGCTCTCTAAAAAGCAGAAGTTAACCTCTTTTTTTTTGCAGGAATTGAGGAACTTGATACTGGGGAAAAAAATATTCATGAGCACAACCAGATGGATGTGCTTGGTGAAGAAATATTTTTATCTTGTTAAGGAAAATGCATTAATGCAAATATGAATATGAGAAGTTATAAACATTAAAGGTAATCCCATCTCAAAGCTACTTACAGAGACAGAAATTATTACCCAGTCTTTATAATGCTGTAAATTGTGTCTGATTTGAACTTCATCTTAAACTCCATAGTGAAAGAGAAATCAAAATTTTGTGTTAAATACAAAAGCTTAAATGAGAATTCAGCACACAGGAGACAGCAGACTGACAATATACAATCTCACTGAAGCTTGAGTGTGCATAGACTAGCACAGTTAATCAAAAACCCCACTCATCTGCCAACTCTTTATGCATTCATCAAAGCTCAGCAGAGAGTTATCAGCACAGGAGATTCATACATCAAGGCTTCAGCTCTGGCTTACTTGACATCCCAAGCAGATTAGTCTGTGACAGATTTCTGTAGCCCAGCAAGCATCCCGAAGTGGAGCTACAATGGAGATGACAAGCAAATCCTTGGCATCAGATGTCATGACCACTTGTTCCATCAAAGCCAACCAGGTTTCACTAAGGTTATTGAAGTCATGCAGGTTTAGGAGCTGTGTTTTTATTCAGACAACATGACAGGACAAGTCCTCAGCAGCTCGATGCAGGTGATAACCTTTCAGAGACCACATGAATAAATAAATCCCTTTCAGACTCCTTTTGAAACAGCCATATATCTCCCATGCAAACAGACCAAAGGAGGGCTGGATCACAAGTAACTGTTCAAAAATGCTCTTTCTGTCCTCACAAGGTATCCTAAAGGAGATCATGATGTACTTCTCAGTGCCTCAAGGAAGCAACAGTAGAGCAATTATCTCCCCACGTGTTTGTGTGCCTCATGGAGCTGATGCTGGGCATGTACTGGCTGGATGCAGGTGTTTTGATCTGGGTTTGAGGCCAGCCATTCAAGGGCTTGCTGCCTGGAAAAATCCCATAGTATGCCTACATAAGAGGTCAGGCAGTCTTTTCTAGCATAGGACTGGGGCTGAGATAGAAGAAAGGACCATCCCTATCCAGGGATCTCGGGACTAGGCTCTGGGCAGGAGCAAGTGTGCCTACAAAGATACCATTGTGCCCCATTTTTCTGCAACATCGGTGCAAAGCCACCACCTCTGGGGTTGTTCAGCCTGGAGAAGAAAAGGCTCTGGAAAGACCTTATCATGGCCTTTCAATATATAAAGGGGGCTTATATGAAAGATGGAAAGAGATCTTTTACCAGGGCCTAACAGGACAAGGGGCAACAGCTTTAACCTGAAAGAAGGTAGATCTAGATTAGAAAATTTTTTCTGATGAAGGCAGTGAGCCACTGGAACAGGTTGTCCAGAGAAGGTGCAATGTCTCTGGAATTGCCCAAGGCCAGATTGAATGGGGCCCCAACCTGATCTAGTGGAAAATGCTCCTGTCATTGCCAGGGGACTAGATTAGATGAATGGTCCTTTCTGCCCCAAACCATTCTATGTTTTTATGATCATTGCACTGAGAATTTGCAAATGGATCCAAGACAATAAATTTACTAAAAGACCTCATAGGTCGAGGTAAAGACAAGTTAATAGCTAAGGCAAAAGCCATGCACACAAGAAGAGCAAAACAAGGAATTAATTCCCCACTTCCCATGAGCAGGCAGGTGTTCAGCCATCCCCAGGAAAGCAGGGATCCATCATACATAGCAGTGACTTGGGTAGAGAAACTCTGTCACTCCAAATGTGCCTCCCTTTTCTTGTTCTCCCCCCAGCTTTCTATGCTGAGCATCATGCCATATGGTCTGGAATGTCCCTTGGGTCAGTTGGGATCAGCTGTCCCAGCTGTGTCCCCTCCCAAATCCTTGTGCACCCCCAGCCCACTCACTGGCAGAAAAGGCCTTGGCTCCATGTAAGCCCTGTTCAGCAATAATGAAAACATCCCTCATTTATCAATACTGCTTCCAGCATAAATCCAAAACATAGCCCCATACCAGCTGCTATAAATAAAATAACCCCCACCTCAGCCCAGACCAGCATACTCTCTTTCACCCTTCATTATCTCTTGCATCCCACGGGTAAGGACTGAGAAAGTGTCTGCTTGGGGCTTAGCTGCCTGACGCGGTTAAACCATGCTGGTTCACAGTGGTGTGATGCTGTTCCAAGGATGAGGCAGCAGCCAGACTCGTTTCAGTGTCGCCTTGTAAGGCTCCTTAAGTGTAAGCTGTCAGCCAGGTATTAGAAAAGGATGATGGATCAAGGCATTATAAGGAACTATAGAACAATAACTATCCTGTGCAGATGACTGACCAAGCATCTCCACACACAGAAAGGGAGGGAATTCTATGCCCTGTTACTTCGTGCAACACACCAAGAAGTCTGGATTACGTGGGTTGTATCAGTCATGCCACTCACTCACCCAGCAGAAAGTAAATTCTCTGGAACTGATATGCAACTTGTACTGAAGTCACACCACACAAAGGAATATTTTAGGTACAGAGAGTTCTCCACTTTCCTTTGGTAAAAGTTAAATCATCAATATCTAAACAGGGAATTTAGTGAGGCTTTTGTACATAGGCTTAGATTTACTGTAAATGCTGGAATTATAAACAGATGCTGCTCCCTTTTAGAAAGCAGCAGATAAACTGACACCTTAAGGTTGCCATGGAATGTTCTTTTACAGACAGCTTTAGGAAATGTCAGTTCCAAAAAGACATAAATAGCCTGTAAAAATTCTTGAAAGAACAGGCAAAAACCTTCAAGACACTCAGCAGAGTTTTCTTCCATATCGATACTCTTCAGTGGACTGAATAGATCTTAAAGGTGTTTCTCCTCAGAGGTAGCTGCACTTCAAAGGTCTCAGACTGGTGAAGTCCATTCAAAAGGGAATTTAAATGCACATATAAGTAATGTAGAGAAAATGGTTCTCTGATAGTGAAGAGGACAGATACATTAAAAAAGATTCCTTCTTGGAACCATGTCTATTTGCAAAGAAAAGTCTAATTTCTGCACATTTTAACAGGGTCACTAATTCAGTTAAAAATGGAAATGTAACAGGGTCTAGGATTACTTCAATCCCCTTTAGGAATGCAAAGTGCTTTAAGAACATATTTTGCTTCCCCAGCTCACAGCAACCTGATCATAAGAGTGGCAACTGTTTAAACTAGCAATAAATTATGGAAGCCAAGAATCTGAGTCAACTGGGCCAATAATCCATTTACCAGAAACTGGCTTTTAATGGTCATGTAGATGTGTAAAAGCTGTAAACTCATGTAAATTTTCTCTTCATATTTTATTTCATGCACATACAGACACACACATTTCACTTTTTTAGCATTTTAACGTATTTCTTTCATCTACCTGAAGGCTGTAAACCTCTTAGCATGCTTGACCTGCTGTCCTGTTTGGGACTAGAGACTATTTAGGGTTATTACAGATGTCCCTGTGAGTAGTGTGAACCCCAACAGCCACTGTACAAAATGGGGTATGTGGCTGGCAATGATGGCCAGGCATATCTGAGGCCAGGAGCAGGGAGGTGCCACCAGCTGTCTCCAGGCAATACCTGGGTAAAGGAAAGTAAGACCTTCTACGTTAGGAAGTTCCTGACTAGCATCACATCCACATTCACAAATGGCTGGGCTCGTGAGGACTTGGCACACGTCTCTCCCAAGGCGAGTTAACTCCCAGGTGCAGCTGTCACAGATGGAGCCAAGCACCTCACTTGTGAGAGGGAAGCTACGTTATACTTTATTGATCTAAACCAGTGAGTTAAAAGAGTTCAATGCTAAATGCAACAGTGGTTTAACAAGATTAGATGGCAAGATAAACTTGATTATTAACTGAATACAGGGTCAGAACTATCAGGAAGACCCTCCTGTTGAGTTGTGGGGCTCAGACAGGACCCCCTACCTAACTATTCTAAACTCCTTTTCAGAGAGGAACCTAGGTGTAGCTGTGTTCAATCCTAGTCCCAGCTGGGTCAACAATTTATGTCTGAAGGATAATATGCACACAATCTTTTATATCACTCAGCTAAGGTTTCAAAGTTTAGCATGCTGAAGTTGCTAAAGATTTCAAAGTTTAGTATTTGATGCTATAAGGACTCTCTAAACACTGAGGAATAACCCTGACATCCCCACTCAAGGGGAGATCCTGGCATGGAGCCTTACTCAGTGGGCCCTGGCCTGTCCACTGCCTGTGGAGTAAGATGACAGACTTATAGCTGCAAACCAGAAAAATGTTAGAGTGACCATGCCAGACCACCCTCAGCTACGCTGTTGACATCTGCTCCCCAGATTCCAGAGTGGACAGGATGCTGCCATCACAGCCCCCACTGAGGGTTATGGCTTAACCCCGGGGTTGGGGGAGGACACTGCCACAAGATGCTGATGTGATTTGGCTCCAATGCCCAAACCAAAGGGAAAGGCAGCCAGAGTGAGCTGAGTAGAGCAGCAACACTGCAGACACAAAGGGGAGCCCCAAGTGCCTTTGGCAAGCTCAGGTAAACCAAATGGCAGGTTCTGGTAGCACCCGCTGTGCCTGCTTTGCCTTGGCTGCTCACAAGGGAGAGGCTGGATGCAGCTGGGGTGTGAAACCCTGCAGAACTGTATCCCAATTCTCTGGGCAGCAACTTATGTTTCAGGGAAAGACCAAGCTCTCCAGTGACACGTCAGCATCTGCTCTGGGCTCTTCAGGCAGCTGTCGGAGCCAAATTCTTGCCTTGCACCCCATAGGTGATCAGCGTGTGCCCTCAAGCCAGGAATTTCATTACTGATATCTTGTCTTCATCTGCCCACTTGCAAATGCTTAAGTGGTAAGATTTTCCAGCCTTTCTGAAAAGCCAGACACGGGTTTTGCCACTGTGAGTTCCTATGTACAGACAAAGAATTTCCCTCCCTCCTTTTCTCCCTCTGATTCATGTAGTTCATACCTGGCCTGCCCTTTCAGCTGGGATAAGAGGGCCATACTGCATGGCCAGGGTTTGCTTTAAGGGCAGCTCTCTGAAAATGGAGTGATATATTTTTTATAATCATAAGATACTTCATCACTGAACAATTCTGTCATTGGTAATATTAAAATACGATCAGAGATATTTTATGCAGCTGTTATTAAATAGTCATTAAACATTTCTGGAAATAATACTCCTCAGGGGTTTGACACTGAAGAATAGACTGTCAAGGCCCAGTCTGAGCCATGACTTAGAAAAATATAAACCTACCAAATGCACGAAACTTGTCCTCATCAGCAACTACCTCTGAGTTCAGCAGTTTTCTACATACCATGCAGAGTTTGGTCCGAAGTATCTCTTTCTCTGCACACCTCACTCAGGACCGTGGTGTCTTATAGGCACGTGTGGCACATGGCTTTGCAATGCACCAGAGGAGGCTGCAAAAACACCCACCAAAAAAACCCGTCCATTTGTCTGAGGATCTCAAGGGTCATTTTTGGACTTAAGGATAAAGTGGCAGTTGTCTCAACCAATTTTATGCCTACAAAACAGGTCACCATGCCAGTGCTAGGAGGCAGTGTTTGGGACCTGTGGGCAGTGGAGTGACACAAACTGATTTGGGACACAGCTCCCAATATGTACTTGTCAGAAGTACTTCATGGTGTTTTGACCTGTGTTTTTATGGTGAAAAATTCCTTGGCCAATTATGACAGTAACTATCTCAGGTGATTGTTTCAGATGCCCAGACTTTGTGTCACCCAGGCTCTCTCATTTAGAGATCCAGGTTCCGCTTCTTCTACCCCTCAAATCAGCAGCAGCTTAAATTTTCTCCCTTAATGTCAGTGTTTTCACCTGGAGATTGATAAAAACAATAGGAGGTTTTGTGCCTCTTCCAAATTTATTCTCTCCAGATGCCAAGGTAACAGTCTCTCATGTTGCAGTGAGGGGGGCACACAGCAGACTTTTCCTATTTTTGCCTAATTTTTTTATGGCTTCAGAAGAAAATATAGTGCTTCCTGCTGTCCCTTTGAACTCTGCAGGGATTTTGTCTGCAGGGAAAATCCCCTCTTATTTACAGACAAATCCAGGTTCCCAGGGCATTCAAACTCTCATTCCCACTGCCAGAGATGTGGCTCTGTGGCTTTGTAACCAGGCAGCTCGCCTGACTCCGCTGGAAGTTTTGGTCCTCTGCTCTCATACGGATGGTTCTGCTAAGGGAGAAAAATTCTCCTTCTTAATGAATATGCAAAAACTCAATTTCCACAATCATAAATATCTCAGCTGGTTAGTTAAAAGCCTCCACTGGTGGTATACAACAGCAAAAATAACAGCTTGATTAATCTCCATCTACTGGTCTGAACTAAAACCTGTGCCATGTTGTCACATTGCAGTGACAGAGTCATCATAAAACAATGCAGCTCAAAATGGCTCTCACAGATTCAGAAAGTTGTAATGGTATCCCCACTGACCCAAAATATCTGGGGGTATGGTAATTTTCCTTTGCTGAAATGAACAGGGGACTGATTTTGAGATTTCATTGTTATGGAAATATATTCTGCTCAGGACAATTACATTTGACTTCCCCCTGCTCCCCCTGAAGCATCAAGAATATTTAATATGCTACACTGATTAACAGTGTTAGTCTTCTGCTTCTGGGATGATTTGTCTAGGTAATATATGCACACAGAATATGACAGAGGAGAAACTGTGGTGTTTCACTATTGATCCCATCATCAGATTTGCCTGAGAAAGACCTACTTTTCCACAGACAGGATCTCAAAGCATGAGTAAGGGTAGCCTTATAACTCCTTTTTGGGCTCTGCTTAATGACATTGATGTTTCTTTGTTTCCCCAGCCTGTGGAGACACCCATGTGGAGTGTACCTTGAACTACTTAGCAGGATAAAGGCCTGGACACAAGTAATCCATGGAAAACTTCAGGTATCTCTTCCCAAACCGTGCATGTTCTTGGCTCTTTGTATTCATGAGGGTGCTATGGGAAAGAGATCTGGATTGCTATAAAAGCCATTATGCCCAAGACTGAATAGAGAACAGAGCAGTTACTTCACCAGCGGCATATTTATAATTTTAACATGGTTTGGAGGGAGGTTGTGAAAAAAAGCAAACATCAGTGACTGCTTAGTCAGATCTATCTATCTGAAGACACTGACAACTCTTTTTGTTTATACTGGGCCATCTGCTCTAGCAATGCAGCTGGATTCTGCCAAATATACTGCAGCCACTGCTGTACCCTGGCTTCAGGTTCATGCTCTGCCTTTCCTATTGATTTTAACGAGGCAGAAATATCAGGACATACATAAATATACATAATATCTGCTTTAATTATTTTTACCATTTATTGTTTTGGATATAGTTTACTATCTTATTGATAAGCATGCAACCACAAAATGTGAATTAGTTTGCCTTTTGTGTGGTTTTGCAGATTTCACGTTGAAGCTGCATTCCAATTCTCTTTAGAAAGACATGACAACATTTCAAATCTCTTGTGTTTCTAAGCAGTTTACCTAATTATGTCTCTAAAACTATTGATTATATGTAAGCATATATATTTTTTATTCATATTTGAACCTAAGCTGCAGTTCAATGTATGCCTCAAACTGATTTTCTCACCCTGAAACTGTGTATCCCATTGCGTTAATCCCTCTTCCTCCTGCACCATTTTGCTTTCAAATATCTTCCCTGAAAGTAAAAACCCACAGCAGTTCCATTTAAGAAAAAGGGAAAGCTTCACCTAAGCATCCATACCCCATCAATTACACATGAACAACATACAAAATAATAAATAAATAAAAAACAAACAAACAAACAAAAAACCAGTCCAGTTCTGAATGAGAAAAAGACTGAACACGTGGAGGTGAGGATGAGATAGTATAAAATGAAACTTGCAATAACAGATCATGTCACAGTAAGTTTTTTTTCAGAAAACAACCTTAGGACTAATATTTCTTAGAGACAGTAGTAGGGAAGGAGAAACAAGAGCAGAGAAGATTTGTATGAACAAACAGAAACCTACATGGCTGTGAGTAAGATCAGACAGAATAATGGGTGTATTTCTGACTGCAAGAGCAAGAGGACACTAGGATATATTTCCTTTCCAACAGGAGCATCCTTCAGCATTTCATGATGGATGGTGAGGCGTAAGGATTGAGTTTATATGAGGTAGCCTGCAAAGACTGTTCCCAACTACAGCCAGTGACCCAAGAGTTCACTCCAAGTCCTATGCTACCATATACTTCATCCTTCCTTTGCTGATCCTCTGACACCTACTATCCTTCTGCATCCTGTGGCTCAGATATTGTGCTATGTTGTCTCAAAGTATGTCATTTTTAGATAGGTGTCTCACTCCGATTGTCTAGAGAAAATGACACTGAAAAGGAAATCTTCCACAGTCTCCCATCCCATTCACTTCTGTATACCATGTATCTCCTGTTCATTTCCCTTGGCCAGAGCAGTGAGGCTTGATGGGATGATGGGAAAACAAGTCACCCTAGATCTGGTCTGGTCCATCAGCTGAGGAATTCAAAAAATTCCTGTGCCTGGTGGAACATAACATATTCAACCATGCTCCCCAGGACTTCTTGTGTTATGACAATACAGGAAACCTGCCTCAAACTAGGAAGACCAAGAGGCTTAGTGTTGCCAGACACTCAGGAGCTGTGCAAACATTTTCTTCACTCTTTCAAAGGCATTCTCCCTTCCCACACCTTTTAATGACTGTTTTAATCACAGCGTAATAGTTCTTGTTTCTTCCTCCCTGTGACGATGCAGATGTAGAGTCAATAGATTGAATGGCAAATACATAACTCAGGGCTTCCTGTGTAGCTTGCAGTTTTTTGAAGCACATGATCCTGGCAGTCAAAAGCTGGAAATATCTACACTGTCTAAAATACCTTCACAAGGAAAGACTAAGGATCATGTCATTTCAGATCCACACATGTATTAATGCAGTGATATTAATTCAGAAAAATACATTTAATTTTCACTTTCAAAAAGTACAGAGCCATTTGAATTCTTCCTGAACACAACTCTATGTCTGCATTTCTACATTCCAGGATGCTTTTTTGGCTGCTTTGACTTCACACAGTGTCTTCCAGGTGCAAGCTAGTAAGGGTTAAAAGGACCATTGATGCTATTGCCATTAGAATAAAGGAGAACTTGCTACTTCTTCTCCCCATGTGGGGACAGGTGGCCTGCGACATCATGATGGGTTTATTCTCTTTGATACTGAAACTCAAATACAGAACTGGGGCCCTTTTTTCCCTTCTCTATTCTTCTCCTTCAACTTCCCATGCTCAGTGCCAATAAATTTTAAGCGTATTGAAAAAAGGAAACATGCTGGTGCAAGAGGTGATAGATAGGCTGTTTACCTACAGCAGCTGTGAAATACCAGCCAGGTGCCTGCAGATATACAATGGGTTATGCCATATTGTAGCACTAGCTACAATGTGCTAGCTGTTCTCTTAATCCTGGGAAAGGGGTGTTTTCTGCTTTGGGAGCTCACAGCACTACAGACAGACAAAAGAGGAGAAGAAGGAGGCAGCAACTCCCAGAAGTTTATAAATTAATTTCTCATCCTTTGTTTGAGCGAATGGTGATGGCTTTGAAGCCAGCTCTGGTCTCAGCCATAGCTCTGGCCTGCTGTGCTCCCCTTCCTCTGCCCTTTTTTCTCCTCATTGCTCTGTTTAGATCACAGGAGTTTGTGGCTCTGCAGCTGCACAGCCAAGTGGGACACTAGTCACTTTCCTCTGGGCATTTTTGCAGGATGAACAATAACTTGTGCAAAATGAAACTCTCTCACAGTGGCCCGTCCAAAAGGGGCAGGGAGCTGCAGGAAGGGTTTTCACGTGGCACAGGGTGTTCCAGGCAGCAGGAGGTGCTTATGTGAAGTGTGGGGAGAGCATGGTGGTGGCTGTGTGAGGGGCTGCTGCCCGGGTGTGCAGCACAGGGAGCAGGGCTCTGAGTATGGGCAGCTGTGGCTGAAGAAGGAAGGGTGCACACAGAGCTGGACAGACATGTCCTGCAAGGCCACCCCTTGCTGCCTTGATGGATGGCAATCCCTGTCAGCCCATGCATGGGGATTATTCTTTGCAAGACTCAAAGAACCCAATTCATTACAGCAAAGCCTATTTTTTTTCCTTTTTCCACTCCAGTGGAGCATAAATGACCCGAATAAATCCTACTCCTTTGGCACATGTAATGCATGGAATGTGTTGCCGGTGCTGTAACAAGATTTATCTCTTGGTGCATGTTGTGAACACACATTTCTTTCCAGTCAGTAGAATTGTTATAGCTATAGACCTTGATTATTGAAAGGGGAGGTGGTTGGTGGAAGGAAGATACATAAACGTGATATACGCAGTACACGTCAGCCACACCAGCTGGAAAAATCCATTTATTTCCACTGACTGAATAACTCACTTTTGATTCCAGTTTATACAGGTAGGAACATGATTACTCAGTGCCTGTCTCCAATTACTCAGCTAGTGTTGAGCTTTGTTTAGTCTTTGTGGCCAGAGCCAACTTCTCTCTAGAGCTCCATACCAGCAATTCCACAGGTGTTCAGAGGTGAGAACTGGTACAGACCTGCCCTGCTCCAGCTTTGACCTACACCTCAGGGCAGGTGGCAGGATCTTGTGTCCACCAGGGGCAATGAACATATATGTAAAGGTAGAAGGAAATGGACAGGGACACAAGTGGATTTGTCCTGTACTTACAACCATAAAAAAACATTACATGTTTGGTGGGATGGTGGTTATGCCTCAGGAAGCAAGAAATTCCCTTTAAGGTTTTGGAAATATCAGTTTTGAAAAGGTCCATCATGAGGTCTCTTGCTTGAACAGGGGCTGTGAACAGAAAGATTTGTGAATTACTGAGAAATAAAACACCTCCACCACAATGCTTCAGTGACCCCAGCCTTTTTGGGGGAACAATTCTGCTGTTTGTATGTGGAATTCAGGGAATGTGGCTGAAGTGCTGTTGCTGCCCCTAGCGGAGGTGGGCCACCCAAATGGCTGTAGGACACCAGGCTGGATCCTCACCTCCAAACATCGGTGGTAACTGGGGTCTTGTGAATTCACTCACTGCTGCTGTGCCTCTATCCACGCTGTCTGTGATGTGTCTGAAGTAATTTCCACTTCATTCCATCCTTTTCCGACTCTACCTTTCCTTTGTGGCTAAAAAGTGACCTCTAGCTGACTTTCTTAGCCAAAGCAGAGATAGCTCCCATCACAGTAATTTCCAGACAGGCTGTCCCCTGTTGAGCCCAGAGAAGCAGTCAGGGTAGAGCATCTATGTTTTACCAGTGAAGAAGCTGGAACACAGCAGGTGAACATCCTCATAAGGATTTTCAGCCCAGCAGTCACCAAGCCAGGTGTCTCATTACTGTGTATAATGAAATAGTATCCCAGGCAGGGAGGGGGAAGATAAACATATGTCATTAAAAAATCCCCTGATTAGGAGAAGTGTCCACTAACAGGGCACCCAATTAGTCTGTGCAGCTTTATATTTTGCCCATCTGTTATTACTAATCTGGCCTCAAGTGTGCAATTTAGTGCTGTAAACCTTTGGTTGGGACTGTTTTATTAAGCTCTGTGGCCTGCGGCATCTGCCTCCAGCTAGGGGAACTGTTTTGGAAACCTTCCAAGTCACACCACCAATAGTTATATTTTCTGTGTTCCAAACACACTTCTGGCCTGGTTGGTGCTCAGTTTCAGATATATCCATATATCTGCATGATCTCTTGGAAAGAGGCAGTCTGCTCTGCAGTTTTTATGCACTAGACTATTCACCTGGCTGTGTCCTCCCACCTGGCTCTTCCCTCAACAACAGTGAGGATCTGGAAGACCAGAGTCATAGCTCCTCATGCCACACATGGTCCCCTCCAAGCACCACCACTCACCCTCCTGTGCATGCTTTGGCTGCAGACAGAAGATCTTCCTGGGACCACGTCTTGGCACTTCCTCTTTTTCAGAGAATTCCCTGTTGTGATCATGCCCAGAGTGGCCTCTGCTCCCAAGCTAATGGCTAATCCTGGTCCCTCCGTGAATACTCACCTGAGAGTCTTCTCTCACTTCTTCCCCTTCCACTTCTGCTAAGTGAATGCAAATAATTTCTCAGTTTCCCCTTTTCCTTTATTATCCAGGTCTGTAGGCTAGACATCAAGATAAAGAGTCATCTGCCCAGCAGTGTGGAAAGACAACTGGAAGCTAAGCCAAGGACCAGGAAACGGAAACAGCAATGAAGAATGAGAGAAAAAAGAAGCACGCCAAGATTCCAGCACAAGGAAGAGGGTCCACAGTATGCTCAAGAGCACTATCTCGTGAATCACTGACCTTTGTATGCCTGTCAAGCAGCACTGGAGGAGCTGGTCATCAGCTGCCTCTTTGCGTCTCCAGCAGCCACACAGGCTGCAGTTCCCTGCCGCTGAATCCTCGCCTGGCCAGATTTTGTACGTGAATTTGGCATTTGCTTAGTGCTGTGCACAAGCCCAGAAGGCAGCGAGGATCTGCACGTGCAACCAAAGTGCAAGGTAGACAAGTGCTGCATGCAGATAAAGAGCATAATGAAGTCGTGAAAGAATATTGATTGTAATGAATGCTGCATAGATATGTCCAATATGTTTGTTTTCTGTGGTTACTCATCTCCGAGGAGCTTTTGGGAAGTTAGTACTGTGAGTATTTGAGACTGGTTAAAGGGACTTTTTTTCACTATTTTGAGGACATATTTGGAGAATGTTTGAAGGTGGTTGTTAGAAGATCTAAAAGTTGAGAGACAGAGGCTGTTAGCTGGGGCTGTCAGATGCAGAAACTAACTTCATGACATGAAGGACGTTTTCTTATGTTTTTCTTTTCTTACTGAGCTTGTGTTCTGCAGTAATAGTAATTCTTTGCTGTCAAAGTATCTGAGACAGACACTCCCATAGGCTTGTTATTTTGGCCAGCTTGGAAGAAAACACTATTGCTTTAGATAAACAAGGGTTCCTTGCTTTGTCGTGGAAAACTCATCTAGCAGGAGCTCTCAGTTGCTGCTTTGCAATGTCTTGCTTTCAGATACAATGGGAATATCAGCTTTGACACATTCATTGCAGTTAACTGTATTGCAGAGATGCAGTTGAAATCAATATCCACTGCTGAAGCCTTCCTTAGTCAGAATAACTCTTGTTTAGGAGGTGGAAAGCATTTGCCTAAGTGAAAAGTCTGATGCAGAGTCAGATTTGTACAAGCTCTCAGTAAGCTTTGAAGCATTTGCATGTCTCCTCTCCTCCTCTTCAATAATTTGAATTTTTATGATCTACTTGGTGAAACATACTGTCACATAAAAGATTTAAAATGAAATCTATCTTTTCTATCAGTGAGCATATTAGAAGGCATTTTCACATCTCTTTTTAAGGCTTTGGGAAAAAGTTGGACACAAATGCTGAAACCTATCTGGTGATTTGTAGGATAGATGCTCCATTCATGATTTGATTCAGAAAGTAGCCCAGAGTAACAATTTGTCCTTCCTGGACTGTAGCTTTGCACCAAGAAGGGGCAACAGCTGTCGTCTGTGCCACTTGTCAGCCCTAATTCAGTGCCAGGGCCCAGCAGCAGCAACTGCAACAGCTGGCAGGAAGGCAGCATGTGTCAGTGAACTGTCTTTATATGGATCCTACTGTCGATAGACAGCAGGAATGGAATAACCTCTAAATGGATGTTTGTGAAAAGCACTCTACAATATTTGCATGTTTCCATCCTGGACACAGATGTTAAGGACATAATTTTCCATGCTGAAATACTTCCTGGCACTCACAATAATTGAGGCAATAGGAAATACTTCTGCATAGAGCAAAAAGGATTATGCTTTATGGCATATATACACATAACACATGTTCATATGCTTTTACTAGCTGTCACCCATGCTTAAGGCCAAATGAGGCATGCCATTTTGCTAATGGACACCTGTCTTGGGAGGGAATTGTTCATTCACTGCTCACGGATGTGAACAAACATCTTTGACCAGCATCTAGGAATTTAAGGAACGAGTTGTGATAGTGCACCCAGGCAGATGTCAGCTTGGATTATTCAGCTGTACTTGTCTCAGAGACTACTACAGTCCTGCTGTATTACACACATCAGAGAATCTCCATCAGATAACCTTTGTGAACAGTATCTGCTGGAGAATTGATATAATGTACACTATCTCTGCTCTCAGTTCATAGTTATTAAATTATTTTTGCTGTCCTGAACTCCTGATTATATGTTAAGAAAGTTTTAGTTTTCTTCAATCAACACTTTTCATGGTATTTTATGATAATAATTCACTCATTGGATAATAAATGTTCAAATTCTCTGTCAGTGTTGTCCTGGAGGGAAGAAAGGCATTCACAGAGAGAGAGATGACTCTAGCAAGCACACCAGCCATTTAACTAGAAAGGCAGCCTTCCTACAAGTTAATCATGTTGCCATAATCAAAGTTCACCATCCATGGTATATTTACAGGAATAGCTGTCTGGCAGGATATGCAAATCCACAGTATCTGACAGCAGCCACAATCGCATGATGTGTGATGGCATCCCTTCCGCCCAGGGCACTGACATCTTGAACACGGAACTCAGGACTGAATTTAAAATACCCCTGAATGCCCAAGCACTACCTCTGCAGGGAGCAAAGAGGGCTAAAACCGTGGTACTTCCCACCAGAGGTTACATGACCAGTTTCCAATGAGTGTTGTTAAGACATGTTACCAGTTGTGGAAGCTCAGCTATTACAGAAAGAGACAAATACAGAATCACAGAATCACAGAATTCTGGGTTGGAAGAGACCCACAAGGACCACTGAGTCCAGCTCTTAAGTGAATGGCCCGTATGGGGGTCAAATCCATGACCCTGGCGTTATTAGCACCATGCTTGTGGCAAGAACCTGCTGATTTTTGCCAGTTTGGGCGAGAGGTATCAGTAGGATACCTCACAGCCAGGGCTTTGAGTGTTTGTATGCCATGGGCCCCAGCTGTGTGAGAATATGGTGTTGTGGTAGAAAGATGAGCTAAAAAGCAGTGATGACTTTGACCTTACTACTGACAAGAAGCTCAGTCCACCTGTCTGGAAAGTCTCTCTAACCTTCTGATAGGCAACCAGTCTGCCTCTGAAAGGTTGCCTGTGCTTATGATTGTGTTGAGCAAGTCCTGCAGTGGAAAATAACTTCAATGGCTGACACTACATTCTTCTGTAACACCTGCATATTGAGCGGTTGCTTAGCAAAATCTGAATGAACTGTTCAGACCTTTTTGCTTTTTTCTACTGTGGTACTGTGTTCTGTTCGAGAAGGAGAGATTGTGATTACACAAATGTACTCTCCTACTGCTGATTTTCGTAAAAACAATTTTTGGTACAAAAGATTAGTCTAACTGTCCCTCTCTGGGTTATTACAGAAGAAGAACATGTTAAAATGGCCAGTTCTTTCCCATGAAACAGAATGCCTCACTAAAAGGACAGCCAGAAATGAACATGTAAAACTGGGATTTTTCCCAATGATAAACCTAGGTTTGAATTCCCTGTAAGATACTATCTTCCCTTGTTAGGACTCCTGAGACTGACCGAGAGGAAGTTCTCAGATGCTCCATGGCATGATTGTCGTGCTCTACAATTAGAAATCAAAAGGCAGCACAAAGGTGCCTTTAAGGCAAGGAACAAAGTATACACTTAAAACCCCCAATATTCCCATACATCCTTGGAACATACATGAATATTGCTAAACTCAGGATGAGGTGAAACAAACTGAATTTATTATGGATTTTAGGTTTCTGACTGATACCTATGTACTAATGAGACAGACTCACTAAATGTGCATAGCTAGATAATTTACCTGGATTTTTTTGGAGGAGGAACTTATTCAAAGCAGAAAGGATATTTTATTCGGAAGGGTTTGAGGGTAAAATATTTTCTCCCAGCCAAATAAGATATGACTGAGAATTTTCTTTTAATTAATACAAGTAAAACTAGTGAACAGGGAAATTAAATTCCTCCAGAAGTAATTTTGCAGATTTGTTTAGCCTGAGGTTAAAGCTTCATTTGAGGAAAAGGGAGGAGTAGAGGATCTATTACTGTCCATGCTCTACTAGGATTCTAGTAGAATTACTGTTTTGTAATAGAAGATCTATGTCTAGTTTGCCATGAGCTGGGGCTTGAGTCAGAATATTTCATGGGAGGACTGATCTGAGCAGCAAGACAGAAACCAGAAAGTCTTCAGCCCATGCTTGAAACACTCATACATGGATCATCAGCAATCCTGTCGCCTTTCACATTCAGAAAGTTATTCCAGAATTTCAATGTGAATTATTTCATTTAATGCAAAATTTGTGTTGCAACCACTGTCTCATTTTACACTGTTGGTTTGGACTGCTTCTTGGTTCCCTCCAGGACCCTGTTCTCCTGACTGACCACTGCCTGCTGTATTAGCAAAAAAAAATTGTTGAGAGTGGAAGAAATAGATGTGTAAAAACTGTGGGTGGTTTGGTAGTTGGATGGTCCAGAGATTGTTCCCCCTGGCAGTATGGATGGGACTGCACAACGTCCTGGTGCCTTGGTCTTTGAAGACTCTTCCAAAAAAGCCTGTGCTTTCCACATGCCTTAGTGCTCTGTTGTTTCACCCATGTGTTACGTTATAGGGGTAACAGTCATGACAAGTTCCCACAGAGTCAGTCCTCTCATTGTTTCACAGTCTAATATGAACTCCAAAACCATTTTAAATGATAAACTATCTGTGACTCAAAGGGCCTCAGAAGGGAGGAAGCGTGCCCTCAGTTATTGCTGAAGAGGGGCTCATGGCGGCTGGGAGTCTATGGGCCCCACAGAACATGTGCAGACAGCCGCATATGGGAAGTTTCAGGCACAGTCCCAAGCTTTGCTACCTACCCTGTGGGAAACCACCCTGACCATGACACCAAAACAGGTGTCAACATGCTTCTCACGGTGTCACAGGCATCTGAGGCAGTGTTGTGGGTGCCTTGTGTGGAGCATCTCTTAGATGCACTGAAGGAGGTTGCCTGTCAGTCACCTCTGCCTTTGATGCCACTGTGGACACAAGTGTCTCTGCCTCTTTGTCTCAAATCACAGGCCACCCTGGAAGCAAATCACAGGGATAGTACTTGAGGAGCCATCAAGATTCCTGTCCATCCTTATTCTGTCATTTAAGTGTGGCTCTGAACCTCTTCATAGGCCTGGACTATCTGCACTGCTTTCCTGTGCCTCAGGGCAGGGTTAGGAAAGCTCCATGGCTTTTGCCTGGAGGAGCTCAAGCCTTAACACAGCCCAGTGCATAAGGACATCAGATCTGCACCAAGCAAGCCACAGTGAAGCCTTTCTCAGCACTTCCTAAATGATGATCCTTGTGGGACCCTTCCAACTCAGAATATTTTATGGTTCTGTGATCCTGTAAACACCGTGTGGATGAGCTCAAAGCCTGACCCGCATGATGCAAAACAGAGCAAATGAACAGAGCATGTATGGACTCAGCAGGTATAAAGTCACAATTCAGCACAAGGATAGTCTAGTGATATTTGCCATGACATGGGAAAAAGAGCCTGCCCAGGAGCCACCAGGGGCAAGAATTCATTTTGCACAGCCATAGATAGAGACTTCTCACTAGCGGATGGGTTTGCTTGTTGTAGATTAGCCAAGCACACATGCAGTGTCTGAGAGAGAGATACTGGTGTGAATATGCACTTCATAGCTGGCCTGTGCTCCCAGTGGTCACTCAGCTCAGGCTTTTGGTCATCGAATGTAGCAGGGATGCATCAGAATACTGCTAAACCAAAATGAACTCCTAGGAAAAACAGTGGAGCTATAAGGTGTGCCAATGGTGAGCTGCCAGATCCTCCCCACCCATGTGGGAAGGTCATACCCTCTATGTACCACCACTTAGGGCATCTTGGCCAATGCATACATCATCTTAGTCTGTAGAGCAATCTATGGCAATATTCAAGACCTGTCTCTTTTTCCCTGTAATTGTAGAATCACAGGTCGAAAGGTAACTCAGACAACCTGCAGTCCTACCTCCTGCTTGCTGTTTAACTGAGAATCCATGGGTGATCTTTTCTGGTTTTGTTTCTGCTACATTTGGAGTATATTTGTTTTGGGGTTTTAGGTTTTTTTGGGTTTTGTGCTTTTTTTTGTTGTTTTGTTTCTGTTTGGTTTTTTGTTGTTGTTGGGCTTTTTTGGTTGTTTGTTTGTTTTTTCTTTAAATGCTTATGTTGTATTCAAATGCTCAATTATCTTAGAGGCAACCAGAATTCAAGTCTGATGTTGACATTGTTCTTTCAGAACTGGCCTATATTTAGGAATAAATAGGACAATGAAGGAATTACATCATGCAAAAAAATATGTATACTGTCAAAGCTCTCCATTGCTCCAAGGGTTTAAAAAACCCTGGAGAATCATATCTGTAGCCTCTATTTTGTATAAAGGTACCATTTGTGTTTTTAAAAGCCTTTGTGAAGAAAGCAAACTTTTTTTTCCAGGGAGGAGACCGGTCAGAAGAAATGTATTAAATACAAGTTAAAATCAAAGGAAATTAAGAGGGAACAGAGCTCAGTTACTTTTCTTCAAGGATCACATTCCTGAGGATATTGTTCCTAGAAATACGGTATTGTCCAAGTGAGGACATCTTCTGTGTGAGTGTTTCCTAGGGAAGGTACTCCGCTGCTCCTTTCTTCACTGCCTTTTCCTCCCTGGAAAAGCCTGGCAGTTCTGCCTCTGGTCGAGCTGCTGACCCCTGTGAGCCCCAGCCTCAGGCCTGTCTGTGGGGACCTGCCCTGTCCAGCCCTTGGTGCCACCCACCTTCTTTTTTGGGAAGTAGTCCATCTTTGTGCCTATTGCCCTATGCTGTCCCAAGCCAAAGTTCACACACTCCCAAGTCAAAGTCAGGCACCCCTTGTCAGGTCCTAAATTTTATTTGGCCAGATGCTTCCCACATTGTCAGGTGCAGTCTTCAACTTGCCCAGCCCTCAAAGCATCTGCTTCATCACCATCTGAGCCTGCTCAATGACCACATGTGAAAAAGTGAGTTGCATTATTTAGCTGTGAGTGTTGATCCAGAAGGAGACTTCACCAGACTGAACCCATTACACCGTATGACTTGAGAGGAAATACTAAAATGACACTCTGTCACAGAAAAAATATTTTACCTTTTCTGATTCACCCTGTCTGATGAGATTGACTGATGCAGATACATCAGTTGAAGGTTAATTGCCAGTGAAATTTTGTATTAACACTTTTTTTTAAACCAAAATTTTGAGATTTAGAATCATTTACTAATAAGGAAGACAGACAGAACATGTATTTCATCATTTAATCTGTATTTCATCATTTAATCACGTATTTCATCATTACATATAAGTCATGTAATACTTTAAATAAAAGGGATTTTTCTTAAAAATTCCTTGCTATCAACCCTTAGAAAATTTGACTAAGACCTTCATCTGTCTTTCAAGGCAGATTATTTGGTACACCTCTCCATTTATTTCCAAAGGGTGTGTACCTGGGAATATTTCTTTTTACAAAGCTAGTAAGAACCTTTCCAAAGACTGGAGCTTTCTTACATACAGGAAGCAAAACTCTGGAGGCCTCAGCAGATGTAAAATAATGAGGCACTGCATGCAAATGAGCCTTTGATGAACAGTGTAGCATTGTTCTCTCTGAGTTTTAAAAAAAATATGTGACTGTAGGTGCTTAAGTTTTTAAAGTAAAGCATCCTTCTATGACAACAGATTGCATGAATGGCTGGAAAAGCCAGTTAATATTTTCCTGCAAACCCAGCAGTCTTACAGGTGACTTATGTTATTTGTTTTCATGAAGATCTCGCCAAGATAAACTACCTGTGCTTTGAGATTTTTCTGCTGAAAAGATGCTTTCAATGTAAATGATTTGTATTAGTCTGTTCACACTCCCATGTGCATTCATCTTGCTTGCTCAAAACGATAAACATAGAAAATTATGGACTTCAAAATCCAATTTATTTCACTTTGTTACCATTATTCAGTTATCCCTGAAACCAGGACTAGGATCCCTGGTTCACTTGGAAGGCTGCAGGGGAGCTGGAAGTTCCTACATATCTGGAGGTTTGAAATGGGCCTGATGGATGTAATGTTTCCTGTGCTGTGCAGCAAATCATACTACCTCATCAGATCTCTCTTCTGACCTCTAAACTATGCAAAAGTGATGACAATTCATTCATAGTTTGTTAAAATAATGGATTTAAGGCTGTTGGTTCTTACAATATTTGTTCTTCCCGTAAATCTGTGTCCTCTGTAGGAAATGGGCACACATAAAGAGCTTCAGAATTATAACAGACCTTACACAGGTCATGTTTAAATTCAAAGGGACAAGCAAATTATGTCTTGCAGGTGGTCAGACCTTACCTTCAGAAGTACAGAATGTAGAAACAAGGCCTCTGCATTCTGCAGCATTTCTCCTGTATCATAAAATCTGCATATTCCTATCATCCAACTATTTTGCTTTCCAATATTATTAACTGTTGTACATAAAAATACTGTGGGAAATAAAGATATGCTATTTCACTTTGACTGATTTTTTCCAAAGGAAAGTAATTACATTTGCATTTTTTTCCTGCATTTACTCTCAATGGGAATCAGTCTCTGATTCCCATTGAGATTAAACCAGCATTGTCTCCCTGTTTCATGGCTTCCCTGGTTTTATTGAATCACAGTCGCATTATGGTTATTCTGAAAAATGTTCATTTTTTTCCCCTTTGTACAAATATTCTATCAATGCAAAATCAGGTATTTTTAACATTTGTGCTCTTCAGTATTTCTAATGGCTACCCCCCACTTTGTCTGCAAATGTACTGTAAGTAAAAATTACTTTCTTCTTCTATCATCATTATTGTTCCATTCACTTGGAAAAATATACTGATTGCCACCTAAAAGCTACCACTTTTAATGCTGAGTGGCTGATAGCAATTTGTCAGGAAAGCGAATTTAATCAGTTATACCTTAGGAAAAAAAAGGAGGAATGTGAGAGAGAAATTAGTACTCGCAGGGTACAGCTCTCCTGGGTGATCAGTGGCTCTCTCACATCGCAGTCTGCAATGGTGTCTTAGCACAGACCTACTGAGAACCACTGCTAGGCAGCAAGGTGGGGACACAAGGCACACACACAGGTGCAGGCTGCTCCCTGTCCCAGCCAAACTGATTCTCAGGAGACCGGGGAATGACACAGGCAAAGCCAATGCTCAGAACTTCAGTGCTGTTTCAGCACATATTCCCAGTCATTACAAGTGGTAGCAATGGAAGCTCTTCAGAGATCTTCAGGTGATGGTGTCAGATTTGAAGTATCACGCACCTGGGGTAATTTTTGGATGTAACCCATTCCATACAGAGACTTTCCTTCTAGGAATGTGTTTACAAGTAATACACAATCATGGGAGGTCTGTAGTGGGTTTTGGTTGGTTGGTTGGTTGGTTTCTCTGGTTTAGTTTTTTTCTCAGGATCTATTTTCAGACTGGGAGTTTTTCTGGGAATGAGCACAGATACATGGTTTGCCTGACTGGCAGGAGCACTTGATTTGCTGCAGGGCAGGTCTGCCATTTAGAGGGAACTGGAGAGGCTGGAGAAATGGGTTGACGGGAGCCTTATGAAGCTCAGCAAGGGCAATGTCAAAGTCCTGACCCCAGGGAGGAACGACCTCAGGCACAAGACAGGCTGGGTATGACCAGCTGGGAAACAGCTCTGCAGAGAGAGACCTGAGGAACCACAAACAGAGCAGGAGGTGGAAATGTGCTCGGGCAGGTTCCAGGTACTGAGCTCTATCATCAGCAAGAGAAGGGACAGGAGGCTGAGGAAGGTGATTCTTCCCTTCTGCTCAGTACTGGTGAAATACAATTGGAGTTCCAGGTCCCATGCAGGGCTTCCCAGTAGAAGGGAGACATGGGCATTCTGGAGCAGGTCCAGGGAGGGACCATGAAAATGATGAAGGGACAGTAGCATCTTATGTAAAGAGAGGCTGCAAGAGCTGAAACTTTGTAGCCTGGAGAGAAGACTCAGGGAAATCTTATTCAGTGTCTAAATACTCAACCAGAGAATGCATAGAAACCAGAGTGTCTGTGGAGGGGTTCTGTGAGAGACTATGCTCAACAGATGTGAGTTGCATCAAGGAGAAGAGAAAATCTGTACAGCAACAGTGGTAAAGCACTGTCAGAGACGGCCCAGAGAGGCTGTGAATCCCCATCCTTGGAGGTACTCAGGACTCAGCTGCCCAAGACCCAACAACCTGATCTGCAGAGGAGTTAGCCCTGGTTTGCACAGGAGGTTAGACTCAGGTGACTCCCAGTCTTACTGTCCAGCCTATGTGATTCTGTGATTTTAAGATCCTGCAAGGTCAGTTGTCAAATGTGTGGTTTCAACTATGGAGGAATTTATAAACTGAATGTTTGCTTCTCATGAAAAGATTTTTCAAACCAATGAACAAAACTCATTTATCATGTGAGGAGTTTAAGTGAGAAAACTTTAATTAATCAATATGTTTATCAGTATATTCCTTAGAAAGGTGGCTTTGATCTGAAAATTTAAGCAGTATAAAGCAGAAATGAATAGTCTTTACTAGGCATTCTTAGGTCCCCAGCATTGACAAGGGACATACTTCATGGATCTATGAACCTCTGCAGTTATCCTGTACAGAGAGATAAGCCTCATCTGTAACCTTTGGCATGTTCTCTCCTGCTGATGTGATCTAAGAAAGTCTTTTTTTAGCACAGCCTATGTTAGTTTTGTTTTGTTAATAATACTTTAGTTTTTTTCTCAGACTGTGGGTCTGAGATGGTGCTGTTATTTTTTTCTTTCTTCTAGCCTCAAAAAATGGTGTCTGTTCAGTGGGGAGCAGCATGTTACAGGCTTGTGACAGTGTTGACAACAATCCATATGATCTCCTCTACAGTGTTCTGCTTTCTCATGACTCTGACAAATCTCTATCACTTTCTGCTCGAGAGCCACAACTGTGAAAAGCAGTGTGTTCCTGTGTCACCCCTTGGACATGTATTTGAAACAAGCTCTATCTCGGAGCTGTCACAACCTGAGACCACAGCTGGTCAGGCTGAAGCAGGGAGGCAGGTATGCACTAAACATTTTCACCATCTCACTGTAGAACTCCAGGCTATTATCACCTGCTTCCTAATTCACTAATCCATTCACTCAGTTTAAGCCTTTGATGTGTTATAAACTATTGTACCTAAACACTGTGAGCCGTGATGATAAACACCAGCCCGAAAATAACCATTAGCCCTGCTGTCTGTGGTCAGCATGCTCACACGCTTCCAGAGCCCGAAGGTTAAATATAGCACTCTGCAGTGCCAGCCTATCTCTCATGCAGCTGATGCAATTCTCCATAGCCTATTAATTTCAGTCTTTCACTTTGTTTTCACATTATGAGATAGTGTAAAAGCTGTTGCCCATATCAGATTTTTAAAATGGAACCTAATCAAAGCACTCTGTGTTCTGCATCCAGCGCCACAGTCAAGATGCTTTAGCAGCGTGGTGACTCAGGGTAAAGGCTGACATTTGAAAAATATTCACATCATGCTAATGGTCAGTGGGTAGTTTGAGCAAACAGGAGAAAGTTAACTATGGAGGGGCATGAAGGGAATTTAAATTGACAAAATCTTCTTTGAAAAAGCCAAGGGCAAATCTGAATACAAAGTACTTCCTGTAGCTTTTGGGTTTAGAGGAAAGAGGAGTTCTTCTATTTTTTCTTCTGGGGCAGGAGAGAGGTTGTATCTTGTGAAGGCTGTGCTTGCTAGCTTTGTGCAAAGAACAGTGAAGAAGTTAAGGAAATGATTATTTTGATTGCAATAACCCTCCTCTGGGAGAAAAAGAGAAAGAAATGTTTCTCCTTTGCTTATTATTTCACAGCTGAACTTTTCAGTTACTTAGATTTGATTTTGCTTATGCTCTTCAGCCTTACACAAACAAGAAGCCAAATAAAACAAATCCCAGAGCATATAGCGTTGCATCTCCCAGGCAGATGTAATTTACAGAAACAGTAGGCACACTTCAGGAGTTCATTGTGCTTTCAGAAGCATTTCCAATTCCAGCTATATTTCCCATGCTTAAATTGGGGCTCCGGTAGTCTCTCAGTAGTCAGAATTAACTTTGCAAGTGCATACATACTGCAGAGCAGCAAAGCTTAGCACAAGCAGTAAATCTGCTGCAGTGAGGTGGAGAGACCCTGCTGAGAGCCTGACACAACGGAAACTAAAGCCTGTTTTTCTAAGAATCGGAGACTTTATTTGGGTCCCAAGTTAAAAATGGGGTGCATCTGTGTGGAGAAGTGCATGTACACGCCACAAGTCCTATGTGTGGTCAGTGCTTCTTAAAGCTACTGATGCAGGACAATTCCCTTCAAAAAATAGGATTTTTTTAACACAGGTAAATAACTTCTCAGACCAAATCTTACTTTTTATTATTTGACTAACAAATCTGATGATGAAAACAGAAAGGTGAAAATGGTGAACATTGGAGCCTACATTTCATAAGTGAGTAAGTCACAAGAACACATCATCCATTTGTCAGGTTAAAATTGATTTTCTTTCAGCAAATGGAATACTTTCATTTCTATTGAAAATGCCAACACTTTTAGTTGGCATTTCCCATTTTTAGCAGAGGCATTCTTCTTTCCATAGATTTTAGTATTCTTCATAGACAATCTAATTCAGTGCAGAAATTAATTTCAAAATGCTGCCATTTCTCACACAATGAAAATCATATTTTTCTGAGCTAGCCCAGCACTAAATATTCTTCCTGGGTTCTGTAAGATGAAATATTTTGCTGTAGTAGCACACCAGACATGCCTCATCTGGTGCAAGGCTTAAGTGTCCTTACTAAGAAGAGCCCCCAGAACCAGCTACCACTGTTCTTCCGTGGAAATTTCTGTTGCCTTACTGAAGATAATAGGAACCTGACTTTCTTAAAAGGCTCAAACAGAGATTAAATTCCATAATCTCTGCCCTGTTGTTTGCATTAACCAATCTCCCATGATCCATTTCCAGTGTTCAGACATCAAGGAGAAGTGTCAGCCAGTTACCCTGTGCCAGCATGGAGGATGTCCCAGGTCAAAAAAGAAGGGGAATAGTGGCCTGGCTTAGACAAATCAGCTTTGGGCAACTCAAAATACAGGAACATCAGGTGGAAATATAGAGGATATGAGGATGTGTTTAATGGCATGCACCTTCCAGTAAGCACTTGAATAGCTGGCAAACCAAATGGAAATGCTTCGCAACCAACGCCTGCACTACCTTCAGCTGTTTTCAAAACAGCTCAGCAGGATCCCATGTAGCAGACTGGTGCTCCCCAAGTGCCTCTGCATCTGAGAGCCTTGGGGGTCGGTCAGGGGCCTGTGTGTCGCCTCTCAAAGGATGTTTTTGGGTGTTGGCATCGTCCAAAGAGGCAGATGTTGGCAGCACGGTTCTACTCCAGTGCTTTGCCCATGGGTAAGGCTGGAGAATATCTTGATAATCAGAGATTGACCGGAATCTTGACTTCTGAAAACAATAATTGTATCATTTTTACATGCGTTTCTATTTATTACGTTCATTGTTGATAAATGGCCACTCTTCATGGCTAAGGAAGCTACCTTGTTCTGACTGGTCATCAGATCAAAGGCCCAGCAGATGCTTAGGGTGTCACTGACAGTCAGTGGATGAAAGTAAGCACGGATATTAGTCTTCTGTTTAGATGATAGCTCTTCATCAAATATTAGGGAGAGCTTGAAGATTAAGTGTTTTCTACAGTACAGAGAGAAGTGGTTGAAAATTGTGGTTTATGTGGCAAAAAGTTGGATAGTCCTAGGCTGCAACTTGATGGTGAATCTGAAACATTATATCTCAAAGTTGCATGTCCATACTCACTTTCCCTGTAAAGTTTATGTCCCTTCAACAACTTTTGTGGTGGAACATTGTTTTCTCCTCCTGAGTCATGTATGTGGAGGGGACGAAAGAGAAAGGGAAGGAGGAACTTTGAGTATGTTCCATGTGGTCTCATAAAGATGCTAGGGGATTTACAACCACTTTTGCTTGAGTGAACAAGAGTTAATTTATTCAGAGAAATTAAGTAGAAGGTGGAATGAAACAAGAAATTTAGATTCATTGAAATTTAGTTATTAAGTATATGCTATGTAATCCAGTTCCCAACAGAAAAGATCACTGGCATGCTGCAAAATGTAAAAGTTCAACACATTAGCAATTAAGTTTTATACTGATTTTCTTCCTTATTCTGTTAATTTTGAAATGAAAATCCACATTTTCATGAAGAACAAAAGAATAGCAGAACAGAATATTTATTGTCCGGAGTAAAATCAAGTTGTGAAATAATTCCAGACTCACTGTTGCCCCTAGGCCCAGTTTTCTTAATTGAGAGTACATGATAGAGATGGGTGGTGTTTCGTAACTGTGTTTCTGTCTGCCAAGAGAAATAGCACCTGATACAGCCTTCCAAGAGTGCTGAAACGATAAACTGATACCAAAACAAGAAAGGCATAGCAGCTTTGTCTGTGCTGGGGGGCACACGGAGTGACAGTACAATAACTTTGCATTCCAACTCTCATCTTCAGGGAATGCTTGCCTTCATGCTCCTGAAGAAAGAGCGCCATATGAATATCAACCTTGGTGGCCTGCAGAGGCTAGGTCTGTTTTTGTACATATGATGTATTTAAATCTCCTGAAGAAGTTCGTAGGTTACCCACCCTAAGTATCCATTCTTGCTGTTCATCTGTGATTCATGCAGTTTGTAGTGGGGAGAGTCTGCCAAAGGGTGAGCAGGCTGGGGGGACTCCAAAGCCTGAGTCCTTTCTCTTCAGCTGCAGGGAATGCTATTGAGCTGGCTGATGTCTCACTCTCTCACAGTGGGTACCAACCCTGTGGACAGCATCTGCTCTTCAGCTGTATCACAAAACATCCCTATTGTCTCTACTGGGAAAGTGCAAGATTCTGCTGGCTGTATTTATGACACTGTTACAATTTCCTCCTTGTTGCTCAAGTCCTTTCAACATTATTGGGATAACATCAGAAGTGCTAAGTGAAGCTGAAATGTTACATGCTTTGAAGCAGTAAGTGGGAAAATCAGCGTGGGGGGTTTGCTGAATACAGGAATGCTCAGGCTGTCCCTGCAAGTGCAATGCCCTGATGATCCATACTACATGTTAGTTACTTCTGGGCTGGACAAAGTAACTTCTGTTCCTCAGAGCATTATTTACCAAATAGACTTTCAATGCAGCTGAAGTAAATGAAGGGCATGGAGTACAAAAAGCAAAGCAGGATTTGGTTTAACAAAGATGGAGCAGTTTAATTCCAGCGTAAAGTGAAAGGCTGCTCAGTGATTATAATAGTTACTTGCCACTCTCTAGTCAGGGTTCAGTTCCTGGTTTGATCATGAACATTTAGTAGTCTGAAAGATAATATTGATTTATTTTGCATCATCACGGTCAAATCACTCAGCAACTAAAACCAAAGGAGGATAATGTCCCATGTGATATCAAGGTCAATGTCTTCTCTCTGAATACCAGGGTCTTTTTAAGGTTTCTGAAACTAGGCATCTCCAAAATGAAGGAAACAATAGTACTTTGCCATGCTTGAAAGCTTTTTGTAGCATTTTCTTAGAGATTGTAGTTAGAGACTTAAGGGAATGATGTTGTTTTAAAGTTCTTTTATACTGAGGGTGTAGCTCTGAACATATCCCAGGACTAAGAGGAAGCAGGACTGAGTAGTTCTAAAGCGGGTGAATGTGACAGTTTTAGGAAAATCATATGTGAAGAAACAGCTGGTTTACTACGACAGTTCCTGCAGCTCCCACATTATCAACACACAAAGGCACAGACATTTTTCTTTCAGCTGGGCAGGCAACACAAATTGGTCTTAAAGTCTTCAGGAAGAAAAATGGTAAAAATAGTTAATTTACCTGATTTATGTGAGCCATTAACAATGTACTGCTATGTTCTGGTTCAACTTGGGTTGTAAATTTCACATGACAAAGAAGACAGTTAAGGAAAAAACAGGTAAGAAAATGAACAAATCATTATTTTACTAATTTCTACTTAGCAAAGATTTTACCACCACCACCTTTTCTTCCAAGGCATCTCAAATTGTTACCTGAATGTGTACATCTATGTGTCTCTTTCTTTAGCTGACAGAATGAATATTGCTAGCCACTCAAGGGATTTTAAGTTTCTTTCTTATGAAACTAAATACCCTTCCCTGGTTTATCTACCTATTTTTGTACTAGATCAGCCTGACTTACATAAAATCAAGCTAGTTTCTTTTTGTAATTTAAAATAAAAAGCTCAGTTTTCTTCCCCTGTTTCTTGTTTGCTGGTCCTTCATTAATCAGACGCTATTATGCTGTGGCTTTGGGAAGGCACCATGTATCTTTCGTAGTGCTCTCTAAGAAAGAGCAAGCAAGACTGGGGAGAAAAATGTCTGGCATATATTCAGCTTGTACAGGTAAACAGAACAGGAATTTCAGCTCCAAAATGTGAGTGGGGCCCTCCAATGACGAGGGGATTTAGGGTGCTCAAATGATGCAATGGTGCTGTGCTGCTGCCTTCTGAGACCTCATGAGAAATGCCAACACCTGCAAGAAGAGCAGTAGACAAGGTGACACAGGAATTTGTTTATTCTGGATGGATGAAATGATATCTATCTGGATGAATCAGTGGTGAATGCAAGAAACATTCACCACAACAACATCTGGTCTTTCTCTGCCCAACCAACAAGAACATTTACAAGACTCCAGTTCCAGATGTAGCAGCTCATCTCTGGGGTGTGGAGAGCTTTTCTGACCCTTTCCAGACCCGACATGTACCATGCAGGCCTAGTCTGTGTCTACTGTCTGTTCTGTCTCCCTGAGCAGCCTCCTCCTCAGCATGTCCATTCTGAAAAAGCCAAGACTGGGAGTTAATAAATGCCTGCACTTTCAAGCCATGCCTGGGTCTCAAGTGAGGTTTGACACTTGCCGAAACCTGAAGTTCTATAAAAGAGAACACTCTCACCTTGCTCCTTTTCTTTCCATCAAAACCAAGTGCATATTTGCACTTATCAGTGTGGCTTGCTTGGATCTCTAAATTAGAGTTGTGGTCCAGAAATTTAAATGAGGCAAGAGTGTACCAGCTTATTTTTTGGGCAGAAGTGTTATTGCCAGTCCTCATTCACTTCTTAGGCAGATAATCCTTAATGCCTCCAAAAGAAACCTGATTAAGACCATAGTTTTCTTTCTCGTTATTCTTATAAACTTTTTATTATGTATTTTATTCTATGAACATTCAGTGAGAGAGCAAATGAGACATGGTAGCAAACATTCCAGCAACCTTGATGAGAGAAAGACTTTCACTGTAATAACATTCCTGCAATGATTTCTGAACCCTTTGGGTCAGGCTCAGGAGGAGAGTATACAGAATAGAACCTGGGAGAGGAAAATAAAATTACTTCTGAACAAGGTGGACCATCAAGCTATATGTTTCTTTTTATATGCTATTTACTTACAATTTTTACCTTTGTCTTATTCTTCCAGGATTCTGAAAGAAATTTCTTTACAGGCACCAAGACTTTTCTCCACAGACCTTTCCTTCAGCTGTGAATTCTTTTTGAATCGTGGTACATGTGAAGTGATAAGAGAGAACAGAAGGTATGACATTCTTTTCCAAGAGAAGCTTTAAAGGATGATAAATATTTGTCTAAGCAGAGTATTCAAGCCATATGCAAATTTGCATAATGGCACTCCAGGTGATGTGACGCATGGTAATTACTTGCAACCTGATAAAATATTGGAGAAATTCAGGAGCATGCTGCTGAATGCAAACATTCATCTGTGAAAAACAACGCTACCTTGTCACTCCTTAATAAGGGTGTTATGAAGAACAGACCTGTCTTTAGGGAAATGCATGAAGGACACGTCTAGCTGGACATGAAGGACATCTCCCTGCCTCCCTCCAGGAGTGTGATCACTGTATGCTCACTTCCTGAACAGAGCCATACCTTTCGGCTTTTCAACTTGCATTGATTCCTCAAAAGCTTAAAGATTCTCATCATCCCCCAGAAGTGCACATATTGGCCTGACTTTTCCAGCTCACCCAGTAACGTGCCTTGTGCTGTGATCACTCTCAATCAGCAGCACTCGCATCATCAAGGCGAAGAAGAACATATCGGGCTTA
This sequence comes from Oriolus oriolus, assembly GCA_013400235.1. Classification (NCBI taxonomy): domain Eukaryota; kingdom Metazoa; phylum Chordata; class Aves; order Passeriformes; family Corvidae; genus Oriolus; species Oriolus oriolus. The sequence goes on along the minus strand of VXBT01005402.1, from coordinate 702,375 downwards.
CGTGCCCGTGGGCAATTAAATCGAACAAACAGCACCTTGATGCTTGAGGCATGACAGAAGAAGGTCAATAGTTCAGAGCAGATAAATAGTGGATTGTAGCAGTGTGTAAAGGCATAATTAAATTTCCATTTACCATGTATATGAAATCCAGAATAGAACCATACATCAGATTGAATGTGATGAGATTTTGCCATTGGCTTTGCTTAGGCCAGAATTTCACTCCAGGACACATTTTTGTCTACTGGGATACTTTTTTCCTAATCCATCTGAGTTAAGTAGGGAAGTATTCAAAATGGGTAACACAATTGTCTTCACTTTGAAGTTTCCTTACATGGAGGAAACACATCAAGATGGAAGTAAAAGGAGTCCTGAAAATAGTTTTCATGCCCTCAACATGGTGGCTCCATGGTGGTGTACAACGGGCTGTGCCTGAAGGAACAGATGCACAAGACAGAGAAATCTGTTGAGCATTGAAGGAAAGCTCCTGACCAGGGCAAGCAGCCACACTGTGTGCTTCAAAGTGAGCAGGTTCAAGGTCAAGCAATGCCTCCTCATTTTTTTTCCCCTTTTCACTACTTAAAAGCATAAAATACTGCAAAAGTTCTCTGTGCTTAAACAATACAGGGCATTGTCTCAGGCACTGATGCAGCTACTGGAATTTGGGTAAGGAATTGGGAAGCCATACTATACCTGCTTAGGGAAGGTACCTAACAGAGTGTTGTTGTCAGAGTCATAACTCCCTTTCTCCACAGTGTGCTCTGTGCATCCTCTTTGTAATATGGCTTTTAAGTGGGATTAATGGATTCCTCAGACACAACAGGATGTTCTGAGCATTCATTTCATATCTGAGAAGGAAGAACACAGCTAGAGCAAATATTAACATTGCTAATATGAAAATATAGTCTAAAAGCATAGAAGATGTTACTTGGCCATAACTGTGGAAAATAAAATAAGGTTTTTGCTGATGTGGACAGCCAGAAGCTGATGGACTGCGCAGCTTTTAAAACTTCAGTGAAAACAGAGAAGGAACCATCAGAAAAAGAAGTAGCGAAGTGAGTAACTTGTGGGAAGTTACCATACTAGAGAAAATAGCCTGCAGTTCAAATAATCACTAAAAATGATTATTTTGGGTAAAATATATATGTAAATTGTAAGTAATATAAATATTTTTATTGCTATTATGTCAGGAGTTCTGACAGTGATTACTTTAATGTACCTAACAATTTCTATTTACAAACAATCGATAAGAAATTTCATAAGAAGCTTTCATAACTAATTTTTTTTTAAATGAACAGCAGACATAAGACAGAAAATGTGATGGGGGCCAAGGCGGGGCCTTTTATTGTTTACTATTTGAATTTTGATTGTACAGATCCATTTCCTGTCTTTTTCTCTCCATTTTTTTTTGCCCCAGGGTTAGGAGGACTCCCTCTTGCATTTTTCTAAACACAGTAAGTACAGAACTCCCTTTGAAACTGTAGTTTGCTAAAAATTAAGTCAAAATTAAATTCACCAAGTCAGAGTTGCAGTTATGTGGAGTTTTGCAGAAGACAACATGTTCTGGAAAGAAGGATCTTATAACCACTCTCTGACTTCTTTGAAAATAACAGCATTCTTGGCACATTTAAAGTTGCCTAGGAGAGAGCAGGACATTTGATGTCCAGATAGGATACCAGTTTCTCCAGGTATTCGGTTGTGCAACCTGAGTAGCCAGAGCCCATCACACCTTCCTTTCCTAATTGCAACAACAATCATTTTATTGAAAAGGAAATTGATACTTCTCTCTTAGTTTTGCTTTCTCAAATTTATATTCGTACTCCCTCTGTCTTAGATTTTTCTTCCTAGTTTTGTCTTTATATTGGATGAGAAGAACATATCTGTTCAATAAAGGCCTTCCTAGTTTGATGCCCACTGGGAACTTTATCCATCTGAGCACGTCAGCAAGTGGATGTCACTAAATCCACTACAAAATTACACTTCTGTGTAAGGCCAGAAAAAAAATTAATCTCAGGCTGGGTTTGAAATATATATTTATTCTTCTCATACAATAGGAATCTAAACAAATACTTAAGATGGTTAAAATGATTAAAAAAATGTCAAAAAGTGTCAGGATAAAAGTTAATGTCAGGGATTGCCACAGATAGCTGCAAAAGGGAAATAATGGGAAATCCCATCACTTTGCTATCAGCAACTCACTGTTGTGCTTTGAGAAAAGGTCTGTAGATAAGAGCCTGACACTGGAAGTGGCAGAACAGATCCAGCTGATCTTTCTGCTTCCTGTTTTCGTGCAGCTATGTGTTATAGAAATTCATAGAAATATGAGAAGCAGAAGTTATTTTTAAAAATTTTTAATAACATGGTCCTCACTAAAATCAGAGATTTTCAAACAGAAATTGTTTGATTTCCTTTAAGTTTTAACCATCTGACTTGCCTACTTCTTTAACTACCTGCTGTGCAATTACCCAGGTGGCTCCTCCTGAGCATGCTATTTCCTGCTGATCCAGTAATTGATGGATAACAGGAAGTGTCTGAACGTGTTAAATTTTATTCACTGTGGGAATAGATTGCATTGCCACCACTGTTGCTATATTTATTTAAACCAGTAATCATTGTTGCCATTTCATGTGCCCTCAGGAATTGGATGCTGCTGTGCTTTCCCAGCATGTCTCTTTTTCCAAAGACATAATACATGGAAGGGACAATGGATTGAGGCAATTGCAAAAAGACAGGACTTTGAGATTTTCCCACTGTTTACATCACGTGAGCCATGAATAGACTGGTCAAGCACAAACATGTACACTTTGGCAAGGAAGAAAACAGCACCAAGCCTTTGAAATAGAATGAATTAGTACTGACCTCTGGTTTCAAACTGAGAGTACCTCTGGCTGGCAGGATGGCACACTGGTTGCCAAACCTGCCACTGTCTTTTGTTCTTAATGTTGGTTTTAGGAGTTTCTTTCTCAAGTCTTCTATTTTTGGCAATTCTGACCAATAGAAACAAAAATTTCTATAGCTGGACATTTTGGGTAGGGAGGAGTCAAGGACCTGACCATGGATCTTGGATAGGTCTTTTTGGAAGGGAATGACTGAGCAAGGGAGAAATTAAGGACTATTCTTCCTATCATTCTTGCTCAAGTCTCTCTAAATCTCTGCCTTGGAAACCACATGGGAACTGTGATGTGTGTGTGGGGTTGATTTCTCAGTTATGGACAGCCTTATCAGTGTGTTAAACCACAAGGCTATCAAAAGCATAATTTGCTTCTGCATATGCCAGTGTAAGCTAATCAGAGAAGGATGGCAAGTATAATCAGGGGTTTAAAATAGCATGGGTATAAAAAGAGATAGAATTGACAAGTAGCTTTTAGTTTGGAATAGAGATGACTATTGTAGATATACCAAAATATAAATGGCATAAAAAGAACAAGAAGTGATTGGGATTTGAGTGAAAACATACTCAGGAATGAAAGAAGGCTCCCCTTTCCACTTCCTTGAAGCACAAAAGAACAGAGGGAACCTCTTGCTCTGAAAAGTCTCCAAACTGAAATTTGCTGGAAGAGGGAGGACATACCATGGGAAGGATAACTTGATATTTGTCCTGATTTTATATTCCTGTTGTACCTACTTACTGGCCTTTCACAGGCATGGTGCCAGGCTGGGTAGCCCTCTCTGTATGGCCCTGGCTCTGATTTAAGAGGCAGTACCTTTTTAGAGTACTTCTTGCAGGTACAAGAAATGTTTGATATAACTAGGGCAATCTTTTCCATATCCTTTTATGTACTGTTTTATTTCAAACACAGACACACACACACACACACATTTAGAGCATGTTATGCAGTGCTCCTGCCTCATACACTTTATAGGTATCACACTGTACAGCTGCCACAATATTCATGTTTCTGCTCAAACTCTAGTAGAAGAGGAGTCTGCATTTCAGGGTGAGTGTACCCAGAGTGACACTACTTTAAAGATTTCAGTGGAGGAAATGACATAATTAAAAGCTATTATCCCAGATGTAGAAATAGAATAGAAATATCCTGTATTATTAAATACTTCTGTTTCATGAGAGTGTATTGTGTTAGGAGTGTTTGTTTGCAAACTGATTAGAGAGCTAATGATATAAAAAATATGCATAAAGCATAAACAGAATCTCTCACAGGAGTTTCCCACATACCCAAAGGGTCCATAATCTGTTTCTCTCTGTCCTTGCTACTACGCAGAAGGCTTGGAATATGATATTAACCCTGAAATGACCTTTAATTGGGACACAACTGGATTTCCTCTGTAATAGTGGCACATCCTGTGGGTGATTAGTAGTTGTCATGGGAAAATATTCCATATGTATTTCTAAAGCCATTTGTTTTCCAGGACAACACTTTGACTAAAGGTATCATTGCAGACAGATCAGTCTGAGTAGCAAAACAGACTGTATTCTTGCATTCCTGCTGAAATTCTCAGGCAGACGAGGAAGAGTGTGTTTTGCCAAGAGTCCAACTCCAAACTATGGAATTTTCAGATCTTTTCATCATTAATAAAATCAGTTTTCAGCAATTATTCAACCTGATGGTCTTTAGTTGCTGTATTAGTTCACTTCATTATTGTGTAGATTTATATTGATATTTCTTTATAAAACTTCCACAATGACATTTTGTTCATAATATCACAGGTTAAAATGTCTTATTTGCTTCTTTTCCATGCTTAATTAAAGCAAAAATAAAGGTAAAGGTAAAAATAAATGTAAAATTAAGAATAAGAATAAGTTGCCCCACTGTGATCCCATAAGCAAGCTCTCATGACAGTGTCAACCCCTGTTCGAGAGAACAAAAGCTCAGTTCTTATGATATACCTATTTGCTCTGAGTTATGGGGTTTTTTTCCAGAGAAATAGAAGGTTTGAGGCTCTAAGGGGACAGATATTGTCATGTTATGCTGTTCTCCTTGTATCACTAGGGACTCAGTTTCTGAAAGCTGTCCCTGCTGCTGTTTGCACCTTTTGCAGTACATGGCTAAGCTGTTTTGTCAGATTGAGGTTTGGCTATTTAATTTTTCAGAAACATGCAGCTACTCTCTTAACACAGCTATTAGTTCCCTGCTCTTTGCTGACAAGGTAAAAGTAATTTCACAGCAGCATTTTAAAATTATGTCACTGAGAAGATGGACTTGTCCCCAGATGCCTTGCCCCAGATTCCTCCGTGGCAAATGATGGCTATAGCCTGTATATGCACTAGGTATTAACTGGCTATATGGTTAAATTAATGAGTGAAAACTAAAGAACATTTACTGAAGCTGGCTTTTAAGATGAATATCTCTCACTAGCTCTATTATTTTTGGCATGCACCTCTAGTCAGTGTTACATTTTTTCAGCCTCCTCAGCTCAGCCAGAGAGCTCAGACGTGTAACTTCTACAATGGTGGACACATCTACCAAAGTCAGTCTCACAACTCACTGCTGACCTGTCTCATTATTGGAATTCATTTTATCAGCTTGAGAAATGTTTGATGTGTACATTTACCTTGTGACTTTGAGGTGCCCAGGGGTATTTACAATGTACACAGATGCCCATATCCTTTTAGGCTAGCAGTTGCAGGCCAGGTAGAATATCTTAAGTCACCCCAATGTCACAAGATACTCAGATGTGGGCAACTGGATCAAGCCTCTGAAATCTGTCAAAATGATCTGTGCCTGTGGTGTCTGTGCTGTGGGGGTGCAGCTTGGATGTACACTTGTTCCTGGGCTGATGGACTCAAAGTGGTCACACCTAATAAAAGTGTCCAGTGGGAAGAGGGCTTGTTTGCAGTTAAAACAAAGATGAACTGAATACATAAATCTCAGTTTATCTCTTGAAGGCTCTTACTTTAACTCCTCTCGCTCCCAGGAGTTTTCTCATGTTAAAATCCCTTCCTGACGCACCAGCAGTATGTGTAAAGCCAGTGTAATGGGAATGGCTGAGATGGAGTTAATTTTCCCATGGCAGCCCCCACGGTGCTGTGCTTTGCATTGTTATTTAGAAAGGTGTTGATGACACAGCAGTGTTGTGGCTGCTGCTGAGCAGTGCTGGCACAGCTTCAGGGCTGTCTCTCCAACATTCCCCCCGTGAAGGGGCTGGGAGTGGAAAAGGTCCTGGAAGGGGACACGACTAGGCCCAAATTAACCAAAGGGGTATTCCATACCATATCACATCAGCTCAGATAGAAAAGCTAAGGGAGGGAGGAGGAAAATGGGGCACTCACTATTTGCAGTGTTTGCCTTCTGGAGTAATTGCTGTGTGTGCTGAAGCCCTGCTTCCCAGGAAATGGCCAGTCATTGGTCACTGGTGGGAAGTAGAGAATAAACTGGGGTTTTTTTGTCTTTTCTTGTGCAGTATCCAGTAAGACTGATACTTAGGGCTCTATTCAGTCACAGAGCCAGAATCTATTAGTATAATTCTTTTGGTAAAAGGCCCGGTAGGTGAGGGGAATTGTATTAAAGCATGTCCCTGGTTTCAGCAGATCTCTGTACGAATTTAACATAATCTATCTACATTATAGACCTCCCTTTTAATTTCTAAGGTAGAAAAAAATCTAGGTAATCATTAACACATGCCACAGTCACTGCTCTAGCTAAAGTGATGGTTTTACTCCAGGAGATTTGCCTGTTTTTATGACATTGGAGCCATGCAAAAAATTATTCTGCTCCATTCTTATTGGAATGTCTCCTAGACTTTCCTTATCTTTTTTTGCACTTCATTAAATCAGCTACATCCCTGCATTAAATCAACCATACTCCAGTCATTGTCAGCAAGAAGAGCTCTACCCTTTGCTATTAAAGCATATGGGCCACAATCTGTTAGTATTATTATATCTGACAAATATAAATTTCTTGAATCAGAGGGCATGAGGTTTTGTCTTCCTAAATAATCTTATAGTCTCTCTCTTGCTACTTTCCATTTCTTTCAACAGCAGTCAGATTATCTTTGCCTTGCAGTAAAGTATGGCATTTATTTGTCTAAAATAATAATCTACTCTCCAAATTGCTTTTCATCGGAAGACCATGAAGTGCTTTACTTCATGAAGTTTGCATAATCTCACTGTCATAGAGAGAGAAAAAAGGAGAACTGGAAAGCACCTCGAGAAGCAAGTATTTGACTTGCCCAAAACCTCCCTGTTTTGACACAGAACTAAGGCAATGTAGTGAGAAGAGCGCAGTCAATTTTCCACTGCTTTTATTTTCCTCCTAGTGATATTTTGAAATGCAATAGTTAGGCATACATAGTTACATCAGCTTAGACTGAAGTTATTCTTAATCAGTTGATTTGGATGATAAGATTTCAGCTACATATTTGCCCCTAGGTAGCTGGTGTAGAAAAAATAACAGAAATGCAATTGAAGCTTGATTCTTGTTGTGCCTTTTGGAAGAAATCTTTATCTCTTTGACTAAAATTTGCTCTCATTAACACACCAAGCTTGTTTGCTATAGCCAGGGGGGTCATACGGAACATTGCTAAAAGCAAAATTTGGTTTGTTACACTCGCAGCAGCTTTTCAAAATATTCGATGTGACAAGATGCATAGCTGTTCCTGGTCTTATGCATGAGAATGGTAGAAGAGCCTTCAGACAGAGAGTTGCTTCAGACTTCCTCTGAAATCCTTCTGCCTGAAATGAGCCCTGCCTGTTGCAATTTCAAAGTCCAGGCTGAAAAAAATCTATCTTGCAGCTTTTTACTGCTTATTTGGTTTTATGCTACAGCTGTAAACTCTGTTCTTGTTTTATTTGCTGATCTGTTTTATTAAGTGCCTTCTGATGAACAACAAGAAGCATGTAATAAAAACCTTCCACAGTATGGTGGCAGGTTCCTTCCTCTCTCAGCCACAGACCTTAAACTAGTCCCTGGTGTGCTGCTGTACACAACCCTGCCTTGTTTCTAATACTTGTTACTGAAATGTTCATCTGGTCCTGGCTAGTGTTTTCAGCTGAATTTGGGTTGTGCTGCTATTAGAGGAGACCCTTCCCTGGGAACATTTTTCTAGTTCATTTGTAATCTCTTCGACAGTATACTCCACTGGATAGATCCTCAGTGGAGTACCTATCGTAGTCAGATAAATGCATGGAAGAATGAGACAGTTTGCATTTGGTAAGAATCTTCCCCTTATCTAATCACAGCAGATGCTGAAGTTCTGATTTTGCTCCTCCTTGCTCATCACCTGTGTACCACACGCAGTGTTTTATTACAGTCATGACCCATTTAGTCATAGCCCTCCCTATTGCTGAAAAATTATCTGCTAATAGTGTACTATGCAGTCAAATTTTAAATTACTTCCATGAAAACTCCTTCCAGGTCTATTCTGAGAGGACCCACTGTGCCTCGTCTCTTTATGCTGGCTGAGGTGGAACACCAGAAGTTCTTGTTCATCCTTTAGGCAGTGTTGTGCTGATGTGCAGGTGTTAGGTAGTGCGTTCAGCTAGGCTGCCCAAAGACCTGCTGCTCCATGGGATTTGGTCTTCTGGTAAAGGAGTCATATTTTCATGATACACCATGAGTGAAATGAAGCGTTGTACAGGACTCAGCCAGGGCAGTGTTCAGGTTTCTTGCAGATCGCTTCGTCTCTCTATTGACAGCAGAGCAGGCAGTGCCCTCCCTGACACTCCCAGGAAATTCATACTTCTTGCCAGTGCAGAATGTGTCCTTAAAGATGCCATTAACATTGATGGACACAATCTCTTACTTAGGGAAGAGAACTGAAGATGCAGGTGCCACTTGCAGGGACCTTTGCCTGGAGGTGTTAAAGACAGGCAGTGTAATTTAAAAGCCCAACTCTAAGGACTCAGAATTTACAAGGGTTTAAAACTTTGATGAAAACTGATGTAAATGATCCTGGCTGCTGTAAATGATCCATTTCCATTACAGCACCTTCACAAGATCGACTTTGCTTTCTGGTTCAAACCTTATTTCAACTAAATATCAGGATAATGAATGAGATGGTACTCTATTACAGTTCAAAATAATCTTAATTCATATTGCTGGGCTATGCATGTAGCTCTTAGCCTATATTTTTTGCTTCTTTTTCAGAAAGTTTGAGAAGCCTCCAGTGGCTCCAGCAATCTAAATATCAAACGATGACATTTAAAGTTTGGAAAAAAAAGAAATATACTGCTGCTTGCCATAAATGCCCATTCATTACCTTCCTCTTTCACATTTAATCGCAGTTTATTCCCTGTAAGCCACTCCCAGAGGCCAGATCCAGTCTTACCATTATTAAGTGTGTGTATCACATCTTAACATTATCACATTCATATCAAGAAATTATTCCCTGTTTATTTGATCCTAAAAAGTTTCCTTTGCACAGTAGTGAAACATAATACTCTATTTGTGACCCTTATGTCCTTTAAGTATATTACAGAGCTTCAGTCTATATTTTGCTGGAAACAACTCCAGAAAGTTAGTGAAAAGTCATCTTGCTTATGTAGCAACTACTGGCAGGAGTAGCCACCTCCTCTCTGCTGTAACCTCAAAGCATCCAAAATTATGTAATGCAATTACAATTGTTTAGGACAGACTCCTTTTCTCTTAATTTAATGACAGCACTAAATCAAATCAATCTTTTGAACATTTAAGTTTTGCAACATCTGGTTCAGTTTTTATTTCCATATTTGCATCACTTATAATTATATTAACTAATTTTCTGCCCTAAACAGTGAAAAGAGATATGTATGAGAAACTTTCTTTCATTTATAAATATGTTTAACTATAACAGATTCTTTCAACATGTCTACTTCAGAATTAGTGGTTTAGATCTGAGTCAGGTCCTGCTTCTTTTCTTCTGTGAAGAAAAAGCATTTGAGTCTAATGCCTTCTACCAGTGTAGCTTTGTCCATTTATTTCCAAAAAAATGTCAGCTAGTAAGGATGATTGTGTTAGTTCTATTTCTTGAAAATGCTGGGCATATCTGTACCATGCAGCCAAAAAGTTTTGAGCTCAGCACACTTGTACTGATCCCTTCAGTGATGGCCCACCAAGCAGGGAGAATTGGCAGTGTGGGAGACAGGCCAAATGCAGGAGTGTGCCTTAACAAGGCAGTAGCAGAATTAACATGTCAAGGCTTCTTCCGGGCTCAAGCCTCAATCAGCAGTGACTCTCACACCTCTACTGGTTTGAGCATTCCCATGTTGGAGCTAGCTTTGAAATCAGAGCTCTCCACAATTTCTTCTCATGTATGGCCACTAACCAGAGAGGTTGTAGATACTCTTTCACATTCTTTGAGTTCTTACTTCTCTCAGGAACTGTGCATTTTTTTCTCCATCTTTCTCACAAATGGAAATGAATGTTCAGAGTTGACTTTCTGTTTTGTTTTGCCTTTGTGTATGATTTAAGCCTACAAAGCTGATAAAAAGAAAGTTCTTTTGCTTGCTGCTGTTATCTCAGCAAATGTTCTTACTTTTTTACAGAACTGCTTTCTGTTTATCAATTCCTCCTTTCTTTCTCCAAAGTAAAAGAAAATCCACCTACTCTTGTTCTTGAATATCAGCTGTAATTCTATAATTGCTTCAGAACAACATGAGGACTGTTGCTGCAAGAAAATCAGAGCTGTAAGAAATACCTGTTTATATCTTACATCCAGACCCATGTCTTTTACAGTTTATGTGCTAAACAGGCTCCAATGCCCTCTGCTTCCCAGCAAACAAGTCTGAGGAACTCTCTGGTGCGGATTGTCCCCAGCATTATGGTTACTGCAACCACACTTTGCACATGTCTTCAGGTCTGCTATGCTTCTTGTCTGCTCTCCCTGTTTAACCAGGGAATGGAAAAAAATTTGAACATATGATGGTTAATACAAGACATAAGATGAAAGATATTTCAATATTTTAGAAAGTTATTTCACACCACTGGAGTCCTTAAATTCTGCTTATAACTACTGGTATGAACCTGAGGGGTTGTTTTTACAAGCTATGTTCTGAGGTTCAGATGGAAACAGAAAACCTTTCTGGTGTTGGTTGGAAGGGACTTCAGTGGTTGTATTGTCCCTCCTCCCAGTGAAACTGTCCCCATCACTAGACCATGTCAGTAAAGCCTGTAATGAGGATCCACCACCACTCTGGATAAGCTGCTTCATTGCCCAGCTACCCACCAGTGGAAAAGTTGACCTTAAAGCAGAAGTTGAACATCTCCATTCACAATGAGTGGCTGTTACTCCTTGCATATGTACAATATGTATCATGACCAAGAAAAATTTGCCCGTGTTCCTTTATGATTCTCATGTGCACATATACAGACTGCATGTAGACCAACTCTTTACCAGACTAAACAAGCCAATGCCTCTTAGCATTTTCTCACAGGCCCTGTGCCGGCTTTCCTCATTATTCCTATAATGGACCTGGAAGCCAGAATCCTGAACTCCTGACTCAAAACTGCTGTGTCTGTGATTCTGTATTAATAAAGTTTCTAAGTCAGGCATTGAAATGTTGTACATGTAGGTTCATGGCCTGCCAGTGGGATGCAAAGCACTTAGGTATGTGCCCAGACTCCCTACACAGTCAGCACAGAGATACAGGCACCCCTGCACGTCTCTCGATAATGATCAAAAGTGGAGCATTTACTTGTCTCTGCTGACTGCGCCGGGAGCCTTCATACTTCAGTGGAGCCATTCAGCACTGTCAGGTGGAGCAGGGAGCCAGCAGACCTAACCCAGCAGGGAGGTCATGCACAAGCCTGCGCCAGAAAAGGCGTCCGGCTCAGAAGCGCACAGCAGCCGCCTGGATCCCCTGGGAGCCGGGATACAAGGCCAGCCTCAGAGAGCAGGCGGCTGACTGGAGAGGATGTGCATGACTCAGAACTGCTCAGTACAGGGGTCTCAGATTTAGCTGAATTAAAAAAACCCCACAATTCTAATTTGGGTTGGTTTGGTTTCCTTTTTAGTAAAGCTGATAGAATTTCTCAGTAACTCTATGAAGTGTAAGCGGCCGAGACTTTGAGGCTGCCCTCTTATCTCATGGATTCACAAAGCCATGTTCTTGCCCTCAGCATTTCTGAGCTAATAGAATAAGGAAGATAGCCTCCAAGTTTATGGACTTCTGCTTTGTTCGGTGTTTGGGGGCATGTTTCACAGAGTGTTGGAAAATACTGATAATGTTCAAGCAGTCACATTTCCCTCCTTTCACCAGGTCAATAATACACTGTTTAGCAAACACTGGACACTGGAATCAGTAATTTGAAATTCTCCTGAACAGGTTCAATCTAGACAAAAATGAAATTTCAGCCATCCAAAGATAAAAGCTAGGCTTTATTCAAATAAATCTTTTCTTCTCTAGCTGTATTTAAGCTAGATGATCCTTCAGCTTCTTAACTGGTAGTGTACTCCTCAGGAAAAGCTACTACTTCATGCATTTTTAAATACAAAAAATATTTTATTTATTTTCCATTAGCTGCGAAAAGCTAAAAAATATCATCCTAATTCTTTTGGAGTAATTAATTAAAAGATTTTTAAGGTGAAAGTCCATTCCCTTTACTCACGCTGAATAGTAAATTGCAATGCAAATAAAAGATTACAGGTATATTATACAAACAGAGAAAAAGGATGTGGGTTGAAAAGATTGCAGGAAAGGTTAGAATTTGAGCTAATTTAATATATATGCTTCATAAACCACATAGTTTTTATTATGAATTTGTAATATGGACAAAGGCTATGAAAGGAGTGAGAAACATTTTCAGAAATATATTTGAAGCTTACATTGTTTCACTTCTCATTGGCTAAATTAAACCCTGTAACAGAATTTTTCTATCCAGAATTGGATGCATATTTTTTAATCTATCACTGGCCCATGACAGATCTGCTTTTCTTGGTGCCTTCTGTATTTCTGTAAGTCCCTTAAAGCTAAGAGAAGGATTGTACAGTATAATATAGCCTATATCTACTATAAATAATCTGATAAAAATTGAAAGCTTAAAGTAATAACAGCTGAAGAGAGATATTTCAGCATCAAAACTGCAGAGGTAGATTATTATTTACCTGCCTTACAAATATTCCCATCTGCACTATATTTCTTTCTAGGTGTTTAAAACATATTCTGTTGCTTCAAAAAAATTTCACATATTTTAAACTTCAGCCAAAATATTGTGGAACCAGTTGTGATCCTACCTAGGCTAGATAAAGTGAAGAAATTAACAGTGTCTGATTAGAGAAACCTCCAATGTCATCTGAAGCTTGATCTCTCCCTGTTCCTGGGCCATATGGAGACGTGGCTGTAGCTGCACTGTCATGTACACAGCTTCAGAAGAGCCTCTCTGAAGGTACGTCTTTTTTCCCATTTTTAACTAGTTCCATATTACTTCCAATGTTTTTTAAAGTTATCTGTCTCAGCCTTAAGAATAGGCTTATTTCAGTCCTGTGCTGCTCCCATAAAATTTCTTGTTTAGATCCTTGCTGTTGTAATGCTTATCTTTTTCTTCTTCCTAATTTCAAGCCTAAATGTATTCATAGCCAATTTATACCCATTTGTTCTTGTGTCAGCATGGCCTTTTGCTTAAACAGCTTTTTTCCCTGCCTGATATTTACATCCCTGAAATGCTTACAAGAATGGGAGAGAAGACAGATGGCTATCACTTAACCTGTAGTTTGTAATAATTACAATAATTAATCAGGGTTTTTTGAGTTCAGTATGGTGTGATTCAGCAGAATTTCGTATCCTGCTAAAATTCCTTATCAGAAAAGTTGGTGGAAGATTTTGAGTTTCTAAATAAATCATACATCCTAGTAGTAAATGTTTGTTAACAATACTTATTACTGAGCTGAACCACAACAATTCTACCAAGCAAAAAGTCAGTGTCTGTAGCGCTTTACAGTCTGTTGTAAGGAAACCCCAATGGGCCAGAGGCTGCTGGCGAACAGTTACCACTAGGGATCATTCAGGAATTCCTTTAAGGCTGTACCTGTATTGCCACATGGGCTTGGATTCTGAAGTAAAAATCTCCTGACTGTCTCTGTTATTGGTGTTCTGGCTCCAGGATGGAGCAGTTCAAGAGGGATGAATTGCAGTCCTTGGAGAACGGAGGGGTGCATGCCTGAGCCGCAGCTGGGCGATCACCTATGGGGTTTTCCATCCACAGCACCAGGTAACTGCCAGTCTAAAGCAAAACCTCCCATCCAGGCCAGTGTGGTGGATATGTGGACCTCAGCACAGCACGCATTTCTCCATTTCTGTTTTAGATAGGAGGTAACTTAACCACTGCTCTGATTTTGCATCTGCTGAGTTAGATTTTCGTTTTCCTTATCTAACCTTGCACTCTGTCTAACTCCTTGGCTACCACCTTTAGCTGTTAGAACCCAGTCTGTGTTACAAACGCTGGTGTTCCCATGAATGAGGGGCATTAAAGTGCTCCACACAGAGATAGCCCAGCTCCAGCATGGGAACAGGTCCAGCTTTCACAGGCCATGCCAACCCCTTGCCTTGCCACCATCATGGTATTGAGTTGCTCCTTCTATATCTATGTGGATCTTGTTCAAATTCCAAGGGTTTCTATTGTCTCTACTTTATTCTGTATGGAACCAAGTGCAATTTTTTAAACACTGGAGAAGTGTTTTGCATATATTTATGCAGCACTAATTACAAGCAAATAAGAGCTAATAAGCCCTTGTCATTCCTGGGACTACAGCTATTCTCCAGAGAGCTGGCCCAAGCATTTCTCCTAGTCTTCAGCAACCTGGATAAGAAAGTCAAGGTTGATTGTGTGTTGATTGCCCTTAAAACTTTTATAGCCATTTAGGTTAAACATTTTTACATCCTAGCTGTGTTGATTTATTCATTACATTACTTCTGCTTTATGTCATCCTTGTTTCAGAGACACTGCAAAATGTTTTTAACTTCTGCTCATAAAATGTGTAGAAAGTAGATGGAAGACCATGGAATCATCTTTTCTACCATTTTCTGCTATCAGAGGGACACAGAATTTCTCAGTATGCCCTTTACTGAGGTTATATTCTGCTATCTGCCTGGATAAGATCAAAAAGCTTCAGTGGTTTGGGAGTTTAATATTAATTTCTACTCTTGTAATGACCTGGGAAATGTTTGACATCGAGATATTAATCTCAATGTGACCTTTGAAATTTGTAAAATTTCACTTCTGAGGGAAGATATGTACCTACAAATTGTACTGTCTGTTGCTGAACGAAACGCATTACTTCCCTCACCCCGTTTCTGTTCTCTTGTTTCGCTAAGCTTTAATCTTATATGCAATTTTCTGTGCAGACAAAGATGCACATAGTGCTACTGTTTGAGATACTGTAGTAATAACCTCCCTGTAGATATGTTTCTGAGTAGTTTCACAGAAAAGGATTCGGTGCACCACTTCCTCAGGAAGCTTGCGATAAATTATGAATAGCTGCTATTCAGGCAGCGCTGTTCATTCCAGGCACTGAGTCAGCTAGGGATGGTGGAGTGGGAACTATAACGATTATGTAATCTGCAGCTCTCTTCTGTTTGAATGCTTGCGTGAGGACTGAACTTAGATTTTACATTTGAATGGCTCCCTTTGCTATGCTTTCCTGTTTTGTTTTGGGTTTTCTAATGCAATTACCTTAAAAAAAGGCAAAATGAATCAAATCAAACCCAAACCCAATCCAAACCAAACCAACCAAGAAACTAAAAAAACCCCAAAACAACGACAACAAAATCCACAAACCAAAAAAAACAACCAACCAACCAACCAACCAACCAACCAAAAAAACAAAAAAGAAAAGAAAAGAGAAAAAAATATAATAAGAAATTTGCATATGGGACAATGCTGACCCTAAATGAGGTATCAGCAAGCTAAAGGTTATTTTCATTGACTTTGGCAGATACAAATAACGGTCTGTGATTTCCTGGTGTTTTGGATGTCCACCACGGTGGCACATTAAGCTGTGAAACTGCTGACAATCTTCCAGCACAGAAGGGAGTGTGGAGATTTGAAAATGAGAAGTTTAATTGCAAGTTTTGCAGTAGTTAAATAATTCTAACTTGGTAAGTTAAATGGGAAGAGATGGTATGAGGAAACTGTGTTGCAGAGAAAGTTCAGGTCTACACCAAGTAGACACTAGGATGCTCCTGTCAGGAAAATATAGTCCGTTCTTTTCAACTACATCATTCATCACACTTTTAATGTGCATCCATTTTCTTCCCTGGATTGTTATCTCCAAAATTTCCAGACCTTTTTCTGTACAATCTCCTGCCCTTTCAATAGCTGTCCTGTTCCTCACTGTCTCTATCTTCTCTGTGTATTTTTTGCTTAGAATAGAGTTTCTCTATGCTTCTAATTCTAGTAAAGATTTTACTAATTTTCTGAGTCTTTCTGCTCATTTACTTCTTCTTATTTACTTTCTACTTCCAGGCCTTTCTTAAGGCCTGGAGCTGACTCGAGAGAGTGCATTCCCATCACCCAAAGGCCACCTGGCTTTGGGAGGGCAAGGAGTACTCTGCTACTCTACAGCAGTAATGGGTGTCCCATAGGTCTTTACATATGTCATGGGCTTGGGGTGAAGCTCTTAACTTAGAGTCAATTCAGTGGTCACTAAAATGTTTGCCCTGAGATGCAGGAATTTCCCTTGACTCCAGCTTGACTGAAAGGAAGAGCAGGAGTACAGCATGTAGCAGGGCGGGATAGACTGACTCAGCATAGTTGGCTCAAGTCCTTGTCCTTCCTGTCATTAGCAAGGGAACTAATCTGACACAGATCTTTTGGAAACTTCTTTCCTTTACACTGATCTACTGTGTGAGGTAATGTTATGGGAGCAAACACCCATCCAGGAGGCAGGGACTTCTTGCCTCCACACAGGGCTTTGCTGGGCCAGGTAACTCACATGGGTCCTTGTGCCTCTTACACTGTTGTGCAATTGATCACATTATTCACATAGATAAGTTTGGATTTTTCCGTTTCAATGATGTAAGGCCTTAGCTGAGTCATGTAGTGTTGACATGCCCTACTCAAACAGCCTCATTTTTGGATGATTGATACAACAAAGCCTGAGGCAAATGGTCAGCATAGTCCTCTTGGCAGAATGTGGCTTTGCAAACACGAGAGGCAAGTAAGGCAATGACTGCCATATCGGATGGGGTTCTTGCAGAAACTGGTCTCTGTACAATAGGTTTCAAGGTCCTTCCCAGTGGAGTTGCTTGTTTAAGATTGGTCTTAGTCCAAAGAAAGTGGCGATACTGAGTGCACAAACTGGATAATTGCTTAGAGTAAGATCTTGTTCCTACCCTACTCCCAGCAGTATAAAACCACCAACCTTACTAACTTTTCCAGCAACAACGGACAAACTTTTGGGGGCCTTTGTTACTGCTGGATTTTTTGATTTGTTTTGTCATTTTGTTTTTTCTTCTGCATATCACAGAGACATCTCAAGAAGTCACATACTATGTCAATCAAGTTGCCTAGTGCTCAAAGTCTGGCTACGTGGCACCTTTGCCTCCCAGACTGCTAACCTGCATAGTCTGTGGTCCATTGAAGAATTTGTCTTCATTTACCGGTCGTATTTTCAGTTTGTACAGTCAAAGAAAGTTTTCAATTTCATTTTTTTTCCCCAGTAACTCCAGCCACACAGAAGAATGTGACTATGTAGAGAAAAGAACTGAAAAGAACTTGAATTTTCTTATGGAGATAAGTTTCCTGAAACGATGGTGCAGTGGGTTGACTCTGGCTGACTGTTGGGTGCCCACCAAAAGGCTCTCTCAGACTCCCCTCCTCAGAGGGTCAGGGAGGCTAAAATCAGACAAAAAACCTCTTGAGTCAGGATAAAGGCAGCTTAATAAGGAAAACCAAAGGCTGTGTTCAGAGGCAAAAGATAACAAAAGTAGTTATTCTCTACTTCCCAGCAGCAGGCAGTGTCCAGACACTTCCTGGGAAGCAGGGCCTCATTATGTATAGTGATTTCTTTGGGAGACAAACATCTTCATAAGGAATGTCCCCGCTTCCTCCTCTTTTGTCTTAGTTTTATTGCTGAGTGCAATGTCATGAGGTGTGGAATATCCCTTTGGTCAGTTTGGGTCAGCTGTCCCAGCCGTGTCCACTCCCAATCTCCTGACCTACTCCATCCTACTGACTTTTTGTAGGGTTGGGGAGACAGCCTCAATGCTGTGGGAGCACTGCTCAGCAGCAGCCAAAATGCTGGTGCATTATCAACAGCTTCCAGCTACAAAGCACAGTCCTTTGAAGGATGCTGTGGGGAATGCTAACTCCATCCCAGCCAGACCCAGTACCAGTGGATCTACAAATAAGTATTTTCCCCAAAATAATGAGTTTTTCATGGAGACATAATGGAGTGTAGCGAACATGATGAACACAGCATTGTAATTCTCATGATAAACTGGAGTGATACCTTATGCTTCAGAGAGATTTTATACACCTGAAAATCACGGTACAGAGGAGAGATGTTTGCCTGTTGTCTTCTCCCTGTGCAGAGACCTCTCTTTGCCAAGAGGAGGGTGTTAGCACACAATGGAGCAGGATGTCATTCCCAAGCACAGAAATCCATCTCATGCCAGTCCAGAGACTCTAGGGTTTCTGATGCCTCTTCACAGGCCCAGCAGACATTCTGTGGCAATAATGTAGGGCATACAAGCAGTGTTTGGAAGCCACAGTACGTTAGGGTAACTCAGATGATGAGCACTCCCCTAGTGGTTTCGCATCCATTTTAAATAAAGGAAATGATGTTTATTTTCCGTAAGTATGGTGAAAATCTTTGAGTCAAATGAAGGTTTTATCTATTAACAATCACTCATTGACGTACAAAATTACACCTCATTGTGCAGAATGTGTCTTTTTATTATTTTTGTTATCAATGCATTGGAAATGCTGCAGCTTCCTGTCCCAGTGCATATGCAGTCTAATACAAACAAGAACGTCTGTTGGGCATGACTCCTAAGGAAATCTGTGTTTGTAGTTTTGGGAAAAAAAGGCACTACGCAAGCCGAAAAGAGTTGATATCCTGAGCAAGGAAACACGCTTCACGATGAGAATTTGGATTCAGTTCTTGACTGTGCCTCTGGGGACAATGATAAGGCTTTGTGGAGGAGTGCAGAGCCACCTGAAAGCTCCTTTTTTGATGTCTGCTTTCTGGTTTATCTGGTCCCAAGGCTGGCCCTTAACACGGGTCTGTTCAGCCTGACTTCACTCCCTTGTCCCTCACCATTACCAGCGGCCGCAGTGACGCGAGTGCTTTCCGACAGAAGGACAGAGCGTTGCCCTGGCCTTGACTTTCTGTCTGGTATTAACAGCCAGAGCACAATGTGGGAGAGGTGGGGTTGGCGCTGAGCCACAGAAATCCCTCTGCTCTTGGCCGTCCACCAGCAGAGAGCTGTTGTGTTCTCTTGGCACGCTGAGCCAGCCTCCACGGCAGTGTACTCTCCCGCAGGATGAGTGGAGGTATTTTACTGAGTTCCTTCTTCTGAATTCATAGATTTTAATGGAACAAAATGTCAGGCATTTCAGTGAGTTAATGTCCTCCCTCATGAAAGTAAAATACTTTCTTGTTGGTAAACAGAGCCTTGTCATGCTAGTTGTTATAAAATGATGAGCTGATCAAATTACAATGTTGGCAATTTCTTTTTGTCATATGTCAATTTGTCTTTTTGTCACTGTGTAACTTCTTGGGGAACAGTCAAGTCAGTATGCTTATTTTCCCCAAAAATTCTTCAAGAAATTAAAGGTTTCCACTTGTTGGGGAATTCAAAGATGTTATTTAAAAAAAAAAATTAAAAACTTATTCACAGCACTTTTCAATATTGTATAACTTGCAACCATTGCAAAATATCTACAGGAATTAAGGAAATACTCTGCAAAGTGTCTGATTTTCTTCCTGCTTCAGTTTCATGCATTTCAAAAGAAAAGGATAGAAAAAAGAAGAAGAGGATGAAATCTGAATTACAGATGAAAAGGAAATTGTCCCAAATGAATGCTGTTACATCAAAAATCTTGATGACAACTAAGCTTCCTAGGGGGAACCAAGAATCCATCATTAGTTTAATTAAAATCTTTTATGTCTAACTAAAACTTTTCTTGGTTCATTTACAATATTACTAACACTGTTAACAACACATTTAGGGCTGATGTATGCAAACTTTCTGGTACTTACCGCTTTTCCCTGCTGTTCTGCTCACCCGTCCTCTTCCCTCATCTTGCCACAGCCCTCTCAAGAGAACAGTGAGGTTTTCAAGAAGTGGTCAGTGTCCCAAGTTGTTTGCAGAGAGGAGTGTGACACTGGCGTTCATCAGTCTGGGATCTGCTTGAATTATCTTTACATGCTATCTGAACTAATATGTTGCTTCCTTTAGTAATTCTCAATTTCATATTTTGCTTGCTTTTCTGTCCTGTGTTATTATCCTTTAAAAACATTTTACCAGACACACATGGCTGCACTCCTACAGTGCAAAGTAATTGGCAACTACCATTTGTGATTGCAGTCCTGGGGTTCTGGTTATGTGTGTTGCTACACTATGCTGCATTTTTACTCTAGGATCCTATTCTAGGCAGCTCACTCCACCCAGAATAACTACTTGTTGTCACTACCTCTTAGTTAGCAGTAGGCATTCATTGCACTGCACCATTGCACACAGCTAAACTAAAGCTAAAACAATTTAGGACATAGCTGTGTGACCTCTAGACAATTGCTGTCACAGCTGTGACATGCTAAAATCAGCTCAGGACAACAGATTTTCAGACAAATCCAGTCAACTTGTATTGCTGGGTTAATACAAAGTCTGTGGCCTCTTACCAGTACTGGCAAACTCATTTTTTCTCAGCCAGAGTGTGCAACTTCTGGTTAGGAAGTTCATGTGAAGGTGTTCTGAAAGTCAAGGATTTTTCTGAAGTACTACTTATGGAAACATTAAATTAATCAAATAAGTATACAATAGTTCATGAAAGAAGCCTGTAAACTTTGAAATTGTGTAAATATGCAGTGCTTTAATAAATTTATTCCTATAAGGTTTAAATATTAAGAAACACTTACGGGTGGTCTGCTTAAGAAAGGCTTAATCTTGTCCAAGCCTCAGCTGTTAAGCCAGAAGAGAGTATCTCATTACAACTGCTGATTGGAATTTTCATGGTCTAATCACTGACAGAAAACTTCATTATTACAAGAGTAATAAATGAATGTATTAATTGTCTGTCTCTTGAGAAACCAAATTTAACCTTTAACCTAAATTTTAATTTCAGTGGTTGTCTAGACAATTTAATCTAATTTTGTGGTTTGTTCTAGACGTGTGAGCGCCGTTTGCCACATATGAACATTTCCTTTGATTTTGCTTCATTTGGCATCCTATTCTTCTCTTTTGAGGGTGTGCTAGGACATAATTTTCATGGTTTATCTAAACTTAGACAGACTTATAAAAACTCTAAGTGTGTTAGCATTTCCACATCATCTTTAGCATGCTTCATATGCAATTTATGCTTTTTGTACTAACAGCAGTCGTTGACTCTCTAGTCAGTAGAATTTGGATTTCTGAGATACTCAATTCAGATTGCAAAGTACTCAGTATTAGTACTCATGAGCATGGAAACCACGAAACAGTAAAAGCTCTGTGAGTCCTCGGATATCCACAATAGTATGCCTTAACATGAGGAAGTCTTGCAAGCCTGATGCTATTGAGGCCAAAATGAGCCCCCCACACAGGGCCACCTAGCCCAGGACATACAGTTATGAATGAAGTGCTCATTGAGCTACTCTGAGTAAATAATTCAGCATCCAGAGTCCACCTGGCAGCTTCAAGATTCTGAAATGGTGGGTTTGCAGGTGTATTTGTTTTCAAATATACACTTATAAAAATGTCAGTAGAGACAATATTCTTCTGAGGTCTCAGGAGCCCCCTAGGAAGGTTCTGTATGTAAAGGCAACTCTATTTCTTGAAAGGGTATTGGGCAATTACATTTTAATGGATCCGAATTGTTCCAGTTTTCTTGTTTCTATGAGACCTTTGGGAACACTCCTTCAGAGTGTAATTGTCCTTAAGCTTTTATGAATTGTTTTAAGAGACTATCAAGTATCCAGCTACAACCGTTTTACACAACATGAGAAACTTTACTGAGCAAAGTTGCTTGCCCTGATAAATGTGACTCTTGTAAAAGCCTGTTCTGAGACTGGCTGGTTGATCAATTTGGGAACAATTGCTTGACTTCTTTGATGGGGAGGGGGCATGGTTGAAAAAGAGATTCACAGTGTTACTTGATGTCATCATTTTTAAAAAAAATATATCAGTTGCATTTAATGACTTAGAGCAGATTCTTGAAAGTTTTCAAAAGTGGAGATTTATAGTACAATAAAATCACTCACGGATGAGCTTGTACCAAGCACAGGCAAAATGATTTGTCTCTGATAATGTTTTAAAGTCTTTATGTTGATATATCTTGTGTTGGTGGGATGAATTTGAGTGAATAATTAGCAGGTCTTCTATTCAATTACCTGCGTTGCTGTACACACTTGGCTTGTACATGTTATTCTTCTGCTTAGGCCTCTAATGGCTTGCTACAAAATAATGACTGGAAAATTGTAAAGATAAAGATGTTTTGCTTTTGCCACCTATGCACACAGATATAGCACCACATGGATTTGAGCAGTAGCCTGTGTATCTCTCAATTTTCAGTATTAAATTACTTGCATAATTACACTACCTGCCTTACCTTTGCTGATCTTTGATTTTGACCTGTCCATTACAAGTGGTTTTATTTCTAAGAACATATCAGTTCATATATAAAAAACTGGGAAACACCTTAATCGTCTAAAGATCTACTGACCCTTTTACAAATTTTTAGCATCATCCTTTGAGTATTATTTTTTTTCTGAAGATCAGTGTGATGTTTGCACTGTGAAGAGGTCTTTGTTTATTTACATACTCTTCTAGTCTGTCTGCTGTAATATAAAGAACAGGTTGCATGAGATGAACCTGAAAAACTGGAGTGCATTTTAAATGGGCTGTAGTCTTTGGCTGAGGAGAGCGTCCCGGTATTGACCAGTCCATAGTAAAGGAACAGTCTTGATTTTCTTCTTAAAATCCCTCACAGTAGCACTAGTGAATAAGTTTTCTCACTCTTAGCTGGCTAAATAAAGAGGTCCACTAATACTCAATAATGATCCAGCATGGAGCACTTGAGTGCATCTCTCAGTGGTGCTTGTTCACCTGATGCATACAATAGATATAATCATAGAAAAGTAGAATCATAGAATGGTTTGAGTTGGAAGGGACCTTTAAAGGTCACATAATACCAACCTCCCTGCCTTGGGCAGAGACATCTCCAGCTAGGTCAGGTTGCTCAGAACCCTGTCCAACCCGAACTTGAATGTTTCCGGGGATGGGGCACCCACAACCTCTATGGACAACCTGTTCCAGTGTTTCACCACACTGATCGCAAAAAATTTCTTCCTTTGATCTAGTCCAAATCTACCTTCCTTTAGTTTAAAGTCATTACTGCCATATCCCACTCCTAAGTGGAAGAGAGCACTCAAGATTTATTAATGTCCATGATTGAAAAAGAAAGGCAAAAGCCAGATCCAAAAAAGTTCAGTTTTATTAGCAAACTACATGCTCAGCATGGAAATTGATGTATGTTTTGCTCCTATTTTATAACACTAAGAAAAATAAAAGAATTAAAGAAAAGAGAGGAGAGAGAGAGGCTGGGAGAGAGACAGATCAGATTTTGGCACAGTGGAGAATAATAGGAATAATAGGAAAGACTCTCCCACGAGGAGAGTGGGTGCTGGTACTGTGAGTTCTTTTTCATGAACTGTCACACATCTTACTGTCTTTTTCATCAGAATAAAGGTTTGTCTTCTGATACAGAAATGCACAGGGATATCTTCCTCTTACATCAAACCAGCAGCAGCCTAATCACCAACCAAGCAAAATTACAGATGCTTTTTAGATGAGGAGTATATGAATAGAAAATCATATGTAATGATATAAAAAACTGAAGACACTGAAGATCTGTGTTGATAAATGAGAAAGAAAACTGTGCAAAATGAAAAGTAAATGTATTGGCATCATAATAATTGAATGATAGCCCTATGGCAGAAATGTTCCCCTGAATTCTATTAAAAAACCCTAACTTTTTAAAAAATGAAACAACAGGGGTTTTTTACATTTTTTTCCTGCACCTAATTTCATCTCAATATGCTACCCTGCTTGCCTTCAAGAAAAAAACTAACAAAAAAATGCCTTAGAAATTCAATTTTGCATTACCTGTAAGTGCCTCAACTTGCCTTATGCTTCAGAGAAAGTGCTAAATCCTTCATTTTTATGGTAAAAACAATAAATAGCCTTATTTAACATAAGCTGCAGTATATTAGCTTTATCCTTTAGGTGGATAGCAAACCCAGCTAACATAACCAAAGAGCGTCAGTCCTACACAGGGTTCTGTAAGAGCCCTAGGAATGAAACAAAGAAGAATGGCATTATTTTTCTCCGTTGCAGTTGGAGCCTCCTGCCATTTCAGGGTAATTCTCTGTTAAAACCTTCGTGCTAACAGATGAGTTAAACACTTCACATTGCTCAAGTATTAAATCACACAGCAGATGTTTGGTCGATTTGCCTGTGTTCTTTCCCCCACTTGCTCCTACTTGCCCAACAGTACAATAAGCAATAGTTAGGCTGAGCTATATTTTGAAATCAGGTTATCACTCCAGCTTGTAGTTATTCTGAAAAAATATGTTTTGAAATTCAGGAATTCGAGGAAAATCTGTGATTTTTAATACTATTCTCATAAGGGAAGGTCAAATTTCTAGGAAAATATCAAAATTTTTCCCTTGAAGTTTTCATATGTGTCCTCATTTAATAGGAAAGCAAAACCATCTTCTTACTTGAAGCAGTTAGCAGGACTACAGCTCTCCAAAATGAAACTTGCAGCTAAAGTATATGAGGGCTTGCACTAAGCTGAATATTTGTATTTTCTCTTTTTAAATGTAGTATCATAAAAATCTCACTCAATTCAAGAGTGTTCCTGCTTCTATTTTTGTAAAGAACTGGGAAACATCTTAATCTTCTAAAGATCTACTGACCCTTTTACAAATTTTTAGCATCATCCTGTTAGTATTATTTTTTTCCAAAGATCAGTGTGATGCTTGCACTATGAAGAGATCTTTGTTTATTTACATATTCTTCCAGTCTGTCTGCTGTTGTGAAAGTATTTAATTCATTTAGAGATGATCATTTGAAGTAAAAAGACAAAATGGTAAATGAAAGCTTACTATTTTTTTTTCCACCTTGTTAAGGAAACAAGAAGTTAGAAAGGTTGTGAAGTTCTCATTACAAAGATTTAAAGTCCATAGGGCCTTATATTTTCAAAGTTGTTTAGACAACCAAGTGTCTGCTCAGTATAACTACATAATTGTATATATGCATATCTAAGCACCTAACTATCTTGAAATTTAGGTCAAGGATAGCTTTGGACAAAATTTTTAAATTCTGTTAATTCTGCTGTTATTCAATAACAGATAATTGTGATAGTTTAAACTCATTTTCACATGCAATGGATGTGAAAAATAGTAGAGAAATAGTATATTAATTTTAAGAAACTCAACAATTCTGTCTTAGTTGTTTTCAGTTCAAATTCAGCTTTCCGACTAATGCAGTCTGAAACAACTCTCACAATGAGTTGTGAACAAGGAATGTGCCATTCTTCAGTCTCTAAAATATTGATAGAAAAATAAAGTCTCTAACAATGTATGCCAACATATACAGTCTCTAAAATAAATATATATGAAGACAATATACCATTTTAATCAGCAAAAATATTAGTTATGTCATATAAATGTGCACTAGACTGCAAAGGATTATTTTTAGAGGCTATGCTGAAGAAGCAAACTGGTTGGAATGATGGTTTAGTTCAATTGACCTGAGTCAATCTTCCCTGGTGACAGAAAACAGCTTCTTATAATTACCTGTGAATATTAAACATGACCTAATATGTCATGCTTCTGTGCCTGAGGAAAAAAACAAAAACATCACCAAAAACTCCAAAACAACACAAGGCATTTAGCAGCATGTAGGAAAGGGTTATACTTAGTACCTCGGTGCAATTCTCACACTGAAGATAAAGCTCTGATCAAGTCTAGGACATGACTAAATTTTAAATGGCATTTTAGGACAGATATCTGAATTTTGGGGAGGCAGGGATTATTTTTGTGATTCTGCAGCAAATCAATCATTGATAAAGGGGCTTTTTCTCAATGCAATTAGTGTCTCTCATTCTAGTTCTAACTGTTGTAACTTCAGTGCCTGTAAGAGGAAAGTACTTCTCTCTCCCCGGCTTCCTCCTCTTCACCTGATGGAAAATGACAATGCCATATGCTAGTAAAATATGCTGAGACACATTTCAATATGTTGAAAAATACATGAGTCTTCAAGACTATTTCCAGATTCCATTAATATATTACAGTTTTATTGCATAGTAATACTGGGCTGAACATTATACATGGAGGCAAGAGTGGCTATTTCTTATGAAATATGAAAAGGTGTGCAGTTTGCTCAATACCTGCATTCCTTCTTCTGGAGAGAAACTTTGGCTGAAAATCTCCAGCATGGAATATATCCTGACCTTATTTTAACAGCCCTAGAAACCCAACACAAAAGAAACCAATTAGGGTAATTGGTTATTAATTAGAACAAGATTCAACTTTTACCAAGGCAGACCTGCATATAAAGACCATACCTATTTTTCTCCCTCTGCGTGAAATTTTGGATCCATAGGGGGTGAAAATGTGCACATAAAATGCTTGTGCTGTTTTCTTTAAAAGTGCCCCTTAAAGGCCGATGTGCTTCATAAGTTTCCCCAAAGTATTGAATATTGATGCTCAGTTCAGATTGGGACTTATTATGCTGAACATCAACTTGCCAAATCTTATTATAGTGAAAACCTTGAGATAATGTTTAATGGCATGAAATGAGAATGCTGTCGTGAAGTTAAATGATATGTGCCTGGAGAACATAAGTGATTTAGGAAGAATGTTGAAATTTTTAATCTAACACACATTTTCTTAGAAGTGTGTTTACAGAGAATACTTTGTCTCTTTCAGCAATGAGAGAAAAGAAAAAAAGAAAAAAAAACAATATCAAAATGAAACTGCTATTTTTAGCTTGAGACATTTATTTGCTCCAAAAGGGAAAATGTGCAATGAGTCATTCCTGCAGCTGGTGCTAAAGCTGGGTTAGTCACATGCCTGTGAACTTCTTAACTTGAGTAAAAACACCAAAAGGTTTCTGAAGGACCTAAAACCAGAAGTTCATAAAATATGTCAGTATGTGAGTAGACGATACCATCTTTTCAAGTCACCTCCACCTTATCATCTTTTATAAGTGTCTGTGCTTTTAACCATTTCTTCCTGCATCTGTATCATTAGCTGTGCATTTCATCAAGCTGAGTAAGATCAGCTTACCAACAAAAAATTTAAGTAGTACTTATGTTTTATCTTGTAAGCTCTCTATATCACTGATCCCAGCAAGCAAGGCAGTTTTTATCTTTTCTGCACATCTTCAATGTGCAGCAATTCTCTCTGGCATTCTACTGCAAAGATATTTTTCCTTTTCAAGTTTGGAAGTGCAGTTGGTCTTCTAATGAGTTTGGGAAGCCACAAACATTGTGGATGGCTCCTTAGAAGTGCTTCCAGGCTACTCATAAAGATAAGAGAAGAGGACTGATTGCAAAGAGCAAATAGTTGCTTACTGTGCACAGCTAGCTAAGAAGTCACCTGACAGTGAGTCGAATTGTCATAGTCATAGAATCATGGGGTGTTTTGGGTTTGAAGAGACCTTAAATGTCATCTAGTTCCAATCCGCTGCCGTGGGCAGGGACACTTTTCACTAGACCACATTGATCAGAGTTCCATTCAGCCTGGCCTTGAACACTTCCAGGAGTGGGGCATCCACAACTTGGCCAACCTGTTACAGTGCCACATCACTCAGAGTATAGGATTTTTTCCTGTTATCTAACCTAAATCTAACTTCTTTCAGTTTAAAGACATTTATCCTTTGTCCTGTCACTACAGGCCTTTGTAAAAAGTCCCTCTCCAGCTCTCTTGTAAGATTCCATCAGATACTGAAAGGCCACTTGTAACGTCTCTCCCCAAAATCTTCTCTTCTCCAGGCTAAACAGCTCCAGCTCTCTCAGCCTGTCTTCATGGGGCACATGCTTCAGTCCTCTGATCATTTTCATGGCCTCCTCTGGACTCACTCCAGCAGATCCACACCCTACTTATGTTGAGGGGAACCAAAGTGAACGCAGCACTGCAGGTGGGGTCTCACAAGAGCAGAGTAGAAGGGGATAATCACCTCCTTTGACCTGCTGGCCACTCTTGCTTTTGATGCAGCCCACGATATGTCCTTCCAGCCAAATGACTGTAATAAAATACAGTTGTTGGATACTAAGTGAGATTTTTTGCCCCCCTTCAATAGCTTTGTCAGCACTTCTTGCATGTAACCTATGCTCCACGGCTGGCCAGGAAAGGTCATGATTAGTATCACACTGCCTCAGGTTAAACAATGTGGGGCAGTCTGACCCACAGGAAATAGCCCTGGGTAGGCTCACATGTGCTGTGAGCTGGCAGTGCTGGCATCTGAACACACTGATGGCTAGGTCTTAGTTGCATATAATTGCAAGCACAAGAAACTGAACAGTTGGTAATGTTCATTTAAAACGTTGAAATTGTTGTAAATGATGATAAATTGCAGCCAGGCAATGATGTGTGATGTCTGAGTGACCCTGCTACACAGAAAAAACCACCGTGAAATCATTGGGGAAATGACTTTAATTCTAGCAATAAGAGGAGTGGTTGTTGAAAGGACATAAAATGGTCATCTGGACTATCCTTTAGGCAGTTCTAAAAGGGAAAAAATAACAGCCTAATATTAATTGTTTGCAATTGTTTCACCCCTTTAATTCAGTACATTTTGCTTTTTTATTAGGAAGAGTCCAAAAGAACCTAGTTTGTTACAGCTGTGGAGGGGAATGAGGCGGTAAACTAAATGCATTCCTATGTCAACATGAAAGAAAATTTCATCAGTATATCACTCCACTAGTGCATGCCTTGTCAAGGCTTTATCTTAACCGTGTGAAAGTTTTAACTTGAAAAGTGTGATTATACTTTTTAGTAAAAACAGTAGAGAGACTCTGTGCATGCATTTACCTTATAACTTTAGTCTACTTGAATTCTGGCTATTGTCATCAATTTCTTCTGAATGTGCACAGATTTCAGATGACCCAACTTTCCACAAGACCTTAATCTCTTTTTATTTTTTTTTTTAGGAAACTCACTTGCAAGTATCTAGATGTGGAAGAGTTAGTGAGATGATTACATTCCAATATTGAAGTAAGAATCACTGAAATGAATCTTTGCATACATTTCAGACACTATTCATATATTCTCTTTTCTATAGAAATTGAGAAAGTTCATTCTACCTCGCTACTGGGACAGTGTGCACTTGATAGGTGGTAACTTGTTCAGACTTAAACAGGTATTGGTGAGTGATGTGTCAGAGTCCAAAACCTCCAACTGTCTCTTAGATTTGGCAGTGGCAAAAACAGTGGTTCTGTGTTGGCCAGAAGCCTGTCAGGCTTAGGCAAGTTGTTTTATTGCACTGTTGCAAAACTGTTCCCTTTCTCCCAGCATATTTTCCCATTTCCTGTGCAAACACCACTCCAGTGAGGAAGCTTCAATTTATATTATAATGTTACATTTCTGCACCCCTGAAGCCTTCATTATCTTCAACAACACCTTCCAGGTTTATGTTAAACAATTTGAGTACTGAGAAGAAAATATTAGGGATGTG
Organism: Oriolus oriolus; assembly: GCA_013400235.1. Lineage (NCBI taxonomy): Eukaryota > Metazoa > Chordata > Aves > Passeriformes > Corvidae > Oriolus > Oriolus oriolus. The sequence goes on along the minus strand of VXBT01005402.1, from coordinate 672,623 downwards.
TTCATGGTTGTCATTGGTTGTACTCTATTTAGGCAATGTCATAGAATCACAGAATGCTTCAGGTCAGGAGGGACCTTAAATATCATCTAGTTTCAACCCCTCTGCCCTCGGCAGGGACACCTTCCACTAGATTATGTTGCTTAAAGCCCCATGCTAAAATTTCTTATAGTACTGGAAATGGGCAGACATTTAGTTGTACAAAAGCATGCCTTCTTTTCATATATGTAATTTGGAAATGCAATTCACCTTTGATCTGTGGTACAGGCCATCTGTACAGATTAAGTGTAGAACTGATGTATCAGTGTCCAGGTAATTGTTCGCCTTTGACATGCAATCCTGTTGGTTTATCATAACAGTTTTACACCATCTAATACTATTCAGTCAAAATACCACTCCAGATTGTGTATGAAATCAAGGATGGTATAACATAGTAGTGTGATCTGTTGAACAATTAATAGTTAATAATAGTTTCCATACTGGATTCATCTTTTGTCTGCTCTTGATGTTTGTTGTCTGTGCTAATATAAGTTCAAGCAGAATGGGTTCGTGACACTGTGAGGTCTTTGAAATGAGTCATCGCCAGATCAATACATTCCAGCAAACCTGTAGTCATCAGTGATCAGGTATTGCTCTAACACAGCCTATCAATACAGACCCAGTTTTACCAGCATGCAGTGGTGCCCATGCAGTATGGTACCCATACCAGTGTGGGTAATTTACCTCGGCCACCATCTAAGCCCCTGCAGTGCTGCTCGCTGACTGCTCACCCTCAATGCTGCCTCCATGGAATGGGGCAGACAGCAGGAAGCAGAAAAGCGAGGAAACTTCTAGGTCAAGATAAAGACAGTTTAAAAGTGATAGAAAGAGAAAAGTAAAGTAACACACAATAACTAATGCACACACCATCATTCACAACCTCCCACAAGAAGATCAATGCTCAGCCAGACTCTGAGCAAGAGCTACAGTGGAAGACAACCTCTACACATCTTTTTTTATTTATTGCTGACCATGACATCTTCTGGTATGGAATATCCCTTTGGACAATTTGGGCCAGCTGTTCGAGCTTTGTCCCCTCTCAAATTCTTGGCCACCCCCAAGCTTATTGCCTGCAGGGACAAAATGACAAACAGAGAAGGCCTTACTGCTGAGTAAGCACTGATCAGCAACAGCCAAAACACTGGTGCGTAATCAGCACTGCTCTAGTCACAGATCCAAACCACAGAACCATATGGCCCATTATAAAGGTAATTAACTCCATCTCAGCAGATCTAGTGCAAGTAAACAGTGTGCTCAGTGCCCAACCTACAGGAAAATAGACTTAAGTCTATAGACTCAAGTTCAGTTGAATGGACTGCAGAACTTTATCTTACAAAAGTGAGGAGTGCAGATCATTTCTTGGATGACTCCAGTTTGCTACTTTCCTCCTAATTACATAGACAGCTGCTCATCAGAGTGCCCAGTGCCTCCTGGCAGACTCTTCTCATGGAGAATAACATATGTGTCCTGGGGAGTAGAAGAGAACCAGCAGGAGCTGGTTTGTGCTCAAGTCTCCACACGTGGTGAGGTTAGGAAACAGTTGGATTATGCAATTTGTTCTGGGAATTAAAAAACATTTCTGAGTTTTGCGGTACAGATGTAGTCCAAAAAAAACCCTTATTTCATCTAGGAGTGGGAGTGAGTCAGCACAGATCCTGTGTTGGACTCAGATCAGGAGGACAGTCTCATCCACAAGAAGAACTTGAGTGGGATGCCTTCATTCACAAGGCATTTAACCACCCAAATACTTGCAGTGACCTAAATTCGGGTGTTAATGCAAGCCTCTAGCTGAAGCAAAAGGTAGTTCTAAGTTTGTAAACAGGGAAAGGAAAAGGAGATTCACAATCTTGAAGAGTCAGCGTTGTATGCTTAGACCTTGTTAAAAGCCTTCCCTTACAGCTAGACACAGCCCTACTTTCATTAGCAGTTCTGTATTCCCCAGCACTGACTTTCATTTCAAGAGGGATGAGCTGCTCCTGCAGCAGCTGTCATGAATGTGAGGGTGTACAGTGCATTCTGCTAACAGAAGAGGAATTGTCTACTTCTGGAAGTCTTGGAGGAACTCCCTTTCATCCCTGTGCACAATTTCTACACATCAGTGGACAGAGAACCATGCTTTGTGTTCATCAAGGCACTGCATGGTTTCCTGAATTGTTTCTTACATGCACCATCTGAATGCAAATCACAACTGTGTTTATTAGAGGTACTATAAAATAGCAGAAAGTGCTGAAATTTATAACTGACTGAATCTGCTATAAATAATGTGTGCTTTATTGCCTTTTAGTGCACAGTTGTTGCAGTAAAGTTTGCAGTCTTGTTATTTTATAGCATTTTACTATGCATATTAGAACAGCATGCTCACACTGGCATAGTTAAAAGTTGCAGTTTCCATTACAAACCTGTTTTCAGTCATAAAGACTCGCTGCTCTAACAGTGCATGAATTTTAGGTCCACACTTTTTCCTTAGAAGCATCCAGATTGGCTAATTCCAAATAATTTATGCATGAGTGACAGACACTTGAGCATTCGTTGAAATTTGGATTAATTTTTGATCTTGCATTTAAAAATGCAAGTGGCTTTAATCTAAGTGAGGAAAACAGTTGTTTACGGAAGCAGTTCCAGTTTAGTTAAGTGAACTCTTTTTCACTCTGTTTTCACAGAGAATAACAGAGGGCCTACATGACCTAAAGTCATAATGACCTGATGCAGACCTGTATCCATGAGTCTGTCTGGTTGTTCAGGGGATCTTCTGCCTTAATGAAGAGTACAGAACATGTTCTATTATGACCTGAGGTTCAGGTAGAGAGATGTTTCCCAAAAATGAGGGTTTTATGAATGTTTAATAAGGAAGAAATCCAGATAATATTTTTTAATAACCATGTTGCATTCATGTTACATTTTGCCTCTAGAGACTTCATTGCACTATACAAAGAAGGTTAAGAATGGATGTGTACAAACTGCTGGTTAGTTAATGGGCAATGTTGGATTTTAGGGTAGCTTCTCTGCTTAGGTTGTTTGGTTTTGTTTTACTTTCCTACCTCAAGCACTTTGAAAGTAGTTGTGAAAGAATTTCTTAAACAAAAGTAAATCTAAATGTGGCTGTTGTAGATCCAGAAGACTACAGAGATGGGCATCTGTGCCCCATTACTAGTAAAAATCTGTGGAAAGTGCATTGGAAAAAGAAGAGGATGGGGGAAGTGTGGAGGTCCATCCTCCAAAACATGTTCAAATTCATGATTTCTTTTTTGAAAGTGGAAGAGAATGTATAATGTTTGAAGGCATGGGATATTTTTAGGCTAACTGGAACTCTCATAGAGTGATTTCTATTGGCAATCTGCTGAAGTTAGAGGTTCGCCAGAGGCGGCATCAAAAATGGGACATAATGTTCCACCAAGATGACTACTGAGGGTAAAAACGGAAAATAAGCGACTTAATGTACTTGTCCATGAAGTCACGTATTACTGACTGAGTAGAAATTCATGTGCTCAACTGCAGCATCTTCCCAAAATGCTACTGACTCCTAAGGAAGAAAAATCAGGGGCTGGCGCATGTGCCAAAACAATCCTTTGGGCATCTCTGTTTACATATATTTATAAATGGTGGAAGGGATTTACCTATAAAAATATCTACTATGTGAGAATATTTCAGGCAAAAATGAGGCACAAGTCAGATTCTCCGGGCCTGCTGCTGAACCTCTCTGTGTCACAGCAGACACTTCTACTTTCTTTGCAAAAAACCTGGAAAGCAACACTAATAGCCAACACTTCATTGCTCAAATGGCAGTGGGACATATGGACGCACAAGAATTGCAATAAACTCACATCATTGTTTTAATGTTTAATTGGCCAAATGTTTCCTGAGCTGAGACAGGGGTGACGCAGCCCTTGCAGATCTCCACCCTCGTGCAGAGCCTGCGTGCTGATCTGCGAGCTAGCCCTTCATGTCCGTCCTCACCCTGAACCCGTGAGTGCTCATTAGAAAGGACATATTTTGGTTTATGAGAAAATCCTTTGCATTGTCTTCTGTGTAAGCCAGCTTCCCTTGGACTTCCCCTTGAGTTACAGCATTTCTGGGAGCTGCTGACAGCCCCTGCAGCAGAGTTAAGCTGAGCTGAGGACAGCTGAAAAATCAGGGCAGTTTCCATCTGCGCAGGCTTTTTATTGCATTTAAACTTTGCTCTAAATACTTTTCCCTTTTGAAAGGATGAATTAAGCAATGCTTTGTAGTGACAGGGACACCTTCAAAGTAAGCATTTGCTGACAACGACAAGTATTTCAGCACCCACGTCACAGGGTGACCCGCAGAGGGAGGTGTGGGTAGTATCAAATTGGGCTGCAACTCATGTCCTGACTTAACCTCTTCACCCAGTATTTCTTGTCTGCCGCTGGAGGAGGTGGATCAAGCAAGCCTGCAGAAAACCCTGCACAGGGTAGGCAGTACTGGGGGGAGCAGAGCTGAGCAGGAGCCCCCAACCCTTCTCCATGCCAGTATCCCTGCTCCCCCAGAAATGGTACCAGAAAACCATGCACACTGGGCACCAAGGGATGTGGGCATTTTCCATCGGATATCTCTCACTGTCGGGATGTGCAGAAAGAGCCATTGTATTTATCACTGTAAATTTTTTGTTCATCTGCCTGTCCATCTGATCTGTTTTTAACGGCACCTCCAGGAATCAAAGGTGACACATGAGCCATGCGATCAGTGCAATTTCTTGTCCTTTCCAGTTGTTTTGCATATAGCATGATTAGGAGCAGTGACAGCCTTCATGGTTTGTGAGATCCATGTGGAACTTGTTTTCCAGATACTTCAGCTGTGACCTGACAATGACAATAATGTTGTTGATGTAGCAGCAGTGCTATAGCCGTGAAGGTCTAAGGATGTAAACAGTGCTAACTCTGGGGAGAGTGGTTACATCTTTTATCAGAGATATTATATTCAGCTAAAAGTACAGATAAGCTTCCAGGCATGCAAGGCTCAAACCACACACTGACATCTCTTTTCTCCATCTATGGGTAACTCCAATGAAAATAAAAAAGGAAGGTTCACTGTGCAACCTTTCTCTTTTCTGTCAGAAGTTAACAGTTCTTAAGGACACAGTAGTTTGGCTCAGACAGATGGCAAGCTAGAGAAAAAAAGTCTTGAGGATTAATGTGCTTTTCACTGTGCACTATGGGGCAAACCCTCAGTGACTGCTCCTCCCAGTCTGCACAAAAATGGTCTGGGCAGGGGATGCTGAACTTCCCTCCAGCACAACTCAGGTGGAAAGATGTATCTGCTGATACAGCCTGAAAACAGTGGTACTGCCTTCGATACTGATGCTTTGGGATCAGCTTCAGGAGATGTAATGTACAAATCCAAGGCTCTGGCTCTCCCACTGCCTACCTCAGGCTGTCTCATGGACAGGGGCAGCCCAGCACAAAGTTCTCTATTCTGCAGCCCAACAGACTCCAGCTCCCAGACATTTCCATGGCTGTGGTTTCTGCAGCATGCATTTATTCAGTTGCTGTCAGTTCTTCTATGGCTCTTCCACATGACTCCGCTGTGGTGCCGTGTGAAAATACCATGCTTAAATCCTGGTTTTCATGAAAAAAATATTAAAGCCAGCTAAAAACCGTCATGAATACAAAGTCTTGTGTGCACTTCATGCAGTAGAGAAGTATGACTTCATTGTTTACCCTATGATATCTGTTTTTAAAGAAACAACGTAAAAATTATGCTGTTGTATAAAAGCACTACTTGGAAGTAAATCCTTCAGAGGTAAAATATCTCTTCCTGAAAGCACAGATAAGTTAAACTTACCTCTGTACCCAAGATAAATTACTGCAATGATTTAAAACTTCTCAGCAGCCACTTTGCACAGGGTGCTACTAAACCATCTGTTACAGACAAGTCAGCTTGGACTGAAATTTTTTCCAGATTGGGAAAAAGGATGAAAAAATACCAAGGGAGTATTATCACAGTGACACAGGGAGAAAATTGAGTAAATTAAAAGTAACAAGGGCCATAGAATTTGCAAAGAGGAACTGCTCCATAACTCCTGGGTTCTTACAGTATCTGAATTTTAGCCTACCTGAATGTAATCTCACAATTCTAGTCTGACAGGATATGGTTTTCTAAGAACATAAAATGAGAGTAAAAGCTTGAGGAAAAATGTGGTGCTCAATCTGGGAGTAAGCAAAGCCTTTAATCAGGGTGGGCAGCAGCACCTGCAGTTTATGAGGTCTCTAGGGTACCATATGACTCAGACAACTGGTTCTTCAGGGTTTGTCTTATTTTGCTTTCCGAGGCATCGGTGTTATTTTTGTTTGGCTTGGCTTTTCACCTATATTTATATGTGAAATAGATATATACACGAATGTATGCATGTATATCTATATATATATATATGAATTCAGACATATTTTTGTATTGTTTTTCTTGTACTGTTGGCTTAAAACGTGTTCTGTTGGACAATATTCCACAATGAATTTTGCCAAAGTGGAAGAGATTATTCCCATTTACTTCTGTGCATGCCTACCACTTTTAGCATGCTAGGTTAGAAGTGACAAAGCAATGGTAGGTGAAAGTTTAATAAATACAGGGACTGACTTGCTTGCTAAAAGCGAAGACAAAGTATAAAACTTTAGCTTTAGAGATAAATGCAAACTAAAATCCTAGATCCAAACACCAATTTTGAGAAAATTCAGACCTCAAACTAAATTCTCAGATCTAGCTTGAGATTTTCTAGGGTAGGGAGAAACACTTTAGGCTGGAAGAGATATTGCTGCAAAGATTGTGGCTTCAGATTTGCACAGCAGCTGAGCCAGAACCTTTCAGGATTTCCATTTAGGATTTTCCTGAGTACATTTTCCCTGAATGCTACTTTAGGTGCCTGACAGGTTTTTTTAAGTTTCTGGCCATCAGATATATCTGGAAAACTTATGCCATCCCTGTTCATTCAGAAGAATTGCTAAAAAAGTTGCTGGTAAGAGTACATTCTTATATTATACATAGGTCAGTCATTGAAAAGAAAAATGTAATTTGTGGCAAGTTTGTGGCAGGAGGAAATATACTGTTTTTAGTGCTTTTCACATTAAGTAGTAATGTAATTTAGGTAACATTTTCAATTTGTTATGGGGGTATGTTATAAAGAGACATTTAAAAAAAACCCAAGAAAATTTACAAGACTGATTGTCTGGAAAAATACTTACTAAATGTAAAGTTCATTAAGCTGTGGTAAAATGATCCATGAGTAGCAGTGGCCAGTTTGGTAAAATAAAAGTAGTCTCAGCAAAGTATTGCAAAATACACTTTAGGGAACAATTTTACAGTGGGCAGAAAAATGGATTAGGTGAACTAATAGGTCTTTTTCATCTCTGTGTTCTAAGAGCGTGATTGGTTGAAGAAAATTTGTGTATTTAACCTCCATCTCACGAGTCTGAGAATGCTGTTATGAAATCTATGTAGCCATTGAAATGTATACAAAGGTATAATGGAATCTAAATTTAAATGCAAAGGAACCCCTAAAAGACCTAGGTAAAAAATGGATTTGTGTGCAATGCTAAAAGTCCTGGTCATCACATAACTGACATGGTAATTTCAAGAACCTTCTGGCATTTTGTTGGAGAGCCATTTCCATCAGCCGTTTAGAAATCTTTATTGACTAATAGCAATTCTCACTGAAACTGGCCTAAACCAGCACCTTTTTAAAGCTCTTCTGTCAGTTTTAATTGGCACCTTTAGAGCTATAGACTGAACAGAAGCAAATAGTTTAAATGTCACTCAGGTTTACATCTTTGTCAGGGCACCTCAGGTAACAAATTGACTGGTGTCTGAGCAAATTAGGTGATTTGTTAGTGTGAGCATGACTGCCTTGGTTGTGGTAAGGATAAGAATGACCTTCATCCTGTTTTTGTCTGGGATAAAGTAAATTTTCTTCATAGTAGCAAACCCCACCCCACCAGCACGGGGACTGGGGGTGCATAAGGATTTGAGAAGCGACACAGCTAGGACAGCTGACCCCAACTGACCCAAGGGATATTCCATACCATAGGTTGTCATGCTCAGCATATAAAGCTGGGGGAAGCAGAAGGAAGCCGTGGGAACCCAGAGTTTGTCTTCCAAAGTCACCATTATATGTGATGAAGCCTTGGCTTCCTGGAGATGGCTGAACACGCTCATGGGAAGTGGTGCATTAATTCCTTGGTTTACTTTGCTTCTCTTACTTATTAAACTGTCTTCACTTCAACTCACAAGTTTTCTTGCTTTTTTCTTCTGGTTCTCCGCCCCACTGGGTGGGAAGGTGTGAACGAGGGGCTGTGTGGGGCTGAGTTGCCAGCTGGGGCTAAACCGGAACACCCCGAACTGCATACATGCTGGTATGAGCAGTTTTGAGTTTGCTGCTTGTCTGGCTAGCAGGTTGACTGCCCCTTTTGCGAGCACTCTGTTTCATCAAAGCTCCTCCAAAAGGCCCTGTTCATAGCTGATGCCTTAAACTGGCTGTGCAAAGGACCCTTACGTTTATACTGCACGGCAAGAGCTGAGCTACAGAGATTATCGCCGGGGTACACCAGCAAGGCTGGCTTACACCTGATACTCTTCTCCAAAGAAATTTGGACAGGATGTGTTGAAGAGCTTTGAGGCCCACTTGGCAGTCCTGATGGCATCACTGCTTCCCGTGATGGAGCATGTGGCTCTGCTGGGCAAAAATTTCGTGCAGACACCTGATTCTGGTGTCTGCATCTTGCATTGCGTGTCCGTGTTATCATGTCTCAGTTTCACCTCAATCTGTGTTCAAGTTGAGGGAAAAACATGCCTTCCAGGCTGCAGACCATGCAGACAGAGCTGGGCTAGGCTCAATCCTTCTGGTGATGCTTCTGTGGGCACCAAACCTCAGCAGCTCAGGCAATTCCTGCCGCTGTCAGTGTGTCTAACCAGTGCGAGCAGCAGGTTCATTACCTTTCAGTTACAGGATCCCATAGGACTTCTCTCAGTGATGCATAAGGAGAACCAGGAAGCACAACATACATATTCATAGAGGTTTGAGACTCTGGAGGGCTCTTGGGGTTGAGAATAGCCAAACACCATTTTTGTGCTGGTGTCAGCAATAGCTATCCAGTAACCCAGGGAATTTTTTACAGTAATGAGACCAAGGAAAAGCTGAGTTACCAGATAGCTCAGTCAGAGATATCATGCAGTTAAAATAATGGTCCCCAACTTTCCTGACATAGTTAACCCACGGTAAACAGCTGCGCTTGCCCCTGCTACACCTTGGTCTGGCATGCCAAAATGTGCCCTGCTCGAGAGAAAACTCATGACAGTCATTCTTACAGGAAGCTTTACCCCATGAAAAGCAGTGTGGAAAGTGGTGTAATTGTAACACCAGTAGTTGTTATAAATAATATAGTTCCCCTCTGGGGAATGAAGCATTGATGAAGGAAGGCATTGTGCATTGAAAATAACAGGAATAAAGCAGATCTGCCCTGCAAGACCACCAGCCCCATGTGAGTTACTGTGGAAATTCACTAAGCTTCTATTTGCCTTTGGCTTCTGTGCTTCAGTTCGAAAAAATAATGGCTTTTATATTATTATTCAGACTTCAAGGAATATCAGGCTTGAGTACTTTGTGATCTATATCCGTGATAAACCTATGTATTTACCATAGATCTGGGCAAAAAAGGCTGCTTCCTAACACTTGGGGCCCTTTTTGTTGTATAAAACCTGCAAGGACATTCAAAGGGAGACATTCCTTTATATTTTTAGGTTTAATTCTCAGTGTCAGAGAACTTCTGCTGCTCATTTTGTGCTTACCTTTCTGTCACACATCAGCAGGGGAAACTCTGTCCTTCCTTATTGTACCTAAACCAGAAATTCAGTAACACTTCAATTCACAATTCACATAGATTAACTAGTCTTTAATTTTCATTTTTTCCCATTTCTACACTTGACCTCTGGCTTGAGGAGTCAGTAACAGGATGCATCTCCTTTTGTGCTGCAGTTCATTATGTCAACCATTTTTGTGTATCTGTTCTATGTACTTGTTCTCAGAAAGACTGTGGTGGGTGTATTTATTTTTAGAAGTAAACAGTGACAAATATTCCCATATGAAGAATAATAAAAAAGTTGCTTCAGTTGAACCTTAAGTTTGACTCACAAGGAAAGAGATTTTTTCCATACTTTGAACTTTTAAAGTGGAAAATTAGAAGACAATTTAAGACAGTACTGAAGAGGATTTTCAATGGCCGCTGTGTCTGTCAGGCATCTAATTATCTATGGCTTTTCTCTGGGAAAACTTTAGGCTCCTGACTGGCCTTTAGTGCCTTTAAAAATCTCTTCTTGCCCGGTCCTGTGCTGTACACACTGTGTGAAATAATTCTGATTATCCCAGTGGTGATTTACTTAGGTCAGCCTGAATGCAGCTGTTTAAAAGGCACATGGCTCCAAGGAGCACTCCCTGATAGCACATTTCTGTAAAACCTTAAAGGCAGGGATGAATCCCACATGGAAACCCATATAAGAAAGAGCACTTCTGTTTGAATAGCAAAACCAGCAAGGTTATTAGTATGAGGAAGCAATGGAAGTTGGCACCTCAGTGTGTCAGTGTAAGGTTAAAGATCTAAAGACTGCAGGCCTATTTAATTAAGTAAATAGGCGACCAGTCACAAAGAATAACAGTCTTAAATAATAGGTTTATAAGCCTTGCAATCTTGTTTCATGGATTCCAGTGCTGTCCTATTTTTATTATGCAGAACTGGAGATTTTCACTTAGGAATCAGTTCTCTGAAGGACAGCAGTTACAAGCTCCTGGCAATTTAGGGAAAAACATGGCCAGATGCTCAGAATAGGTTTGGCACTTCAAACTGAGAGATAGATACAGTTCCACCAGTCCCAAGTGTGCCAAGCTCATGGGTGATTTAGAAATTTTAAGTTCCAGAGGGTAACACATATCCTCAGGACTTTACTTTTTATTCTGAATTCTGTAACTGCTTTATTTGTATTTTCAGGCTTAAAGGTTGAAGTTCACTTTACATGTTTTTAACCAAAAACTGAGCTTCTCCTATAATTGTGTAGGTCTTGTAGCTCAGTTCAAAGGAAAACACTGAACTGCAGAGCCTCTGAGATATGATCATGAGGGCTAGCAAGACAGTGACCTGCTAATAAATTCCAGGGAGGAGACACAACAATAAATTCAAGCTGATAGGAGCCATTTTTAATGGAGATGCCTGAGATCTGATGCTAAATTCTGAAGTCTTGTACTGATTTATTGTAACTCGTGTACAACTTACAAATGCTTTTCCCCTGCATCCCATAATGATGCCACTTCTTCCACGGTTATGGTTATCCAGAAATCTGAGAAGGTGACTGGAGCTCCTCCACCTACTGGTGTGTCCCACTGTTCCTTCTTGTGTGGTGATATACATTAAATCACAAAACTTGACAGCAATGACATTGTAAAAAGTCAGACCTCAGACACACATCTGGTGATCTTAAGATGGCAGAAAATTTGCCCTAGGACCTTTGTTTACAAAAAGAATTAAAATATGTGTAGATAATCCTTAGTGGGTGTTTTGGGTTTGTTTCTGTTTGTCTTTTTTATTTTTTTAATCCAAAGAAGGGAATTTGCTATAATTTTGCTTAGCCTTCTCTGCTGTTTATCCAGCCTTAGCCTAGTATTAAAGAAACTTTCTAACTCTAAACTGCTTTGCTAAAGGTTAGTCTTCCTGGTCCTGCTCGAAACAGCATTGGAGAAGTACTTCTTGTTTTTCTGTAAGACATGTTACCAGACCTGTAATATTGGTGGTTTAGTCAAAGCAGATATTAAACTTCCCATCTAGGTCTCTGAATCTCTTCTTTTTGCCTTCCTGTGTATGCCACATCTGCACCTCATCTCGTGGTCCTTAAACTGTGGTGTGGGAAAGGGGACACAAACGTCTTCCCTGTTGCAAAGTGAGCAGGAAAGTTTAGTTTCTGAGGGCCCATGTGTCACTCCTACTATTGAATGTAGGGGTGACATTTCAAAACACATGACATGCTTCCTGGATAATTCTTGACTGGACCACTTACATAAACAGTTGCTGCCTAACATAAGGAATTACAAAAATGAGTGTTTGTCTTTTCTGAAATATACATAGAAAGTCTGATAAAAGTGCATTTGAATCTCGGCTCAGTAGTAGCACAAAGGCTGAAGCTGTTTCACAAACTTAAAATTCTGGTAAGTAAAGTGTTTTTTGCTATAGCACAGCGCCGTTCAAAATGCCAGTCTATAAAACACTGGCTAACCTAAACATTTTACTGTAAGCTATTCAAATTGACTGTCCTGCAAATTCACCAGTCCTCTCCAGCATGGCTTGCTTGAAAGCTGTATGGGCTAATCAGCCTGTCCAGTAATACTTCTGGAAGGATTCCCATTTTTTCTCCTATGTCATAGCATTTTGGATGGGGGGAAGGGGTGGGGGGTGTGGAAGAAAAAGGTACTGACTGAAAACTGTGCGATTTCAAAGTGTAAGAAATACAGTTCTGTAGCGACAACAAGGGCAGTAGGGGCAGCTTCTGTTTTATCTAAGTTGACTTTTTTCTCTCGGTTGTACAGCACACCTGTTCCTGAGAAAAGCTGAACTTGCAACCTCTCCTGTTCCTGGCAGAATTAATGGGAGGTATCCTGTTGTATTGTGACTGAGCTTCAGCTGTATTGCTCCAAATTAACTTGATGATCCCTGGTATCCCAGAAGAGTTACATTGCTGTGCCTTTTTAATCTACTTTATATCTTGTACTAAGCCTCTACTTTCATCTCTCAGTTAATATCTAAACTCCCATCTGCTGTGAAATGCAAGAAAATAAACATTGATATACCTAAATAATGACATATTTTTACAGAATGATTGTTGTGAAATAGAAGGAAAGGCACTTTGCTTTTACCCTGATATTGCCAATACCTGACTTTGGAAAGTTCTATTGCTCAGATCACCAGTCAAGCCTGAGTATCTCCCAAAGCAGGATGCTTGCAGGTAATCAAAAAATTAATTAGAATGCTATTAGTGAAACATTCGAACTTTAACTTCTTTTCTGAGGTGAGAAATAAAACACAGAACTTTAGAGTCCTTTTAAAAGTATGTAAATGGGAGAAAATATAAAAGAGAAGTGTGTGGAAACAGGAAGACAAAATTTTATGAATATTTAGCATTTTATCAGTTCTTTCTCCGTCTTTTTAAGGTCCTGTTTGTCTTTCTGCATTTTGAGTACTTAGTATTCTAGGATAAACTATTTATGGACTTAAATCTTGGGGAAGAAGGAGGTGGTATTTTTGTCAGCTGATACAGCCCCATGGACACTGTGCTGTTTCTGAGCTGAATCCTAAACAGGAAAGAGCATCAAAACTTGAGACACTGCTAAAATCTGTGGTAATCTCTTTTTCTGATCAAATCTCATGGGAACTGATGAAGGGAAGAGGGAAAGGAAAAGAACATCTGCACTAGTATACACTTAATTAATCATGGTCTAAATGTCTGCTTTTCTACAGAGCTCTTTTAGACTATTTCCCATGTCATGGGTTATTCAGAAGTAGACAGCACACAACACAATTTTAATTCCTAATTTATCCAGTCAGTCATTAAGTTTTCCAATCTCTATTTTTAAAAACCTCCAACACTCTTGCTAATTAGGAGTGCCTTCTACCTCCAGCTGTTAATGGGCACAAACATGGCCAATTTGAAATATGTTTAATCAGAGCACTGCCTGATTCTGTCCTCATACAACAGCTATTACCCTAAGGGACAAATTATGTTTTCAGTTGCACACACTCATCCTGTTCAGCAACAACTAGCAAGTTCATCCATCAGAGGGAAAATATATATATTGCAATTAGCTGCATAGGTTACATATTTATTCCTTTTTCCTTAACCTTTATTTATTTTGCATTCATATATTTATTATAGATTTGCTTCGTATCTTAATTTTTACTCTAGGAGTGCTATTTTCTTTAAGATACTCTCTTTTATATTTGTGTCTCAGCCTACAAAGAATGTTGAAGGAATCCACTCTCTTTAAATACTTCCAAAGAGCACCCTCACAGGAACCCAAGATACTCTGTAGTTGCAAATTAGTCTCAAAATAGCTGTTTATTGACAGTTAAAGTTTGATAATGTCTCCAGTATGATCACAGGCTGCAGGTCCTCTGTCACAAAATTGTGCACCATCTGTGGTGGAGGTGCAGATTAAATTGCACGCATTCTTAGGCAGAGGTGCCTTGTGGATTATCCTCAGCCCGTGGCTCCTGCATGTATTGTGGTTAAATGGCACTTTGCAGCAGCAGGAGGATGTATTTGGAAGGTAGGAGGAAGAAATAAAAGCATCAGGGCTCACCTGTGAGAGGAGGTCAGGAAGGAGGGCTTGGAGCATTTATGGTCCAAGCAAAGGCGCTGGAGGCACAAGTTGTTATCCCTAAGTTTAGGGGGTGGAGAGGGAAAGGCAGGGTTGGCTCAAGTGCTGTTTTGATCTATACTCATGCAAGCATTCCCATGTCACCTCATCTTAGTGTCTTCTGCTATTCTTTTGCTTGTTTGCTGAAATTTATATTGCCTTTTCAGAGGAAGGGAATGAGAAAAACAGTGCTTGGAATTTTAATTTCTAGCAAGTGTGAAGCTGATTTCAAAATACCTTGCATTAGTGTGCCAAAAGCTGCTGAAAATAAAGGGGAAACTGCCTATCAGTCAACTTAGAGCTATGTTCAGTGAAAACTAGAAAGCTGAATGAAAACTGCTTACCCTAAAAAAGGCAACAAGTAAGTTAACACTTCACAGGCATTTAATTGCCATGTTCACTTTGTCTAGCTTCTTCCCGATTCTTTCCCTAAAACTAATTTACTTCTTGCATTACCAAATTCAGCTTCCTAGTCAGTGCATTATACTCTCTTCAGTGCTGGATCCACAGGAAACTTGAGGGTCACAGCCAGGTTAAAGACAGTTGTATTTTAGCTTTCAAGGGGTTGATAGATAACCAATAATCAATAATAACCTTGAAATATGAGGTAACAGCTTTTATAGGAACATCTGCTTCCGGACACATCTGCAACTGGACCCAGCAGGCAATCTCCACAAGATAATGGACAAGCTCTATGACTGTTACCTGAGTGTATAATGTGTCTTGCAAAGTTGGAACAGAGAAACAAAATGTTTGTTAAATTAGGTGGAAGGAAAGGGGAGACATGCATGGTTACTAGGTAATCCCGCTCTGCCTTATAGGACTAAAGGTTTGCATTATCTGAAACGCATATAAAATTGATTCTGCACCTTCAGACTTTTGAATGCTTTTAAGTCTTTTTAATAAGTAAAATGCAGTCCATCCCAAGATGGATTGTTATGTAGGCAGAACTGTTGCTACCTGGATGGATCAGTGACAGATTACACACAATCTTGAGTAACTATTCACAGTCTATAAATGTGAGAGCAGCTGCTCTCTGCTTTAAGTCTGCAGGGAAGAAATAGGTTTAAATTGGTAAATGAGGAAAGACTGTGGCCTGAGCTGGTCTAGCATCTCAACTCAGTGTTTGGAAGAGCTTTTTAAAGATAACTTATGGTGAGTCATAGCCTTTATTATCAGTGTTGTTAGGAAAAGCTACCTCCATCCTGACTGGGAAGGAAGAACAGGCAGGCAAGCAGCAACATGATTAAAATGCAAAGTGTATTTAGCATAAGCTGTCAGATAGTGAAATACTGCTCTGTTGTTGCTCCTGACTGCAATTCCACTTGCCATGAATTTGTATTCTAGCTTGCAAATTAATCTATTAGTTATATTCTGCCAACACAAGAACACAGTTAATGCACTTGTATATACTATGGTTTTCTTTGCTCTTTAGGAATTACAGAATTTTAGGCAATTTCAACCAATTAATATTTGATCTTTTTTCCCTCCACCACTTCAACAGGTGACCCTAATCCTTCATAAACCAATATGTAGGCATGTTAATATCTGCAGACAGAAAAAGCTCTGCTCAGGATTTTTGGTTAAGAAAACATTTTCTTAACAGGAAAGAAATAATGTAAGATACTTTCTTTTTCAAGGAAACTGCCTCTGAACAGAGCTATTTATAGAATATCAAGAACAATTTGGCTAATAATCAATTTTCATTTGTTTGCAAGTAAAGCAGCCCAGAGGAAACTGCCTGAACTTTTGTCCTAATCCAAAGTTTAAAGATAAATCTAGGTGATTTTTTTATTCTGTTTTGCAGTTTCTGCTGGCTACAGATGGGCAGTGAGGTTTGCACTTTGTGGCTCATTACAGAACCTGTTAAACCCATGGAAACCATGAAAAACTTCTAGTCCCAGGCAAGGGAACTCAGCAATTGCAGAGGGTACCAGCTCACACCGAGGCTCCTGTGAATGCTTAAATTTATTGTGACCCAGACCAGCTGTGCCATTAGGACCAAAATGCTTTCTTCCCTTTGCTGATGGTCCTAGGCTTTTCTGCAATGTGGAAAAGTCCAGTGTAAAGTTTGCGCCATGTGCACGCTTAAAGTCTTCTTAATCATCGCTTCAGCTCAAGGATCAGGCATTTCTGCTTTCAGTCAGTTCTCAGTTCCCACTGAACCGGTACCTTTAAGATTTCTCATACTGCTTGGTTAAGCTTTTTCTTGCTTTTAATCTTGCTTTTAATCTTGGTTAAGATTTTTCTTGCTGCTACAAGGCTTTTGAAGTGCCTTGCCCTTTGATTGTGATATATAACTGAGCAGAAATAGGAATTTAATTCCATAATTTAAAATTATTATGATAGAAATACCGAAAGCTTATGAGACAGATAGCTCTTCTAAGATTTCAAGTTAACTTCCATGAATGAAAAAAAGCTTAAAAATTGTAGGGAATTATCTGTATTAGGCAAGGACTCCACCTCACCTAGTTTCTGTATAAAAGCTGAATGCCTAGTCTGAACTCATTATGACACCTTCCTGCTAGAACAGAGACCTTTGCCTAAGTGAGATATCTTTCATAGTATAAGATAAAATGCTATATAAAGGCCCTTATTTCTCTCTGCTGATATAAGTTAGATGGTAACTCTGTTTAGATTTTTAACTTTTAGCCCACATAACTTAACTGTGATAAATCCACTCATGAATATTTGCATGTTCTATGTTTTGTTTTTAAATTGAAGTAGTAAACAAGGTGATTTTATATTGATTCTTGATTAGTCAGACATTATTTATTATCTGATGGTATAACTTTTCATTTTTGGCATGTGAGTATGGAGGCTTTGAAGAAAAACAAAGGAAAGTGAAACATTGTCTAGATGCATGTTTTGTTTTCTTGCTTTGGTCATTCTTATTACAATTTTGCCACAAAAACTTGTCATTTTTATGGGTTCAATAGCTAAATATAAAAAGATCAAAGTCTATCAAAATCAGATTAAAATTCTATAACTGTAATTAAGCTAAATAAATTTGAGTATTGCATTCCTCCAAGCTAGGATAACTGAAGTCTAATCAATGAATTGACGAATTAACCATAGTATGTAATTAAGTCAATAATTATTCACCAGTGCTGGACAACAGTTAACATTCACTTAATGAAAATCTTCTACATATAAGTGATTCTTACAGATGATCAGTTATAGAAATAAAAATTATGTAACCTGCTTCCCTTACCATCTTCTGTGTGGGAGGAAGAAGCCTCAAGGCTCCTGTTCAGTATGGGATTTACGCAGTTAACTCTTGTTTGTTGTGTCAAAATAGAGCAATGCTTACCTTTATTTTAAGGGTTGTGTGGCAGATTTCTTTTTTCCATGATTACTGTATTAAGTTAGACTGATATGTGGTGTTATGAAAGGGTGTTTGTCAAAAAGAAGGATTTTCTGGTGCATTTGCTGAATATGGAAAGGCAGAGAGTTGCATCCCTACAGATACTTTGGAGAATATCAGAACAGTATTTATAGGCAGAGGTAATATGTTCATTAAACAATTTTGCTGGAAGAATGTGACAGGCTTTCAGATGGACAAACCTCTTTGCAGATCTGAAGTACAAATAAAGAATTTAAAATCCAGTGCTCAGAGGAATGCATTAGATGAGATGTATTCAAATAAGAGCAGCTGGTACTTGTGGAAGTGGAAGTAGCAGAAGATGAGAGAGAGTAGAAAGGCATTTATTGCTTGCAGTAAAGTGTGTGCATAACTCAGGATCCTGCAATTGTCTGTATTCTCAGACCATGCTTGGCGACTATTTTCCCTGCACTCCTCATTCTTGTGTATTTTTATTATCTCAGAATGTCTTCAAAAAATCACTTTAACAGAAACAACAAAGATTTCTGCTTATTCAGATCAGATAAAGGATTGTCTTTCATGAGAAACAGATTTTACAGGAACAGTATTCCACAAAATTCAGAGTACTTTCAAAAGAAAATTTTAAACTGATATGCACTAGTTCTTACCCAGTCTATTCCCTCTGCCCCCAAATTTAACAATATGTAATATACCCTTAAGAAACCTGTTTAAGACAACAAAAATGTATAATTAATTTAAATAGGAATGAGACAGAAGATTATTCTATGTAAGAGAATGTACTTTACAGGTATCCATGTGATACATTCCTTCCCAGCCATTTGAACACTATGGAAAGGACACTACCAACTGGAAAAAAAATCATTAAAAATAATGTCTAATTATTTATCATGTATTTAAAGACAGGAAATCTCTGAATAACATGTAAAAATTATGGATAATAATTCTTGTACAGTCTTTGTCCTGGGTACTTAGTTTGTAGCATTACTTGATTTCTGAAAGTGAAAACTTATTCATCTTCTAATGCCAATGAAATAATTATTCAGGTTTACATTCAGCAGAATTTATTCCCTGAATAACCCTACCAGAATTAGGTATGGGATGAATTTAACTGATTACTTTTTGTAAAGAAACACTTTAATTTGCATTTACACACTGCTTGGTATCAAAGGATCTCAAAGCATATGACTGTTAATTAAATTTCATGACTGGTCCCTCTGGAAGATACGCCTAGCATTATCATCTAAACTTTTATTGTATTATTAAAATCTTGGCACTCCTTCTCACCATTGTCTTCCCATGGAAAATGCCGAGCTGAATTTGGTGTGAAGTTTGTTTTTGTCAGTTCTGCCTCAGTAATGACAGTCAATAAAGACTGATAAACTTTTTTAGGTGTGGTGGCCCATGGAATGGAACGTTCATTTTAGGAGATTTAGGGAGTATTTTATAAACTTCTTGAACATTGAACAACCTAAAATAATTCCAGGAAATACTGAGGCAAAGAATGATCATTGAGATCTTGTTTCCTAGCCCCTTGTTTAAAGATGCAGGGCATATTCCCTTCATGGGGATTGCATAGTTCTAAGTCCTAGAAAATAGGTCTGCACCTCCATTTGAGACATAAGTCTAAATGCAGGCCCTGTAGAGGAAGATAATGCTGCCCTTCTTTCCACTGTTAGTTGTCTTGAAACAGTAAACTTGATTTTGGATTTAGGCATCTAAATTTCACCCTCATCTGATTTATAGTATTACTAGCCTTTTTTTGCTGCTGACTTTTTGAGACTTAGCAAACGTAACACATCAAATATTCCCTTTTTAGGAAATCATAGGAAAAAAGTGTATGAGGAGAATAGCTCAACATCACAAAAAATTACTCAGGGAGATCACACAATTTCTGTCTTTGGAAATTTTCAGGAGCAGATTAGACATATCCACGATACATGATTTCATGCTGGAAACTGACCTCCTACAAGTAAGACAGTAGTCTAGGTGGCCTCATTATTTTCCTTACAGCTGAGACGATTATGCATCTGTGAAATCTTGCCATGTGGATGGCTGGTAGGGGTACTCTGGCAGAAACCAGCAATGCATTGACAGTGGTTTTGCTGACTATGATTGCACTATGTCAACCCAGCAACACATCTATCAACAACCAGGTTGATATTTGGGGATTATTATTGCTCATTTGGGTTTATCTTGTATTCAGCTTTTAACAGTTTTGTCTGCTTCTTCTGGGCTCTACCTTATTTACCTACAACAAGAGAGGCTAAGTCAGGAAATGCTGACTCATGAGAGACTCACTGGCATAGCTGTAAATACAAACCAGAAAACTCAATTTTCCATCCTCATGACGTTGTCTGCACTGAACATCAGCTTTTCCAAAAAGACCTGTTCTGGGCTGCACAAGGAGAATGCAGCAGAGCACCACTGTGGGAATTAAAGCTCTGATTCTTGGCAGAAGTTTGTGTAAAATCCCAAGGTTTCTGTGCCATGGTCAATGTCCAGTAGCCAGTTCTAGTCACAGCCACCCCTCACAAGTGACAGGGAAGTTGTTTCTTCTAAGCATTTAAGAGGGAGCAAAATCATATAAAATACTTCCACTTTGGCTGCAGCTGTACAGCAAATATCAATATGGAACTCTTTTGTCTAAATTTTTGCAATTCACTACCCACAGAAGGCTCTAGTAGGCTTGCAAGTCTTTTCGGGGTCCAGGGGTGGTCAATCATTTGTCTGCGATGCATGGTCTACCATCCTGGTTGAAAACTAACACAGGGCATGGGTTTTCTGGAGGTGATGCAACTGCTTAATCACTGGCAATTCAAAACAATATGAAGATAAACGGAGAGTATATGTGCATACATATGTATATGCAAACGCAGCAAAAATATTTTTATTATGATCAAAACTGTGGGACAGGGTAAATTTGGTTCTATTGCTTTCTTACATTGATTGCTTTACTAAATTTTACTGCCTGGGTAACCACAGGTTGGTATTAATCTCAACTAACTACAGGCAACTAATTTCAAGCCCTTTTTCTTCTCTGAGCAAGAAGAAGAAACTGGGCACCATGAAACAGTGTCATGCATGAAACATCTAAGATATATGCATGGATATGGGATATGAATCCTAACCAGAACCTTGCTTCTTCAGCTCAGTTGCCATTAGTGTCATTACTTTCTTAAGAAATTCTTCCAGAAAGTGAATATTCCAGCTTCCATAAATTTCGAAATTTAAAAACAAGTGGTGTGACGACTTCTGCTTTTTTCTGTATGGTGACTTACATGATCTTAATGGATTCTGTCTCTCGTCATAAGATTTATTAAAGGTGTCCCTGCCAATGGCAGCGAGTTGGAACTAGATGATCATTAAGATACCTTCCATCCCAAACCATCCTACGATTCTATGATCTTCTTTCTCCAGGGATCTCCCATGAATAGTTATTTCTACTTAATTTTTCATTTCTTTTTTTTTTTTTCTAGTTTTCTCTTGTCTTTTTTTTTGGACTCCTCATTCGAGTGCAGATATCAGGTAAGAAGCAGAAGTTGGTCCCCATTGTTAAAAATCAATAAATATTCACTAAGATATTAAATATTGATGAGTTCAAAATCAATGCAATATCAAGGAACAATACATTTTGCTGTGCATAAAAACAAGACATAAACCCAGCATTTTTGCCCTGGTATATGTGCAGATGTTGCTAAATTCACTACAACTCTGTGCATTTGAAGATAAAAACTGATGAGTTATGCTTTGCTGCATATATTGACCACCATAATCATATTTCTGTGTTGATGCATCTAATTTGAACTTCCTACTTAAATGAATGAAAATTCTAAAGAAGAGGTGAAATTAAAACCACTGAAAAAGAAAAAATGACCCTCTTCTTCTGTAAAGGCAGCATTAAATTTGATAAAGTTCATAGTTATGAATTAGGATTGAGTGAAGTATCACGACTAGAGAAAGGTATTTCCAGGACCTGTTATTAACCATTACTCATGAGCTGAAAGAACAGAGATAGTTCCAGCTGGCTTCAGCCAGTCAAGAAATATGCTTCCTATGTGTAATAATACTAAGTATTTCACAACAACTTTTTCTTTATATGTCATGTTTACCATTATTTTAAAATTTATTTTCTTTAATAATTTCTCTATAGCCATACTTTCTGGGGCTTTGCTTATGGAAAAGATTCAGTAATTGTGAATGAAGTACAGGTATGGGAAATACGATGCATGGGAAAATATGTTTAGGAAGATAAGCATGAACAGAAGCATACTAAAAGATTCATTCTCCTTTCTGCATTTTCAAATTCTGATTCTCAGGTCATACCCAGCTAGAAAAGCAGTTGGCAGGAGAGAGCAGCCTGTGGCAATACTAATGGTGATGCCTTGTTTGTTTATTAGATGTTGAAATGCCTTTTCCATCCTGAAACAGTTTGTTTTTTACATTTGAAACATATGGAAGTTTATGTCCTCTCATAATTTTTACACTGTACTTGTGCAATTCAGAGATTTTTTTTTAAATTCATCCTATCTTTTATTTTAAAAAATATCTTATTGAAGTTTTGACATTGGGAAATTTTTGTGGCTGTTCCCCCAGTTATGTGGATGCTGCATAAACACTATTGTGTTCTAGAATTTCTGCATCTGTCACTTTTCTATGTGGGTTTTTCTGTGAATATTCTCATGATGCTAGAAAAAAGTGTCAAGGAGGGAGAATTTTCTGTGCAGTCTCTTTTTAATCTTGGGCCTTGCACTCCCTAGTTCACAATGCAGGGATGTAAAAGGGTAAATTCTTCACAAACATAAAACTGTCACGAAATGTTCCTTGCTTTGGAATATGGAAAGTAGCCACAGGCTACCTTTGTTTTATCTGTGTTTCCTCCTTTTTTAAAGTTGAATTTCAAAAACAGACCTGAAACTGTGAAATCACTTCTTTGGTTTGTTTCCTAGCTTCCTCTGCCTGAATAAACATGTCAATCAGTCTCAGATCCTCTGTCTTTCATAGGCTTAGAAAAAGAAAAAATAAAAGAAGTTTCTCTCCTCTCTCATCAGCTTCCTCTATTTTCTCGAGTCCTAGTCCACAGGGTCTGTTTGGAAAGAAATTAAGAGTCTTGACATCGGCGTTTTAAAGATCTGAACCTTTTTAAACTAACTGTTCCCCAGGCTTCATGCAGGAAACATTTTACCTTAGCAGAAAACTAACTGAGATCAGTGCTTGGCATCATAATGATAGAACCATAGAATGCTTTGGATTAGAATGAACTTTACAGATCATCCACCTTCTCTGCCATGAGCTGGGGCACCTTCCACTAGACCAGGCTGCTCAAAGCATCATCCAACCTGGCCTTGAACAATTACAGGGATGGGGCAGCCACAACTTCTCTGGGCAACCTGTGCTAGTGTCTCATCACTGTCATAGTGAAGAAATAATAGTTTATTTTATTAAGTGATACTTAAATTAATGCCAGTGGTGTTAATTTTGTTTTCTCATGAGCCCAGAAGAGAGCTTAAAAAAAAAAAAAACCAGAAAATGAGAGGTAAATCAGATAGGTAGACATTTCTGGTCTGGCTTGCTTGGTGATTGATCTCTCTGTGCATTTTCCAGGTTCAAATGGAATATTCTGGTCAATGTCATTCTTTCATGCAGCAGCACATTTTTTCATGAATTATGTATTTGCACAAAGTACCTATGAGTCATGAATGGTGTGCTTAGTAGTCAGGCGCTTCTTTTCCCTATAAACTGGATAATATGTAAATGAAACAAAGACTGTAAAATTTCATCATCAATCTGTTTGGCTGTAGTTTATGGCTCCTCTACTATTCATGTGTATTTTCTCTTTGCTGTTTTTCTGCTCGTCTTCTTGTGTGCAGGTTTTATTATACCAAGTTCCCTTTCCAGGCCCTTATGCAGCACTATTAAGCTTTCAGTTCAGAACTGCTTGCACAGGCAAAACTTGACTTCACATAGAGATTTCCTTCAGTGAGACACACTCCTAGTACTTCATTTTCCCCTGCAATAAGTTAGAGGGGGAATGGAAGAGTTTAATTTCTTTTAAGAGAAGTGACTCTAAGACAATGTGATTAACAACTGCTTACAGAACACACTTAATGCTGCAATAGAATATTTTTACACCAAAAGATATCTGTGTGCATTAACAAATACTAGCTGACTTATTCGCCTTCCAGATCCATGTGTTGACTTTGTACTTCTGTTAATTTTGTTTCCACTGCAAATGTAAAATATAGGTCGTGTTGTAGAAGCTCTAATTAGCACTTGATGTTGACACTACAGGCCTTTTTTCTCTTCTTTAATCTCTTTGAGATTTCACTATAATTTCAGGTTAGTATGTGCCTTGTTTGCTTCTGTCTGTAAAACTCACTTCATGCTAAATGATATATATGTTAGAAACTGAAAGAAACAGCTTACAATCTGAAAGAAGAAAATTTGAAGCCAATGTGGGATAGGAGCAGGTTAGGCTAAGAGGATCGTTTTTTCATTTTGATGCCTGTAACCTGAGGAACTGCAAGGAAGTTATAAATCCACATTTCCAAGTCCACGCTTGCATGCTCAATATGTTCAGTACTGACAGTGGACTGGAAATAGCAGGTGTTCTAGGGTTGTGTCTAAAAAACCTTTAGCAGAGGGATATAAGACAAAGAGCATAAAGGACAGGGTCTTGTTCTAGCATCTGAAGTGCAGAAATCCATGTGTCCCATAAAATGTTTTGATAACTCAGTGGTCTCCATAAGTGGCTTATTCTAGGCTTCATAAACCCCTTATAGAAACTGATTTCATAAATACATATTTTATGACAAACAAAACTAGTCTTTTTAACCAGCTTTGTATTTTCCACTCCGTAATACAAGCTGCATTGTTCTGTAAGACAAGGATGAAAAAGCAACTGAAGCTCCTTTGGTATTCTGTGTTTGGTGGATTCTGTGTTTGGTATTCCAAGCAGAAACAAACAGTTTTGGTAAAAAGATGCAGGAATTGCTAACTTTAAAGTGAAAGATTCACCCAAAATGACCTCCCCTATTACTAAAATACATCCAAAACAAATTTTGTTTTGATGTGTTATGTTTAACGTATTTTTCTTTTCAACTTATTTAGCCTGCGGATAGGTCTGAATTAAACTATTAAACTAAATTTCCCTTTGATTCAGTGGGCACAGGTGGTGTTGTGCATGAGTGCCAGTCATCCGGCCAGAGGAGGAGTGTACCCTGAGGTTTTGTGTTGCAGGTGGACAGCAGCACTTTCCTCTCCTTCCCGGGGAAGCAGCACAGCATTGCCTCCCCTTGCCCAAAGAACAAACAAATGTTCTTTTGCACATTCTATTCTTCTTTGTACTTGAATTAAAATTCAGTTGAAGTTGCGTGAATGGCAACTTCAAGACAAGATCATCTTGCTGGCTATAAAACAGCATGTAGAGCACTGTTGGAAATCCTTCCACCCCACTGTGAGCCTTTCTGAGAAGCTCCTTTACTGGTTCCCTGCATTGACTGCCAATTATTTTCCCAGTAAAGGCTAGTTTTAGTGTTACCTTCTGTAAAGAGAAGCCACCAGACTCCTTTCAATGAGCCATTGAGCAGGTTTTATGCACCTTTTCGTTTCTGTCACTGTCAATAGGAGCTGACTCCAGTAATGGCTTAACTTGCTGTCATTCAGACATTACTGGCTGTGTTTCGGGCACTCTTTGTGGTTACTTAGGTGTCATGCAGTTCCAAGGGAACCTAAGGCTCATCTATCACTTCAATATTGCTCTGATATTATAATTGCACAGATGACTCATCGTGGACTATAGCAAAGTCTTCCAAGACAGTTAATGGGAACAATAAGGACTAAAAGACATTGGCTGCTGCTCACTCAGTGGAAAAGTTTCACTTTGTTGTTATGTGGGCTAGGACACTGGGTTTTGGCTGCCCCCTGTTCTAGATGTGAAAGCCCAGGTATTCAACCAGGATAGACCAATGCACTGGGATTGGGATGGATCTCAGTCTCTGAAATCCAGAACTGGCTTCCAACAAGACTTTGTCCACGATACACTTACATTTGCTAAATCTTTTCCTTTGAGGCTACTTCCTAAGCTTTCTAATCACTATACACTTACATACAGGCATCCATCTCAAGTCCTACCTGCTCCCAGCTATGTTTAGAAAACTGTGGGGGCCATTACACCATTTAAACACACTGTGCAAGTGGTTAATATAGAAATAATATTTTGGATCCTATATGAAGAGTCACCCATCTATTAGTCCTAAAAAACAGGGAAATTCAGATACATTCCTGTATGAAGAAATTCCTATTGCTTAGTATGTGTCTTCTGCTGACTACCTGGGTATTGCAGATTACTTTTCTGAGGTATTCTGTTCCTAAAAACAGTGACCTTTGGGTTTACCATTGGTGCCAATCATATAAAGTATTTGTACTATGATATCCAACTTAAAGGCAAGTAAAACCATCCTGAGGCTTGCTCTGAAGTCTACTTCTTTTCCCAAATCAAGCAAGCCAATAAGGCCACAAGAAAATACGGTGTGTAGAACTGTGGCTGAATCTTCATCACCTCTGAGATCCTAAACAAATATATCAGTTAGGCTAGTGAAGAGCTTGTCCCTGAGACAGTCTATTACTTTTTCTTCCATTGATGTGATGACTTTTACTTCAGGCTGATGGTCAGAAAGACTGAAGAACTGATACTGTGATAGCTGCTTGGCTCTCTCTTCAGTGGGTTCTTCAGGATGGCTGAACAAAGGCTTATCACAAGGAAAATGAAACTTTCAAAGAGCTCTTGTTAGTAGAAAATTTGAGGATAAAATTAAACCTGAGACTGAAAAAAAAAATACATCTTAACTAGCTGGAGCTGCACCAACTTAATTTTTCTCCATACTGCATGTTGAAAAGTGCCCAAAGAGTTAATGTGCCTTTTTGAAAGCAACTATTATAGGCAAAGTTTTAAGACTTTTTCCTTATTCAGTCTCCTAAAATATTCACCTGAAACTCATTCTTCCAGCTAGTTATAGCTCCCTGCCTTGAAATTTGTTCAGTACATTTTTTTTCCTGCTAATTTTGTATTGTCCCTCTTTGCTGAAATATGAAAGACACCTATCAGCAGGAACAATTATTGCAGCTTTTCCCTCCAACTTCACAACATAATTGTTATTCTTTTGTTTTGTTTGGGTGCTATGGAAACCCTTAATTGACTTTTAATTAATAGCCAAGCTAGATACAGCTGAATACTGTTTAACTGGAATATATGCCTTTAGGATTTACAAACCACCACTAACCCACTTCAAACTGTGCTTGAGCATGCTAAAGATTATGCAGAGTTATTCAGAGAAAGGAAAGCTAAGAAGTGCAAAAGTTGCAGCCATATGCTTCCTGGGAACTTATCAAAGAGAAACAAAGTCTATTAAAAAAAGCCAAGGTTATTACTTTGCCCAGGCTAATCTGTTGTGCTCTGACAGATCAAAACTTGAAGGTACAAACACAATTTTGGAACAGAGAACTGCCATAAGCCATGAATTTGCAAAAGTGGAGCTGGCAAAGACAGGAAGGTGAGCAGGCTGGGCTTAGCTTTAGATGTGTGTTTTTAGACTACCTTCCTCACCTTCAGTTTCTTCTTTAAAACTGCCTCTGTAGCAGTGGAATTTTTGCATAAAGGACATTGCTTCAAAGCTTTGCATAATTTACGTTCCTCTCCCTCAGATCTTTCTGCTGGCTGCTTACAAAGAAATTAATAATAAATTATCACTGGACTAACCAGGAAAAGGCAAGGATGCCAATGCTAAATTGTGACATTTACAGTATCTCCTATATTTCATCCTTATATTCAGTGATCTCAAATAATTTCAAGCATTTTCATATAGACCACCTACAACAGTGTACCCACAAAGCAATTGCAGAAATACTTATGCATTCAGAAGCTGTCAACTTCTGTTCAGGGTACTGGATCCAGACTTCCAGAAAAATTAATCTGCATGAGCCTGTTCCCTCCTGCCTCTTTATTTCAGAAACCATCAGACATAGGTGAAAGGGTGAAGCGAGGGCTCTCATGTTTTGGCCACGTGACGAGCACTCAACCTGTTATGTGATAGGCTTGAGTAGAGGTACCTGACCAGTTTGATAGAAAGAGATTAGTCAGCTTGATGTAAAGAGCTTCTTATGGCTAATGGCAATAAAAATGATGTGCACCAAGAGCACAAAGTTATACAACCCCATGTTATTTGTTTTGAAGAGGCAAAATTCAGTACTTCTGAATAGCGTTTGTCACAGGCAAATGCCCTCTGTTTGTACAGTTACTCAGCCAGAGCAAACTGAATTTGCAAGAGAAATTTATGAGAGCTCTATTCCCATTTAGGGAATTTCTGTGGATGACTAGAAACCCTTTGCACTTGGGAACCTCTCCAAGTTTTGCATGGCCATATGGTGGCTCAGCAAACACGATATAGGACCAAGAACTCCAGTTCACACACTTCCTGTGTCCTCTTTTCTTCAGCCATATAGCTTCCCTATCACCTTTAACTCTAGTCCAGTATCTCAAACATGTTTTGGTTCATAGCACTCTTAGGAACTTCAAAGAGTCTGGGCAGTATTTGTGGAGTCCAATGTAGCATACAAAAAACCAGAGGGTTTGGTAATGCCTTGGAAAGTCATTCTGATGACTGTAGAAATTTCTTTTTGAACATTCATGGAAAGGGAAATCTGATGAATTAACTTTTATGAAATGATCAGAGTTTCTTTGATGGTAGTATTTCAGAAGTGTTTGTTATTATCAAAGAATCGGAATAGCCAGTTGATGTCTTGTACTTTCTACACTATTTTAAATGCTTTCATCACATAGGTCAGGTTAATCTGCCAGTGAATGATTATTAATATAGCTTGATGTCATCTTTTGGGGTGTGAATTTTGATTTCATGACATGCTAATTTCCCTGGAATTACTCCCAATTTAAACTGGTGTAAAAGGAAACCAGAATGAGTCAAAAGTTTTTATGAATCAAAGAGATTTTCTTTGATTTTGATGGGACAGGGTTATATATTCATAGGCAGAATTGGTTGTGCAGCAATCATCTGGCATTTTGCAGCTCTCACACTACCTGAATACAGAAAATGAGAAAGAAGTTTCTGAAACTCAAATAGGTCTCATTACTAAATGATGCATGAACACTCTCGTGTGCACAGCCTGCAGCACCTAGGAGATATGAAAAATTAAGAATGGCATAAAATTAACACAGAGCTTGCTGTTCCTGTATCTCTTAGGATGTAATTTAATGATTAATTCTCCTGAGAGTAGACTGTGTCAACTGATCAATGCAAATGAAAGCTGTTGAGTGGCTAATACCTGCAGTGATGGTTTGAAAAGTGGATGGAGTTAGAAAGTCTTAAGCACCAGAAGTAAAACTTGTATTATATTAAGAGACACTCTTTTTGCTTCACTCAAAGGAAGTCTCGTGTGCCTGTGGAAAACCAGTCTCCCCCTCACTGCAAACAGGTATCCTGTGCAACCCAGGTTAAGTCAATAGGGTGTGATGGGACACCAAACCATGTTAAGTATGCCCATGTTAAGTATGTCTTCTGTAAACTGTCTTATCCATTTTTTCCTGCGAAGGTATAGTTTTCTCTACCTGTCCCAGTATATCTTCTCTCCACCTTGTTTCTGAGAGCCTGGAATTGTCAATTTGAACTTAAAGCAGGATATCAAGGATCTTGGTATCTAAATATCTCTCACTGGTATGTTGAGAGACAAAGTAACTCAACTTACCTGTCTAAAAATATCAGCATGTTGTTTTGTGTTTGTACTGCACAGTGCTGAAATTTGAAGAATTTCTTCTTCAGTAAACTTTCATATACAATGTCATCATGATGCATATTGACTTGAAATCCTAAAAAATTAAGCATAGTGGTGGCTCTCATTTAATTAAAAAAACCCAACAACCAAAGCCCAACAAAATGAGGGCAGGTTCAAATGTGATATTAGGAAGCATTTCTTTACTGAGATGGTGGACAGACACTGGAACAGGCTTCCTGGAGAGGTGATAGATCCCCAAGCCTGTCAGCCATTAAGAAGCATTTGAACAATGGCGATAATAATGTGATTTTATTTTTGATCTGCCCTGAAGTGGTCCAGCAGTTGGATCAGATGACTGTTGTAGGTCTCTTGCAACTGGAACTATTCTATTCCACTCCATTTTATAAAGGTCATGCAAGGTAAGTTGCTGATATTTTGCCCCCAGCTGTTGATCTTAAGTTGGTCTGAGAGCTCTTGGTGAATCTTCATTAGGAAATATTCTTGATTGATGTTGTCTTATTGGTCACAGTTGCTCTTGTCCTTTATTAGTTTGTCTCTGTCACTTGATGTTACTCTGCATCTCCAGCTGCCTACGTCTCATTCCACTGCTTTCTATTTTTCTTCTGTTATCTTTATAGTTTTAAATTTCATTGATCCACGTTTCACAATTTTCCATTTATCTCTCTATATTTTTTTCATGGACCATTACTAGCATAAGTTTTTAAATGACTCTATGGATAAAAATCTTTCTTGGATGAAGACTGGCAGTAAACCACACTCATTCAGAAAGTCTTATCAGATATTATCAACTTATAACACCCCTTTTTTTCTGAAAAAAGTCTTCCTTGCTTTTAGACCTTTAATAAAAAGCTGCATTCCTTATTTTTTTATGCTTAGGAAAGTGAGGGTGAATTTAAAATGAACTGCAAAGATGAAATAGAATTAAGAGCAGAAAATATACAAGACCTTTTGACTGAGAGTATGTACTCACAAGAGCAAAAAGTAGAGGACAATATGGTGTGGTATAGTGTGGTGTGGTATGGTATATAACTATCTCATGAAAAAACTGCTGAGAAATGGCATCCTGTTGATGTTAGCTTTGTCATAAATACTAAGATTTCTCCTAAACTGGGCAGCCTACTGAGAAGGCAGAAAGGATTGCCTGATGCAGCTTTCCTTCTTGCTACAAGAACATTGTGCAACTGTCATAAGCATTTAGATGTCATTTATGACGGAATTCTCAGAGCAAATCAAAATATACCACCTTGAGCTCAGTGACCTCATTAGCTGTAAGATGAAAGCTTGTTTGACTTTAATGTTTGGCTACACATATAAATCGAGATAAAACTCCCTGACCTCATGGGATGGACAGCACCACAGCAGCACTATATGGTCCTTTGTGAACTTGGTTATTTTTTTCAACAGATGAGGACCAGAAAGGGATTTTAAGCACATCTAAGCTTTTTTCAAAGCCACCTTAGCAATATAATCTCTGTTGGAGTAACCTCTGGCACAAGTGATTATTGCTGTTGGATGGGTCACTGAAGCACTTAACACAAATCTGCATCCGAAAAATCAACCCAGTACTGCCTAACAGATGCAAAGCAAATGGTGAGGCTAGTTTTGGCAAAAATTACAGGACAGGAAATCACAAAGATGTGGTCTGATGCTCACAGCTGCTGCATCTGCTTCTGAAGCTCTTTCCATGAATTATTGTATTAGAAAGAACAGAAAATTTTATATTCCTTTTTCTTCTTGCTCCAATCAAATTCTTAGTTTAAATGATACAAAAGTTGTTTCAGTTTAACAGTTAAATAAGAAGCATAGATTGTGTTAGGTGCTGTAGACTCAATCAGCAGAAAGATGGCTCCCGTGAAGGCTTATTGTTGAGCCAAAATCTGGTTTCTTTGCATGAAAAGCCCATAGTTTCGTGTCAGGGCTGATGAATCGTATGCAGAGCCTGACAATGACCATATATGCACAGGTGGAAGCAGTTTCTGGAAAAACTGTGGTTGTAAGGAACTAGTCAAGACCACAGATCAAGGACTGTGAAGACATTTGTCAGTTCTTAAATTTACATGCTTGGTGTCTTGGTGTTGATGTGGCTGCCAAACAGTGCATGGATTTGAGCAGCCTGATGCCGTTTCAAACAAGCCAGGACAAACAGGGCTAGAGATGCCTAGAGATTTGATCCAGGCAGCAGTCTCCCAACTACATGACTTCATTAACTTCTCTATCTGATTGATGTTGATGAATGCTGCGGGTTTGGACTTTATACACTGTAAGTCACATCAAAGACTTTAAGGAAGAGCAGAACCTGACAGTAAGTGGCTTAGTCTTCTCTTAGATGTCCTAGTGGTGCTCTTGTGGAAAAAAAAGACTTCTGAAATTGCAATGTCACACTGGATAAAGTGCAGAAAAACAAGCACCATTTTTTGGAAGTGTATCCAAGGCAATATCTAAAGATCTGAGCATTTGTAACAGATTTGATGACATTTGGCACAGTGGGACAATAAGCCAACCTGGATTTCAGAGCATCATGCTAAGACTGTCCTAGACAACAAAATTTTGTTCAGTTTTGAGACAGAGAGTTCTGTGCTGGTATATTTAGAACAGACCTTTCCAGTAAAATAATAGCTCATCAGTAATGAAAATGAAAATTCAGTTCCTTATGTGAAGATCCAGAAATCATTGTGGATTGTTTTCTAGTACCAAAATCAAGTTTGAGAGTGTTCAAAATCCTTTCTATATTCTTTTGTTTTTCACTGAAATTGTTTTGAGTCCATGTTGTCTCTTACACAACACTATCAAGGTTTTTTGAAGCTCCAGCTCAGCAGATATTTTTGATTATTTCAGCAAGCAGTATCAGCCACCTTAAGTAATGCTTGTAAACCACACTCAGCTATGAAATTCTTTTTACTTCCCTTGTTTCAGTCACTACCAGTAAGTAAAAACTGCATATGTGAGGAATTTTTTTCAAGGAGGGCCTACTTAAAGTATAGATAGTTTATGTTTTTGGGAACCAATTGCATAATTTTCATACACATTACTGGAAAGCACATACCCAAACACTCCCTCCAGCATAAATTTTGGCAAGATCCTACCAGTTTATTATATCAGAAAAGTTGAATTTGCATGTACAGGCTTACATTATGTTTACTTACATCCTATTGCTAAATATCATGATCCTGCTATAGCCATAAGAAGATAAAGGCCAGTTTTTCAGAAGCCTTCAATGTCCATGGAATTTTCCCATATTGTCGTTGGCCGTTACTTTGTTGACTAAGTTTCCCTCAGCTTCAAAATAAACAAAGCAAGTTCTCATATTGCACAGAGAAGTTGTGGCCACTGAAAAATAATGTTTATATGAATGTAGTGAAAATGCTCATGCCAAAAGCTTCTTTCAGACTTCCTGCTTTGGCTGCTCACACAGTATTGGATGTGTTATATTTGTGACCTTGTAGCACCGAAAAGCGTTGTTAGATGCTTTCCAAAATGATTCAGTTCATGGTCATTCTGACTCCAAGACAAAAAAAAAAGGTTCAGATATTTACACTTGAGGATTTGAAGTAATTCTGCATTGCTGTATAAGGACCCAATTGGTAGAATCAAGTGATGGCATATAAATGTATTGGTTTTATATAAAAATTTTCTTAGATTTTACTATTACAAAGATATAAACTTAAGAGCCAAATGTAATTTGAAAAATACAAGAGAAATATTTGTTTCTTCAAAGAGTTCCCTCCGAATATGTAGGCTTAAGTGATACTTTTTAAACACCAGGGTGTTTGAGATTATTAAGAGAGGATCATACAAAATATTTAGACTGACTTGCATGTCCCCGACTATTTAATGCAGGAGTTCCAGTGTTAACCCAATTTTGTGCTCTCTATTTTGTGATCAAGTGTGATGTTATTGAGGAACAGGTAGATTATTCAGTCAAGTGAATCTGTGATGATCACACTTGTTTTCCAACAAAATTTGCAGTAATACCTAAAATATGCACTAATTATTCTGCAATGCTCCAGCATATTCTTGTGTACATTTATAACAATGCTATACACTGAGTCTTCTTCCTTCTTTTATCTGAATATTCATTGTTAGCTATTAAAAGGCATAAGATCAAAGATCCCTCTTGCTAGGCTTCAATTCATTGTAGGAGAGCTGCCTAGCCTGTTCTATGTAATTCATCAGAAGCACAGGAGGGATTCATCTTAACTAGCTGTAGACATCCCTACTAATGGCTATAGCTGAGTTTGTGTCTCTGGTGTGTTCATAATGACTGGAGGGAAATGGAAATCTGTGCTGTGCATCAGCTGGTCCATTCTAGGCATCTACTCAGGATAAAACCCATCAGAGAAACACTACGCACCCTAACTTCTTCACTGATTATGAGAAGAGTCTAAGGCCTCTACATATCTGAATTCAAGATATTGGCATTCACTCAGATGACTTACAAGTCCCTTGGTGCATGTTGTCAGCCAATAATTTGTTCTGCTGCTTGGGGTAGAGCAAAGTGGTGCTCAGAATGAACAAATGTCCCACATGGCATAAAACACTGGTCTTTCAGAGCCATAGATGGATAGGGTTTGACTGACAAGGAAGGCTGAGAGAAGGGTTTTGGTTGGAGAAGTGTTAAAGCAAAAAGATGCAAATGTCGTTTCCTGCTATATGTGTGAGCAATCGGTCAGCTAGCCATGCTTTTTGCTTGGCTTAGGATATTCTTCAGTAACCCAAAATAAGGATAACCATAATTTTCAGAGTGTTGTGAATCTCCATTGCCTTGTCTGATATATCTAATTAGCATTTAGATAAAAGCAGCCTGACATTTTGAAATATGCCAAGAACCTAAAGCCTCTTCACATTTCAATGGTTCTTGTTAGCCAGAGTCTCTAATAGCCAGGCAAAGAAGAGATTTAAGGACTCACTTTAGGCACTGAAGACAGAGCCTGAGGCACAAGAATTTGTAGCAATTCTAAACTAATATAGCTATCTAGGATGAGAGGTATTAAGTGACCATAATCAGAACCAAAGCAGAAATCCAGGGCTTTCAGAGGGACATGGTCAGCTTTCTGGCCTTTTGACAATGGAAACTTATTCACATATTTCAGCATAAATGTCTCTAAGACCAGGACTAAGAATCTGTAAGAGCTGTAGCCATGGAACTCTGAAGGCTAACACACCTGTAATATCCTGTGGTAACATACTTTAAAAGAAGTTCATAAAATCTAACTTTAACCTGAAATTTGACAGAAAAGAATTCAAGAGCTTTCCGGGACTAACAGAAAACTTAAAAAATGTGAATGATTTACAGCTGAGTTTTGCAGACCCCTTGTCTTCCACAGAATCTAGAACACCAACTTGCACATGTCTAGAATACAGGTTTACTGAATAATTTACAACTGTCTCAATGCATCCCTCATAAGCATTGACATAATAAAGACTGAATAATAAATATGCATTTTATGAGGGGTTTGTATGAGCTGATAAGAGAATTTTTCAATCCCATCTTACCAGTGTCCTAGTCACAGTGAGCACAGTGTGCTTTAACATGGCCTCAGGGAGGTGTCTATTTGTGGTTCATTAATAAGGGCTCTTTTCCAAAGAGCTATCTGTTATATAATTACAAAGAACTCTGAAAAATGACCTCCCAGTTTCTGTGGTGGGGTTGTTCAATGTTTCCTGATGGCATGAGAACAGATGAAAACATCTGTGCAGTCCCAGCTTCTTGCCTAATTAGGCAGGTCTTGTACATTTGCTTTTTTGTAAACCACGCAAACACATTTTGCAATTTCATTATCTCATTTATAGTCTGTTGGGTGTAGGGATGAGATGTAAATTACTGTAGTTAACCCTTTTTCTTTCTGCAGACAGATAGCATTTCTCTTTTTATGTGTCTGTGAGTGACATGCTGGATGTTTTCTGGGGGACCTCAGGATGTAACTGTGCCTGATAGATCATTAAGGGGAATAATATGCAGCAGGACCAGCAGCTGAGAGACAAAACTTCTTTCTTTTGACATTTGCATCACACCTGAGAAAAGAAGGAGACATGACAGCCCTTAGGCTGGGCAGGAGCCTGCTCAGTAGACTCGGTGAGCAGGGTGCATCTGACTGATCTTCACTGGCATAAAGCACTCCCCTGTCTGTGTGACTCTAAGCAAGGTGGTGGATTCCTTCACCACTGTGTAAAATATTAATGCCAGTATATAATCACTCTGCCTACTGCGAAAGGGTAGTTCTGTTTATAATGGACTTTGAGCTTCCAGAACACAAAGTGCGAGAGCAAACACAAAATATATGATGGCTCTGAGGCTGAATTATATTTCAGGCTGGGTAAGGGAAAGAACCCTGCTGTAGAATGCACAGTGCTTTCAAATACTCATTTCTATGTGTGTTTTCCAGGAGTATTTATTGTTCTAAAATTCCTTGGACAGGTGTAAGAAACCACGAGGTGACCAGGTCTTATGTGGTTTCTGCTAGTAGGTGGTAGGATTATCCAAAAAGGAGAAAGC
Organism: Oriolus oriolus; assembly: GCA_013400235.1. Taxonomy (NCBI): domain Eukaryota; kingdom Metazoa; phylum Chordata; class Aves; order Passeriformes; family Corvidae; genus Oriolus; species Oriolus oriolus. The sequence goes on along the minus strand of VXBT01005402.1, from coordinate 636,551 downwards.
CCATCTTCTTCCTCCCAGCTTTCCTCCAGTTTCACAGTGTAGTTCTTAGTAATGGAAAGTCAACACAAATACTGCCACATTGTGTTTTCTTTTTCAGCTCTGTAAAACAAATCCTTAGTAATAGACTCTTTTCAGATCATCTCGCAACATGTACTGCACTGCTCCATAGTAAACATTATTAAATAATGTTAATTGCAGGCTGTGTTCTGAGTCATTACTGCATGATTAGGAAAGGACGCATTTTTCTGAAACCTTCATATATAAATTTAATATAGGGGTTTAATAGATGGTTAATAGATATTTCAATAAATAATAAATCATACAGAGTTTATCAGGTCATTATTTTCCCAGTTTCATGTATTTATGTACATGATGCATTTATAACCATTTGGTACATGTGCAGCATAGACCTGTTGCATGCTCTTCACATCTATTAACTATTATAAATAATATGTAATTTTAATATTTTAATGATGTGTGGATTTTAGCATATGAAAAATAGCAATTTCAGGTTTCTTAAAAGGAAAGAATCACTCAGTTATTGGTTGTATTTCAATATATTCAGTATCTAATTTAATTTTTAGCTTCTCTTGGTTTATGACAACATGATCTTTTCCTGACAGCTTTCCTCTGACAGTGCCAATACTTGCAGTTGCTTGTTCATGCGTGAATACTATTTGATAAGTCTCTATACTCATATGCTGTCATTACTCTGCAGTGAAATAAACCACTATCCTTTTCAGACATGGGGAGAATCAGATCAGAGCTTTTCTTTTCACATGAAGATAAAGTAAAATGCTGAAGGACAGTATTGATGTGTTTTGGGAGCTTTGTGAACTGAGCTGATGAGGAAGCAATTAAAGACAGGAAAAAAAAGTCCCACTGAATCCATCTCATACAAATTATAGGAATCAGAAAAGCTCTTCCTATGCAGGAGCTTGATTTAAAAGCTCTGAGCAGTGAGGAGTGAAAAAACTATTTGTGAGCAATGCACAAGATGGACTAGCGTGAACAGGCATTAGCTCCTGGAGCTTGGAAACTGTGATTCACCTCTATTGTGTACTAAGTGTTTTGGGGAGCTAGATGTCCAAGTCCTTCCAGCTTTATTCACAGAATCTGAACAATACAGAAGAATTCTACTATCATTGCAAATTGTTAAATATTTCTTACTTACATTTCCTTCAGGGATTAAAGGCCATCTCTGCACCCTTCCTGACTGAGACATAAAGCATAGGTTTAAAAAGAAAGTTTAATTCCTTGCACACTGGGAGTAAATAGGAAGGGATAGATCTTCTTATTAAGGACTACAGATAATTCTTCAATATGACATGTAGGGACTCACATATGATTTGCTGTGAGTCAAAGTCAGGCAGCTGCCTCTGAAGGTGCCTACTGCCCAACCTGTTCCCAGGCTCACGCAGACTCACACCGCCAGCACTGCTGCTGCTGAGGATGTTACATATCTTGTACATAGGTTTGCAGGGCCCTCCACAGCCACACAGGGAGGCTAATGCAACACTGGCCAGCACACTGGGTAGGATTTTACTCAGAAGACTGAAAGATGGAGCAGGGGGTGATAGAAATGTTTTTTTAGCAATTTTCAGTGTAGCTAAGCCATGTGTAGGAGTCCATTTTGCCTTAAACAGCTTCCACAGCGTTGTAAATTCTTGGAGCTTCCAGAGTAAAGATAAAGGAACCTCCAGTGTAATGGAATATTAAAAAAATATAGTAGATGCCTCTCTTCCCTTCCTCCACCACAGATGACTGTGGATTAAACAGCGGTGAAAGGACGTTCATGGGCACAGGAGCTAAACTGACCTATCAGTAGCGTTCCCCATATGCTTTTCATTCTTGCTAGTACCCTCACCCACACTGCTCCTGGATATGACACGAGGGCTATTTCCAAGGGGCTGCCTGGATACAGCCACCCAATGCTGGAAGCTCTGAGAGGTCATTCTGTGGGCACAAGCTATTTCAGCCCTGTGGGTCTCAGGGCCAAAGAAAGACCCTGGGCACATTTAATTTAGGCATACATGTGCACACTCTGTGCTTAACCGGTACATTAGTGAGTCAGGTCCCTCTGTAACCTCTCAGGATGGGGAGGATGGAACTCAAGATGGGGAAAACTGTCACCCTGGCTGTCCCACCTCCAGGTGGCTTTGGCAATGGGGGTGCTGTGCACAGCTGCATAAGTGGGATCCTCACCTGCCTCTTTATTCTCTGTTGTTCCTGTCAGTCCCACTGACAAGACATGATTGTGTAAGAGTAGTGAAAGCAGAGAACAAAGCTCCTGATCATCGCCAAATTAGCGCAAATCAATGAAAAGGTGACGAGCAAAATGTTTTGTGAAAGATGATATTGAGTGGATTAATCTTGTTAAAGGGGAAATTGGATACAAATTGTTGGAAAGCAGTGAACAACCAGGCATACAAGAAGTAATTCCTGGAAAAAGCTGAGGAAAGTCAAGGGGCAAAATGCCACACTGTGATACACAGAAAGGAAGGCAGCTGTGGCATCGATGGAGCACTGCATGATAGCATAGGGTGGTGCAGGGAGGATGGAGGTGGAGAATGCTGCAGCTACTGCTGTCCCCTCCAGCAGAAGCACAATATGGGTAGAAGAGGCAGCTCACCATGACAGGACCAGATTGCTTCAGTTCATGATTTCTTCAGGGCCTTGGTGCATGGACAGACCCCTAGGCATCTCCAATTTCAAGATTTGTAAATGCACAAAAATATAAAGTAAATTGACATCTAGAGATGAACAGCACTAAGTATTCTTACAGTGTTTAGTGTGAGGATCTCAGCACCATGGAAACTCATCACCATTCAGAAAAGCAAGATGGTTTCTTTATGCTCAGATATTTTTCTTGAACAGACAAATAGCAAAATCTAAAGACTGATTGAATAGCAAAATCTAAACCCCATTAACTCAGTACAGCATCACAAATAAGCACCTATTTACAATCCCAGTCCAACAAGTCATTTTTCAGCTTGTTTTAAAGTTTTCCTCCTTCTTATACACATGATACTGGCAAATAAACTTGATAAGATAATATGAAATCAAGCCTATTTGATACAGGATACCCTGTATATGCTAAATGCTCTTAATTGCAGACTATCTCTACAAGATTACTTACAACCATAATTTTCCATTGCAGTTTGTGCATTTGGCCTGCCTATGGGATCCCTTACCTGACACCGATCTGGGAATCATGTATTCCCTCGGCAAGACTCATTAAGTAAGTGAAGAACAAGCCCAGTGTTATTTCATTTAAAGGATGAAGTTCTATCTATCTCTTACAGGAGTCCTAGGCAGCTGGCTTACACTAGATTCTAAATTTACAGATATCAAGACTCATCTGTACTTCCTTCCATTCTGTTTGCTTGGTTTTTCAAATGTATCCTCCTCCTGATTCCCCAGTCCTCCCAGATGGGTTTCACTCTCTCAGCTGAAACAGCTTCACCAGCATCTGGATGTTTCTGACATCTGGCAACTGGCAAAAAAGTAGAGATTTAAAAAAATGACATGTAGTTCCCTCTTACATTATAAGTAATTGCCAGCTCTGAAGGCCTTCTTTCAAGATAATCAGTGATGAGGGAATTTATACTGCATGTAATTAACTGGGTTTGTTTTATGGAACTAAGGATAGGCACCTAAAAAAAAGTGCAGTAGCAGTGATTCTGCTTCCACAGCAATGGGCCCATCTAGAGCACAGAATCTGATTTACCTAGGAAAAGCACAGGTGGGTAGAAGGACATGAAATGACAGTGATGTAAAATATGGAGAAAAGCATTCTGAGTTCAGTTAAGGGGTAATGTAATGGTAAAAATCTCAGGCAAACAAAATACTTCGTGCACACAAAATATATTGCTTCAAATTAACAGCACAGCGCAGACATCGATGACAATGAGCACAGCCATGTGTTTGTCTTTGTCATAGTCGTGCACTGAATACTAAATTAACTCAAAACCCAAAACAAGTCAGGGACGTAGAAAGCTTGTGTCTAAGTCATCAGTGCAGGAGTGCTGGTGTAGAGCCAGAGTAATATAGTTCGACCCAGGGACAGTGGTTAAATCAATTGTCCTGAGATGCTGCAGCTCTCATAAAGAAAATAATTTATTGCTCTTCTGTTGGTCTCTGAGTAAAGACAAAGAAATGCAGTGGAGTTGTAAGTGAAGAAGCCTTGATGCAGCAAAACCGTATCCTGCTCCTGTATCATTAACCATAAAAAGAATTATAAAGTCTCCCAAATATTGAAAGATAATGAAAGAAACAGTGTCTGATTCCCCTATTTGTCTTTTCTGTTCAGTTCTGATCACATTCACGTTTAATTTACATATAAACAATGATAACATCAAGATCTTAAAAATGGAGGTAAGGCAAGCCACAGACAGTCCTGCCTCACCTCCATCTGTGTGAACAGAATCTGGACCTCTGATAGCGGCAAGGAAAAAGCTATCTGGGAGAAATGATAAAAAACAAAGAAGACTGATTTTCCCAGGGTGGAACCAAATTTGTCTGTGAAGATCTGCTTGACACAGTATGGTCAGCTACTTTTGTCTATGGATTAATCTCACTAGAAGTCAGGGGAGAGAGGTCAGGATTCAAAATGATAATAGTGAAGGAAATTAATTTCCTCCCTCATCCTCCAGAAATTTATTGGAACATCTTCAAAAACCTGACCAGAGTGGTGGGATCCTGCCTGGCTCAAGGGCAGTAAGCAAGCTTCAGCGTGGGTGGTTGTGGAGCAAAGAGCCAGACATGGCACAGGAACCAAGTGTGTTTCTGCTGTTCGGAAACATTTGAAATTTTCAGGGGTGGTGTTGAGAAAGCAAAATAAGCTGGGAAATGTAAGGAGCCCTCTCAGCCTAGATGTCGCAACAAACATTGTGCAGACATGAACAAACTGTGTTGGCAGTCATCTAGAGGGGTGGAATCATCTCTCTTAACTCCAGGTGTCCAAAGTCTCTTGTTTCTGGTAATCTCAGCTTCCTTTGGGATGACTATAGGGACGGAGAACTGTTGAAAAATGCTACAGATTGCTCTCTGGATGCACTTTTCTTTTTCATTGATTAAAGGAAGTCAGACAAGCAGCTTGGACCAGACACTGAACTCAAGATGCATTGAATTAGGTAAATCCTATATTTAGTAACCAAAGCACACCAGAAGCTTGCCAGTCAAAGAGGGTGACAGAGACATGGGCCACACCAGGCTTGCAGCTATCATCAGGAGCTCCAGTATTTCTGTGTAAGAGTGGATTTGGGACAAAACCAGCTCTCCATGTCAGCAAGACAGTTCTACCAGTTCAAAAAGCAGGTTTCCACAGCTGCATGAAACTGGTCAGCATAGACTCCTACAACACGGTTGGTGCTCAAAATTAGTGAGTCTGTGCTGTTTTGAGTGAGGATGGTAAAGCCATTGTGCTAAGAGTTTACCAGAGCTGGCAGAAATTTCTAACTTCTGGAAAAGGAGATTTGAAAAACGGGTTTCAAATATAAAATCTGTTTTCATATGAACAACTTTTCCACAAGGCCCCGCAATATGTGCTGTTCATATACCCTGTACATCCCAGAGTATTTTATTCATTTCATTCTCCATTTTAAATTGTGAGCTTCTGACACCAACTCTGTAATACACTTTAAGCTCTATGGACAAAAGATCTAGGGATGGTTATCCTCACTGTTATTCCTTAATCCCCAGAGAAGTTTGCTGAAATGACTATAGATTACTTTTGGATGGTTTTGGCTTAGTATTCCTGTGTGCACATATGAAGAGACAGGTACCAGACATTGGCTACAATAGCTGTATGATCAAAATTAGTAACCATTGTGCATTATTTTTTTCATCACCACCTTGAATGTATAACTCAGAAGCTGACTGGAGAGCACTGGCTGCCGTGATCTTGGCAGCGTGAAGAACAAATCTAGCAAATATTTACTTATGAGTCCAACACCTCATTAAATGAGGGACTGGAAAGAGGTAGAATAAAACAGCTATGAGGCTGAAAATAAAGAAAGTGTTTCACAAATTTGCCCGTACTCCAGGGAATAGCTCTAGTTCAAAACACAAAAAGGATGCTTTGACTTACAAGCATATGGCATGCTTGTTCAACTCACAGTCATTAAATCTTCAAAAATTAACTAAATATTCTGGCAGCTTTATTAAGCATTCTACTTTATCTAGAAAAGCATATCCTGGACTGGATTCAGTTCAGAGAGGGGTTCTCAGGCTCTACCAAAGACACAAAATGCAGCAATTATACCACCCAGTTGATGGAGTTGCCATCTCTTCCCTTGGCAGGCTTTTCACAGTGTGGCAGACTTCACTATGAGGAAAATCGCACTAAAATGTCAGGTTGAGATCCTAACTATTTTTTTACTTTTTAATTTTTTTTAATATATCTTCCTCTCCCTTCAATTAATGCCAAATATTGTTACAGTCATCAGCACTGAGGTATAAACCCTTCAACTTCTGACAGTTGTCTTTATTTTTGAGCCTTTTGGGTTAAGTTATAATGATTTCTAGTGTATTTCCTTTGACAGAATCAATCAGGACCTTAGCTGCTGTAGTGACCAGCTATTACTGCCAGCCAGGAAAACTCTCTACCTTCAGAGCAGCCTGTGGACTCCTCTGTGCAATGCAAGGAGACATATAGGCATGTAAACAGGGAATTTGCAGAGAACACAGCGAACTAAATATGACGTGTCTAATAGGAGCGGGCCCCACATGAATCCCTGCCTTTTAAAAGCAGTGGATAGCCACCTGCACTTGGCATTCCCAGTCAATGTATCCAGGTCAACCCTCTGCCATGAAGGAGCTCAAAGTCCATTGCTGATGTGTTCCATAGATGAGGTCTGTGTCCTCTCTTCTTTCCCATCATTTCTGCAGAGTGTAGTTGGATAACTCACAGCTCACTCTCTGTCATGCCAAGTGTTTTCTTCCAGACAGAAGGAATTGTCACGTCTCTGAGCTCTTGGATTTAACCTGCTCCAAGAAATGTACTTTTGTGAGGACAGGAAGGGCAGTGACAATGTTTAACCTCAGGTGGGGTCAGTAGCAGAGGGAGCTCTGAGCAGTTCAGCAGGGACATAGGGTTGGTGGGCTGGAACAAGCATGCAGACATGCACATAAGCACCTAATGGGCGTTGCTGTCTGTTTAGGCTCTCAGCTACTGTAAAGTTAGGCTGTAGCTGGGCAGAGGGCTTGAGAACTGAAACGCTACTCAGACAGTCAGTCCATGGTGTCTCTGGGGAGACCTGAAACCTGTATCTGCCATGTGGTGGTGTGGGTGTTTGGTTTCCTGGAACAGAGAAAATGTTCCTTGAGGAGAAAGGAAAACACACCTTTTGAGGGAGAAGGGGGATTAAAAATGATGCAAGAGGTTTAAATTAATTTTTTCTTTTTTTCCCCGAAAGGACTGAAAGACAATAGCCAAGTAGGCTTTGACAGAGTTGAGAAGGTTGTGTGGCTCTACAAGGTACAGATTTATCCTTGGAGCTGAAATAGGTTTTGCAGCAGAACAACACTGTCTGTGGTGACACCTGGCCTCTGTGAAATCAGTGGGAAAACTACAATGACCCCACAGGATGAGAAGCCTTGAATGTGGGAACCAGTGAGCAGGGTTAGATCTGCTGTCTGTCCTGCCTGTTTCTGAATCTCTGACAGATGGGTGCTCAGTTACAAGTACTTTGGAAGAATATGCTGAGTATAAAACACTCAATTCCTAGGCCAGTATCTTGTAGCCAAGATATTTTCACGGCTTTTTGTCCTTAACCTTGATTTTAGATTATTTAGATATGTTTATCTCATTGCATGAGGTATTACATGGATTCTTTGGACATGGAAAAGCCACATCCTCAGCCTTGGAGACAAAACAATTTCACATTTCAACTTCTTTTTAAGTGACAATTTGTGCTGTCTTTGGAGCAGAATGTATTTTTTCATGGTCCAGGCTACAGTTTTGTCCTGTGCCTTCTGATCCAAACAGCTTTTGTCTTCCAAACCCCAAGGACTCATCATCAAAACCCACAAGATACCCAGAGCACTATGAAGTTTGCTTCCTTCTATTTAGCATTTAACACGAGTTGGACAGGGAAATACAGAGTATGCAGAGCCCCAAGACATGCTGACACAGTTGCTGAGACATGTCAAGGCATTAGTGCATGTCAGCCTGTGCCAGGTTCTGCACAGGCTGGGAAGTAACGCAGCCTCGTTCCTGACCACCAGTGCCCTCCCAGGGGGAATTCCACCCACGCTTGTGAAACTTTTCCTAGGGGATGTCACTGGCTGGGAGGGTGTGAGAATAGAGCAATGGACACAGCTGTTTTCCTCATTCCGTGTGCCGAATGTTTTCCCTTCTTGTTTACAGTGCTATAAATTATTTTTTAGTTGAACCTTTGTTCTGGGCGCAGCTTAGCCTTGAGCTGGGTTTGCTTGTTTGTTTCCGTTCCTGCTTCATTTCCTCTGCCTGCCTCCCAGCATGACTAACACTGTCTGTGCTGCTTCCCTTGTCTCCACAGCTTCCCCCCCAGTGCTCTGTCCTGGACGCGGGCAAATGCCATGCTGGTCCTCCGCGTGCTGCCAGAGTGGCCTGCTCGGCATCGAGCAGAATGGGGAAGTATGCTAACAGCAACAGAGAGGCGATGACTTCACAGAATCACAGAATTGTTTAGGTTGGGAAAGACCTCTGAGATCATTGAGTCCAGCCATTAACCCAGCGCTGGCAAATCCCCCACTTAAGCATGTCCCTAAATGCAACATCCGCACGTCTTTTAAATACCTCCAGGGATAGTGACTCCACCATTTCCCTGGGCAACAGACCTTTGTTTCTTGTTAAGAAAATGAAAACTTTGCTAGGCTTTCCTTTTTTAACTCTTGCATTACATGAGCAAAGCAAGACAGAGGTGTGACAAAGAGAAAGAAGCCCTGTGTTCCCCGATGCTGTGGTCTAACCCCTGCCGGCAGCTAATCCCCACACAGCCGCTTGCTCAGTGCCTCCAGAGGGATGGGGGAGAGAATCAGAAAGGTAAGAGTGAGAAAACTCCTGGGATGAGATTAAAGACAGTTTAATAGGTAAAGAAAAAGCTGTGCATGCAAACAAAGTAAAACAAGGAATTAATTCATCCCTTCCTATAGTCTGGCAGGTCTTCAGCCATCCCCAGGAAAGCAGAGCTCCATCACATGGAACAGCTTTTCAGAAGACAAACTCCATCCTTCTGAACATCTCCCCCTTGCTTCTTCTCCCCCAGCTTGATATGCTGAGCATGATTCCATAAGGTCTGGAATGTCCCTTGGATCAACTGGGGTCAGCATCCCCTTCCAACCCCTTGTGCACCCTCAGCCTCCTCACTGGCGGAGTGGGGTGAGGAGCAGAAAAGCCTTGGCTCTGTGTAAGGCCTGCTCAGCAGCAATGAAAACATCCCTGTGTTATCAACAGTTTCCAGCACAAACCCAAAACACAGCCCCAGAGTAGGTACTAGGAAGAGCATTAACTCTGCCCCAGCTAATACCAATACCTGATGTAATTTTTGATGGATTAATATGAGTCTGGGAGATGTATTCATTTGAACTGATATGCATTTTTCTTCTTTTACCTTGTCTTACATTTTGCTGGTCTGGGACAAGCTTTTTGCTCTCCTATAATCGATATGATACATCTTCATAGATGACAACTCACTTTATCATTGCAAGCCTGTTAAGCCTCCCTGCAGACCTCCACCATAGTCCTTCAGACTCTGCAATGCCTTTGCTTCCTCTGCAGCTGCTGGCAGCCTCTGAGCTTAACTTCATGTTCAAGGGTTTTCTATGCTTCTCAGAAAGTGCAGACACCCCCTCAGCAATTCACCCCTTCATGCAATTGTGGGTGACCATGCACTGCAAGCATGGACCTGGTGAGCTGACTGGCTTAAGCAAAAAGTGCTGAACTATTTTCCTTATTTATTATTCTTTTCATGTCCTTTGCAAGTTGAAGTGAAAATGAACTTGAACCAAATCCCACTGCGGTTGGTGAAAAAATTCCTGCCTATTTCAGGGGATACTGGAAACTGGCCCTGAAACCTACAGCTCCTCAGGGTATCCATCTTGACCAGCTCTGCACCTCAAGTTATCCCACTGACTTCAGGCAAGCATTTAAAAGCTTTGCTGAATCCACTGGGAGCTCACCAAGACCATGCTTCAAAGCTTGTGTGGCAACAGAGCGATGACAGCTCAAAATGCACCAAAGTAACAGGAAAAGCAAGAGTTCCGTTCCTTAACAGGAACGATGCAACAGAAGCAAAATTAACCAGTGTAAGTTTGTGAGTGGTTTTAATGAAAGTTTTGCCAAACCCAGCACATTTTGCAATGTAGAGATTTTGCCAACAGAGAATGTTTTATCTCTGCTTTGTTTATTTCTCTGATATAAATTAAGATGTTGATGGCAGAATTTTTCACTCTGGACTGTTACTTGTATCGTCTCAAGTGTGAAAAGCAGTGCAGTGGGAGTGATTGTACCCAGGGCCTGGGACACCTGTTGGGACTCAAAGGAGGTGGATCATTCTATAGCTACATCATGGACATCGTAGATGGTCTGTGTCATCTCCTGCATCTCATTTCCTCGTTTATAAAATATGGATTGCAGTGCCTCTCTGTTTTAGTGAATGCTGTCAGGCTAATGCCTTCTAATGATTATGAGACACCTGATAGTGATTGAAAGCACATATACAGATAGATGAAACCTGCTAAGACACGGACTGACAAAAGTAAATGACGATAATCTGAATCCAGAGAATTGTTTCTGCTGAATTACGCTGTATCATACCTGTTATTGCACACACCACTCCAACACAAAAATACATATATTCCTTTACAGGAATCCTTCTGAATATATACCAGGTCCCAACAAACAAGAGAAAGTATCTCATGGTATTCTCTGTGCACAATCTTAATCATCACTCATTGGCAAGAAGTAAGCCAGTAAGCATTTCCCAAGCTTGTCAGCTTTCTGAGAAGCTGAAGCCAAGCCCTCTTGCTGGGCAGGACTGTCAGTTGCAGGCTTGTCTTTCTTGTACTGAGGAGCCCAGCCCTGGACACAGCACTCTGGATGTGCCTCACCAGGGCTGAGTAGAGGGGCAGGATCATCTCCCTTGACCTGGTGGCAAAGCTCTTCCCAATGCCCCCCAGGATCCCATTGGCCTTCTTGGCCACAAGGACGCTGCTGGCTCAGGGACAGCTTGTTGTCCACCAGGACCCCCAGATCCTTCTCTGCTGAGCTGCTTTCCAGCACTTTGGCCTCCAGCATGTGCTGGTGCAGGGGGTTATTCCTCCCCAGGTGCAGGACCCTGCATTTGCCTTTGGGTATCAGTCCCTCCTCACAGTTCTGTATCATCAGCAAACTTGCTGGGGGTACACTCTGTCCCCACATCCAGGTCACAGATGAATAAGTGGAACAGCTTGTTCAGTTTAAGCAGGGCTGTGCAGCCTGCTGACCATATATAATGTATTTCTGATTGCACATTTCATTACTGTGTAAGTCTGTTAAAATGCTCTACCACCAAGGCACAGGAGCTTAAAAAAGTACTAGAATGCTGTGTAAAAACTACTTGTATTTTAAACAATAAGTTCACCATGCTGTAGGGCTCTTTTATGTATCATTCAACAAAAGGGATAAGGAACATTTATCCTTATTGATTTAAAATGAACTACAACTTAAAAAAAAATTAAAATAATATTAAAATTTAAGTAGGCTGAAAAGCAATGGCTGTTACCCTTCCTGGCCTAAGCCAAATATCTTATTTGCAGGAAGTCCAGTTGCCAATTATAAATTGTACAGTGCAATGCAAGTTCCTGGTACTGGAACATTGCTTTGCCCAAGTGTTTTATTCAGAGTGTCAAACAACGTGTTAATAACTTATTTAAATGCCAGTAATTTTATGATATTAGGATTTAATTTATTCCCTAATTAAACTGAGAAAACTAAAGCAGGAGAAGAAAATAAAAAAAAAGGCAGAGAAGGTGAGATTCGAATGTAAATGTAACTCCAGCAATGATTTGGGCTGGAAAGAAAGTATGTATCCCATAATCCATATTCTTTTTCAGAAAAAGAAGCATAAAAATATGGTTTACCTAAAAAAAGTAGCATCAGGACAGGTCATTATATGGACAACATGGAGTGAGAGAAAACCTCTGGCTTTTTCAAAGGAACTTGTTCAGAAAAATAAGATTCTAAGGTCTCAAAGAGAACTGAACAAAGCCAAATAATTTGGAATTAACAAAAAAATTAAGAAAATTTATAAAAATGACACCATGTACACCCCAAGACAATCAGGACAACCATCCAACCTCTCCTGAAGAAAAGGAGGAAGACACATCTGCTCCCAGCCCTTCTCCGTGCAAAGAGTCCAGGATGCTGACACCCCCAAAGAGTGACTGTCAGCATCAGCACTCGAAACAGCACTGGCAGGGTGGGCATAACACCAAAGAAAAGGAGGACATACTAAGAAGGCTATTCTGTATAAAATATTTTAAAGATATTGCAGTTTTTCTGTGTTAATTTGAGTTAGTGTACAGTGTGGAGAGATGAATGTGATGGGTAGATTGTGAGATGGGTAGGAAAGCATTTGGATGGTCACATCCAGAGGGTGGTGATCAATGACTCAGAGTCCCAATGGATGTCAGTGGCAACTGGTGTCCCTCAGGGGTCCATACTGGGACCAGTGTTATTTAATATCTTCATTAATGACACACATGAAGGGATTGAGTGCACCTTTAGCAGGCTTTCAGAGGATACCAAGCTGAGTGGTGCTGTTGCCACACCTGAAGGACGGGATACCATCCAGAGGGACCGGGGCAAGCTTGAGAAGTGGGTTCATGGGAATCTCATGAGGTTTTACTAAACCAAGTGCAAGGTGCTGCACTTGGGTGGGGAATCCCCCAGTATCAACACANAGTGTTATTTAATATCTTCATTAATGACACACATGAAGGGATTGAGTGCACCTTTAGCAGGCTTTCAGAGAATACCAAGCTGAGTGGTGCTGTTGCCACACCTGAAGGACGGGATACCATCCAGAGGGACCGGGGCAAGCTTGAGAAGTGGGTTCATGGGAATCTCATGAGGTTTTACTAAACCAAGTGCAAGGTGCTGCACTTGGGTGGGGAATCCCCCAGTATCAACACAGAAACAGATGGAGAGCAGCCCTGCTGAGAAGGTCCTGTGGGTGCTGGTGGATGAGAGGCTGGACATGAGCTGTCAGTGTGCACTCACAGCCCAGAGAGCCAATCCTGTCCTGGGCTGCATCCAAAGCAGCGTGGGCAGCAGGGCCAGGGAGGGGATTCTGCCCCTCTGCTCTGCTCTGCTGAGACCCCACCTGCAGGGCTGCACCCAGCTCTGGGGTCCCAGCACAGGGAGGGCACAGGGCTGTTGGAGCGAGTACAGATGAAGTCACAAAGATGATCAGACGGATGGACCTCTTATATGAGGAAAGGCTGAGAGAACTGGGATTGTTCAGTCTGGAAAAGAGAAGGCTTCAGGGTGACCTAAGTGCAGCCTTCCAGTACCTGAAGAGAACTTACAAGAAAGACAGAGAAACACTATTTACAAGGGCATGTAGTGACAGGACAAGGGGGAATGGATTCAAACTGGAAGAGTAGGTTTAGATTACATATGAGTAAAAGACTTTTCATAATTATTCTTTACATTATAAATAATGTATCTGAGTTTCTGAAAATAGCCTAGCTGATCAGCAGAGCAACTAAAGTTCCTCAGACCATGGGGAGCCTATCTCTTTCTGTATGACTGATTCACACATTGTAATCATTCTTCTTTGCAAGGCTATGATGTGTTTTATTTCTCACTGGTAGGATTATATACTATGATATAATCTTTGGAGTACAGCATTTCAGTTTAAGTAAAACTTTATTCACTGAATCATTTGCAATAAAGCTTTTTTCAGTGACTAAATTACAATTCTGCTAGCAGCTTCCTGTTCTATTTCATTTTTATAAAAAGAATAACTTCCTATTAAAATGAGCTTAAAAGAATAAAAAAATATGGTTTACTTAGGAGTTCAGCTGCATCAGAAAGGATTAATTTTTGACTTGTTCCTGAACAGTTAGTTTGTCTGTTTAGAGAGCTCATGTGCAGGTGAAGTTTTCAGATTCGTCATATCAGTCCTGTAGGTAGAAACACGATATCACAGAAAATGCATGTACTCTGTAGGAGTATTTTTATGGAGAAAGCCACTTAAGCCTGAGAGCATATTTTGGGAAATGAGTACCTAAGTGACTTTTTCTGGATGAGTATTTTCAAACCTAGATTTATTCTTTTTAATCAACATTTTGGTCACTGAAAATGGGGCTAAGTTTTTAAAAGAACTCAAACACTGCAAAGATTTAAAGTGGAGCATTTGACCCCCTGTAATTGAGCAGCCTTTGGCAAATCATGTAATAGTACTTGTGCTAGGTTATGTAGCCTGAAGCTGGTCCCCACACATAGGGAAGCCCTCAGGATCAGTGTGGGGAGCACCAGTTACATCCCAAGTGGCTGCTCTTTGGGCATCGAAGGAAAGCGGCTAACTCCCCGAAGGCTTGTTCCCGACCACGAAGGACCCTAAGGCACAGAGACATGCAGATTCCCAGTGTCCCCATCACTGACGTGAGGCCCAAGTCACTCCTCCGGGCTGTCCTGGGGAGCCTCAGACCCTGGGCTGGAGCACCCCATCACCACAAGCTGGAGGGAGAGTCACAATCATCCCACAGACAAAGGGGTCACTGCCAGGGATGTGAGGATCACCACTGTGGAGGCAGGGAAAGAGTATTTTAGGATTGGACAGGACTTATGGGATGTTCTGCAAAGGATGGTGGAAAGGGGGACCAAGGTGTTTTGGAGAGAGGTGAGTGGGAAAACAGTAGGATACAGGAATGCAGTATAGAAGTATGGGCTGGTCAGTGCATCTGCCTGGCTGTGCCCCGTGCGTGACCAGTGTAGTCCGTCCTGGGCTCTGACTAAACCCCACTTCTAGCCATTTTTCCAGGCAAACAGCCCCGTTCTCTGTGCAGAGGATCTCAGTGACAGACCCTGGATTGAGACCAGGGGCTGGAGGCCCCTGTGTCTCTGGTGAAAAAGAGACTGGTGTCTGGAGAGACCAAGTTGGCTGCTGGAGGGACCAGAGGGTCCAGATCAGAGACACTGTGGGATTTGGATGTCAACTGAGACCCACCTCTGTGTGTGTGTGTGTTTTGAATATCAGAGAGCTGTCCATAGCAGCAGCTGCAGGGTTGCAGCCTCAGAGGCTTGCATGTCCAAGCTGGGGAGACTGGGAACCCAGGGCAACTACTGAGACAGCTGAGTGTCTGAGCCCAGCTGCTGGACTTCACCTTGCAGGATCACATTTCCCAGCAAGGGACATTCTGCCTGAACTGACAGATAGAGGACAGGATGAGGCCATTGGTGCATTTTGTGTCTTTCAGAGCTCCATATTCTCTGTCTCTGTTGATCTGTGTGGCCAGCTAGGTATGTACGTACATGTGATGTACATATGTGTTGTATATGTGTGCTCCATGCACATGTGCCTTCTGGAGACACCAGTGCACCCTCACTGATGGCTGGATCTGGGGCTATGGAGATGTGGCAGCCTTACCTCTGTCAGGCCACAGGATTCAGCAATCCCCTAACATCTCTTGTGGCTTCACCTGCCCGTAAGTGTCAGTAGCAAGGCAGTCCTCCGTCCTCTCACATACCATCAAAGTTCAAATTAAAGAGGTTTTCCTTAAACAATTTTTTACTAAGAGCAAAAATCTGGTGTTCAAAGGACTCAAAACAATCTATTCTGTGATTTTGTGGTCTCTGATCTGAGCTGAGATGTGAGGCCAGGCAGTTCAGGTGAATAAGGAAATTACCTCGTTTCCAGGAATGGGAGTACAGAGCCAGTCTCAATGATATCACTTGGAAACTCAGGTAGAGACTGAACCATGAGGAAGTTATGGCTATTGGACTCTAGTCTTTTTTATACAAAGTGAAAAGCTAAGTTGAGTTAATTTCCTTACCTGTGTTGTGATTTTTTTTGTGAGTCAGTGCAAAGAGTTGTCTTGAGAATTACAGTAATTTCTGGGAAACAAAGCTGAAATCTTAGGCGGTGACTCTTGGGTCAATGCAGCTTTGACATTTATCAAAGATTTTTTTTCTGTCCTGTACCCAAGCTGTACAGATGTGACAACTTCCTCTGCACCAGACAATAGGGAGTGATTCCTGGGACTGAAAACACTAGACTTAGACAGTGACCAATTTTCAGTTTCTTTTTTCCTTGACATAAGAGGGTCGTTTTCTATTTTGTATTTCTACCCATGTCTTGCTGCCTGAATGGCAACAACATTTCTGACATGTGAGATGGATTGCTGTGATGGATTGCTTGAGCAACAGAGCCAATGTGGGGAGAATACCAACAACCTACAAAGAGAGAGAAAACAAACAGAGCAGGAACCAGCAGATGGCTGGGATACATCTATAAGAAATGTTTGTCAAACACCAAACAGAAACTCTAGAGGGTCATTTTATAGGCACATTTTATGGATTGTTTGCTGCTTGTTTAGACTTGCCACATCTCTTTCCCAGTGAAGCTGGGCTGCAGAAAGACTTATATGTGAGACTTGGCCCACTTGGTTTAATTTGGTAATTGGTGTCTAATGGTCAGTGGACATTCAGTGATGTAATAATAAGTATTAAAATTAAAGGACAAGTGATTTCCTGTTTCTCAGTGTCTCACAATGCTGTGGGGTGTATCACCCTATCTTTGCAATCCTCACATTTCTTGTAGGACTCAAGGATAATTTCTGTCCCCCGTGACAAGAAAATCCTGACCCTACAGCATCTCTTTGATATTCCATATTCTTAATTATTTCTCTGTATCTCTCACAGGCACTATTTTACAAACTTGTAACAATATGCTTAGACTTGCCATTTGATTATTCTGTTGTGGTTTGCTTATTTAATTACAGAGCCCAGAGAAATCCAAACCCATGAAACCTTACTTCTTGTTTCTAAACTATGAACTAAAGAAAGGTGAAGGGGCTGGTTGATAGACCAGTTGGTTGAAGATAAATGCAGTAAAGGTCAAGTAAGCAATATATTCAGCTTATTGGTAAGTAGGATGATGTTCATGGGAAAGGCACTTGGATTTTCCATGCAGTTCAAGCCACATGCTGCTTGGACAAGCCAAAAAATATAAAAGGTGCGGGACCTATGGGTCTTTTATGCACCCAGTGAACTTACCATATGGTGGTGCAATACTGCAGTGTTCAGTTATAAGCATAGGCAAGGAAATGCACAGGAGCCAAGGACCCTCATGTAGACAACACACTCTGTAAGATGGACTTTAACATTTAAAACTTAAAGCAATTTATTACCACCCTGCAGGTTTTTGATGCAATGTCTTTAAGAAAAATGCTTTGCTGCAGAGCACAGCCATGCTTGCCCATCCTTTTCTCACTTCCCAGAATCTGTACATTCCATGGGAGTAGGCCAACAAAGCTTTCTCTTCTCTGGGGGTGTGGTAGTGTCAGCTACTCAAGCCTAAAAACAATATACAGGTTATGGCACCTAAAGGCCTTGGGTATTAGCATTCACCCAGAGCCACATTACAGGATAGGGGTTTAGGTCCAAAATGCCATTCACAGGAAAAAAAAGATAGAATAGATCAGTCTCAGAGTCTTTGTTTTTTGGGGTTTTTCTTCAAAGGGGAACATAAGCTGGATTTCAGCAGTGTTTTTCCTCATGATGACTCCTCATGACTGACAGATTTTTGAGTTCAGAAGGTTAAAATGGGTTAGTAAAAGTGGCACAAGGTTAATCTCCCAATCTCCATCCTGCAGTAGAGCGATTGGACTAACTGTGCGGAATATTGCTGACTGCTGCAGCTTGCGTGGCTCCATGCTCATGGCTGCATTATTTTTGCATGCATGTGCAGTTCACCAAGGGCACAATGATATGCTAATTCTGCAGCTTTTTGAGTTTGGGGAGTTTCCATTATATTCTCAGTATTTCAGGTGAGGAGGGTTGCCCTTTGTGGACACCACCAGTCCCTCCAGCCCCCACTGTGCTGCCTCCAGCCCCATGGTTTGGCCACCCACAGACAGCAGCAGGGGAAGTGGGGGTTGCTGGCACCAACAAGGCTTCTGCAGTTGAGCTTGCACTGCCACAGCTGAATTCACAGCTGGTTAAGAGCAGGTCAAGCTGTGCAAATTCAGATTGTGATATTCTTGGGTTTAGACCACCTTTTATAGAGAGGCAGGGGCTGCTTTGCACCGGTGGCTGATGGGGATGAAGCTTATGTAGTCACAAAATCTTAGCTCATGGTATTGACATTGCCACGATGGGCACTCTCAGATTCATTATTAGATGATAGTATACAACCCTTAGAGACAGAGAGACCATGCAGTGACAGTGATTTAGTGCCTGGGTGTCCAGATGCATAGAGCTCACTGGGATCAATACATATTAGTTATCTGACCAGCTCTGAAGATCCGGGCCAATAGACTCTAAAGCTTAATCAGCTCAGCAAGTGCAGCTTTTGCTCTGAAAAGCAAGGACAGAGGCTCCTGCTGAGTGTCTAATAATCCTCATTATGCCTGCTGATTTTACATAGAAAGTGCTCAGACCATCTGCAGGTGGACAGCAGCACTGCCTAGAAAACTCAGTGTTGGTGTTCAGTCCATTGGATGCTGCTGTTTCACATCGATGCTGCTTTCTCTCCTTCTTATTACAGCAGTGATAAACTGTCAGGCTTATCAGCAAGTTCTTGTCAAAGGTGTGACTTGCATGTGCATTCAGAAGTCTCTTTTTTCAGTCCTAGTCTAGAGTTATCTATCAGCATAAATTTTAATCGTTGTTATCTCAGGAGGAAATGCTATACTGCAATTAATGGCTCAAATAATCGTGCTCAGTATGTGATTTGGCTGACAGTCACAGCTCTTGTTAACTGTATGATCGCTGTTGTGGCGTGGACTGGAAAATCATGTTATTACCATTCCGAGATAATCAGCATTAACTCTGAGAATTCAGAGGCTGAGCAGGGCAGAGTCGCATAGACCAGAGTTACTGTGTGTAACATACTGCATTGCAGCAAGGCAGCTAATAACAGTGCAGCAGAGCACACTGGCTGTCAAGCAATGCACTACGCTGTGGAGAACAGACTGACACCGTGTCATATTTTGTAATCATGCACACACTAGGGGATTTTTTAGGAGCTGAGGCGTATTTCTAAAAGGGATGCTAGTATAATGAGCACTCAAATGCATTTCTTTCACTTCTGTTATTTGCAAAATATTATCACTCTGCTGTTTGTAGATGTTGGTGAGAATTCTCTATCTGTTAAAGTGCACTGTTTGTCTGATGGCACATCCCGCTGGGGACAGAGAATGATGTGATGAGCCTGTTGCAGGAGTTATACCCTGGTTTAAAACGAAATCCAACAGCAAGAGTTATAGAGCCACAATATTTAGGGATGATAATACCTTTTCTGTGAGGATTTTTTCAGTCACACCAACCAGAGCTGGGCATTTGTTTTCCACTAACTATCAGCTGTTCCTCTAGAACAAATGGAAATTTCACTGGATAGCTGTCATTGCTGTAATGGTTGTCACTGTTTTGCCTCAATTGAGGATGCTTGCAGCAGAGAAAATATGAGAGCTAGGCCTACTCCCATGAGTAAAAAACTATAGACCACACTACACTCTCACATGTCTTTGCAGTTGATTTGGGAACTCCCTGTTAACTCAGCTGTCCTGGAATTTCCCACTGGCCAGTGCATCAAGGGTGGTGGTGGGAAGAAAGATAGGCCAAGTCTGGTGGGTGCTCAAGCACCCATGCAGACCTAAGCACAGTAATCACACTTTGCAGCACCTTTCAGACTGTGAGGTCACCTGCACCTGCACCTTTTGCTTTGCACCATTTCTTTACACAAAAATGTGTGCCAATCCCAAGAACCGGGGGTTTTTCCTCCCTAGGGCATGCCACTGCAGCCTGTTAGTAGTTACAGGTGCAAAAGGATTGGCTAATAAATTGCTCTCAGACAAAATATCCCTTAGCCTGTCCTTTAAAATCTGTCCTGAGAAACCATCCTTCCACTTGCTACATATCCAGATCATCTAGAAATGCACTGGTAGATGAGATAAAGTAAAGGCTGACCATTGTTTTACTGTATAGTTGTACACTAACACATGTTCAGTGTTACTTGGGAGAAAAATCTGCTAGTTTTATATGCATACACAGAGGAAAATGTTCAAAATACCTTCAGAAAGATGCTATTTAAGAAATGGGAAGTGAATTAGGTGGCAGACTTTAGCAGATTTGATTTCATTACGACAAATAAATAAAACAGCTTTCAGAATTTGCACTGAAATACAGAAACTGCTTTTAAAGAGCTCACATAAACTACACAGTGATCCAAAGAAAGAATCAGAAATTTTTACCATGAACACTGCAGCCGAGGTTTAGCAAATTCATGAGGACATATATAACAAAAACACTCTCATTTATTGCACACAAGAATAGCTAAGCAGAAAACTGAAGAAAGGAAAGCATCTTGCTGTATTATATATGCCAATATATGGTTACATTATATATATACAAATCAAGCATACCAAATTTTAGTGCTAACATAAAGGCAATAGAGAAAAGAAAGAGACAACAGCTGCCTGGCTGGCTTCTAAATTTCTGATGAATCAGAAGTGTGTTATTGTGGAGAGGAATTTAACTGGTCTATAGTCTACATGGTCTTTTAAACTTTGTCATGAAACAAATGAAGAATCATGCCTAGAAATGTTGATCTCTTTAAAAGTGTTTTTTTATGAATGGAATATTTTAATAATAAAACAAAATAAATAGCAACAGCTGTTTAATGACCTTGAAGTGATTTAGCTCAAACTCTCTCCAAATGCTCCTCTTGTCAGAGATAAATACAGGAAACTCTGGGTCCATAGACAGCTTTTTGAGAAAAAATGAGGAGTGCATGATAATTGTTTTCCCAAATTCATAACCTCAGATATAGTGGCTTTTTTCAAGAAATTTGGACTATTTTTATTTAGAAAATACAGATTTGCCTTTGCATATTTGCATTCATAACTTCTATGAATATAATGATATTTTTATTAAGGTGATTCCTGGAGTTGATTAGTCTTTATCAAACACAATTTAGGCTATGTGTAATTTTTGAGTGTTTCTCTGCACTATTTCTTCAACTGTGTGACAGTTTCAAGCCATCATGATGCTTGTTTTGCTACTGAAGAAGACAGAAGGTGAAATTAGTTCCGTACAAGGAACCCATGCAAATTATTTATGCCTGCCATGAATAAATCGATCATGATTTCCCCAGCAGTGTATCTCAAAGCATGATCAAGGAGACTTGTGTTTTATGCTACTGCTGCCATTTGCATCTTTGCAATGGGCTTCTGTAGCATCTATGAATATTTTGTCTCTAATTATTTTGTTAACAAGGCAACCTGTTATTCAAAGTGCATTCTGCTCCATGTTCAGGGAGTTAATCTTTCAGGATCCCTCTTGCTGGCCAGTTAAAAAATCTCCTATAAAGTATATGTGAGAGGAAATACTAAGTTAACTAAAAACTATGGAGATGAACAAACTACCCTTCATTTAGCAGTATTGATTTCCTGAAGTGTTGAGCTGTGGAGCTCTGTGCTCCTTATTTTAGCCTCAGAGTGAGATTTTTTTAATAGTCTTTTAACAATTCTTTAGGATTTTGGTTCAGAGAAGAAACAATACAGCTCAGCTAGGAAACACCGCTTTCCCACCAGTAGCCTTGAATATTTTATCACTAAGTAGCTAACAAAATGAAAGTACTGAGACAATATTCTCTTTCTTTAAAGTCATTTGGGCAAAAGAATGGCATCAAAGGACCGTTTTCTGCAGAGGATAACAGGCTTCTGGGCTGGTTAGTTGCTAGCAGAGCTTTTTGTGCTGTTTTGGGGTCCATTTTGGCTCAGACTTAACAGACTCAACAAGCTAATGTCGATCTGGACTGGAAAATGAAAAACCATGATGGTTTGAGAATAGTCTGGCTCCATCTTCTCTGTAATATCCCATCAGATAACTGTAGATGACATCACCTGTTTTCCAGTCTCTTTTCCAGGGTGAACAGAGCCAGCTCACTAGGCTTCTCCCAGTATGACAGATACTCCAAAACATAAACTAGCTTTATTTCTCCTCACTTTCAAGAGCTGCACTCTGCAAAGCTTAGTCAGAACTACCACATCAATAGATCTATGCATTGGATGAAGAAGTGAAGGATTTGTGTGTTCAGCATTGATCTCTGCTGTCACAGGCCCGAAAAGTAATAATTTCAGCAAATTCAAAATTATTAGCGTCACTGTTTGAAAAAAATAAAATCTAATGCAACTAATTTTGAAAATGGTCTTGGCTCTGTTTTGGTCATACAGAAAGCAAGTGTGGTTTTGAGTCACTTAGCCATTCCTGTGAATTATTAATTTCTTGTGTTCTTGTTTACACAGAGCCCTGTTAAGGTTCACTTTCCACCTGCTCTGGTTTGAAACAGGTGCTGAATAGTTACCTACAACAGAGACAATGCATGTCCCCTATCTACCTCTGCAAGTTGCTTTCCTGGGCACAGGTAAAACAAAGCATCTGCAGATTGATTTTTTTCCATGCTCAGTAAAAGAGTGTTAATCATTGTGAACTAATGTGATTTTAATGGGAATGTCATAAGTACCCCAATGCAAATTCTATTTTAATGTAGCCATTAATTGTACTGTAATTTCACCAAATGAGATAGCTTGCAATGCAGCACTACAGCTGGTGCTCTGAAATGATATGACCTTTGATGTAGACCTGTGCTACTGACAGGATCTTCCTACATAAGCCTTGAAAATAGAGTGGGGATCTGGTGGCTGCAGGGGGATCTGTACAGACCAAATCTGATCCTCTACTCTTGTTTCTTACATAGTAATTAATCCAACTGCAGGAATCAAAAGCAGGCTACCAGAGGAGAACTGGCCAATATCTGTGATGGAGAAACCTAGTTTACAAATAATTTAAGACAAGAATTCCTAATTCCCACAAAGAAAAGGACCTCTGTCTCCACTGACCAGCATGACTTACTCCTTTGCACTCACTTACCTCTACTGGCACCTTTCCCATTACTTGTAGTATCTCCAAGAGGCATAGACAAAAGAATAGACCTTCCTATTTCACAAAGAAACGTAAAAATTCCCTCTGTAGTGCTGCTGAAAGAAATGGCCATCTTCCCAGTGAGCTGGGACAGTAACAAGGGTGTGTAGCCCTCAGTATCTGCATCAACAGCTGAGAAATGGGTGTTTTGAAAGGTGTTTTGAGGCCAGCATACTCTGTCCCACACTTCTATGACCAACCTATACTGAAGTGTTTGTCTCACACCTCTCCAAATGATGGAATATCAGTCATAGAACAACAGTTGATGCCTTAGGTTTTAACTTTTATATTTTTCAGATCCTGTACTCTTGTGGCCTGTTAGCTACTGTCCTTATGCTAGTTAGATATAACAAACCTCTCTAAGTTTGTTCTCCAAGGACACCTTGCTTGTCCTAGGCCCAAAATGTGTAAACCAACATCTTAAGAGATGTTGGGGCAATTACATCATTAACTAAAATTATAATAGGAGAATTAGCCCTGATATGCAAATGGACCAAACTCATGAAAGTGTGAAGAACCTGTGACCCAGGGTCCATCTTGGGTGTAGCCTTTTGACTGCCCAGGGTGTACCTCTGAACGCCCTTCAAATAAATACTTCCTTTTATTCTCTTATTCTTGTCTAGTCTCTGTGTTTTAGGTGGCCACCTCAGGCATCACAGTGACCTTCAAAGAGAAGAGAGGGAGGGGTATTAACTCTTCACAGCTAGTATTAGACACAGGTGGCTGTCCTGACTTTGAGCAACAGTCTTCTCTATCCGTGGGGAAGGGAAAGGCTGATGTTCAGGTCACCGGGTACAAGCAGGAGTCAGGCTCTCTCCCAGACATATTCTGTCCCGTCAGCAGGAATTTGACTTGCCTTCTTGTGTAATACCCCCAGTTCTGCCAGTGCTGTGGCTTTTTTGTGAACTTAGGGCACATCCTGGGAAGGGAATGGAACCAAGAACTAGGAATTCAAACCCTCAAAGCCTGAGAAGGAGAAAAATCCCAAACTTCTTTTTCCTAGGGAGCAATCTGGTTGATAAGTAGTCTTCCAAAGCAGACCTCTTCTGAGGAGATTTTGAATGGTCAAAGGTGCTATTGTGTATAGAAAGAGTTTAAAAGTAGGTTGCAAATAAATTGATGCTGGCTCATGGTAAAAACATGGGTAATATTTCTCCAAAGTGGGTAAGAGTCATTTGAACTCTGGGACCTCCCCAGGAGAAAAATTAATTGGTATAAATCGGTTATAAATGAAAATAGGTCAGAATTTACAAGAATTTTCCTAAACTTCTAAAGAATGAATCTTTGGTAGACTTTTCCAAAGCTCCTCCAACTGGGGAAAGAAAGTCAACACTCTTTAAGGCAGAGTTTGTTAAAGATAATTAGGGGAAACTTATAACTTGGCTGAATGTAACATCAAGAGACTGGACTGAATGAATCAGGAAGACTTTTTGGTTTATATTCTTATAGCTATCATCTTAGCAAGGGCCTTTGGGGCAAGACTTGGCAGCCTACATAAGAAGATTATGAGGGAATTGCTATTTTTCATCCAGTCAGTTTTGCCTCTTGTTTCTGCCATTTCATTTCCACTTCTCATCCAAAGTGATACCTGTGATCAGGTTTTGTTTTTCTTGTTTTCAATCAGGATGAACAGAGGCAATAAACACCTGAGATAATTCCCCAGCTGTTAGCAATTGGATTTCTTTTTTTTTCTTTAGGAAAGCCTTACAGCTACTGAATTGGAATCAGAAATGAATTTGGAAGTCAAACAGTTTCCTGACTGATGCACATTCCTGTTTTCTAGATGAGACTCCTGTCCCCTAGAGCAATGAGAACTACACGCAACTCATACAAAACTTGAGCCTTCGCTTGTGGCTGTTTCCTACAAAATGTTTTCAGAGCAAATTCATTCTGCAGCATATATCTCAATTACACATTTATTCCAATTGTTAGATGCATTGTCAGGAGGATAATAAGGATAGTGGGGACAGGGAAGATTTATCTGGCTAGGAAAAATCACATTGTGTTCCGACTCCCTGTAAAGCTTTTATTGACTCTGCTGCCAGCACAGATTAGTGCAATGCAAAAATGTTAAATACAAAACCAGCACTTCCCATTCAAATGGTTCAAATAATTAGCAGTTCTGACCCTTTCCACTTACATCTTTTCAACAGCTGGCAGACTCATTTTCAAAAATATATCTACATGGATTTTTCTGCCCCCTTAACACTTCTGAATTCAAAGTCTTTTACTGGGCAGTCAAAAACTTTGGATAAACATCTTACCCAGTGCAACATCTTCAGAAGAATAATAAAGGCATTAAGTCACTGCCTCTTCACAAAATTAAAGAAGCCACATTTCATATGTAAATTAATTTATTCATTTATATCAGTCATATAACTCCTGTACCTACAGGGTTTTACATTTTGTGCAGCATGAATGCAGTAAATTACTTTCTGATTCTCTTTCAATCAAATTTCTTTCCACTGAAAATAGAGAGACTCTGAAGGTATTCAGTCCTATCTTGACTTCAGTATCTAATATTTTATAGAGAGGCCTCAATGTTTGCTCTTAGGTGTGAGACAACGCACCTTTTCAGACAGCCTGGTATCCAGCACAGGATGGGAAGGAAGCGAAGGAAAGATGGGGCTAACTCTCCAAAGTGTATTACAGCGTATTGGGTTTTCAGGGACAGGTTTTGGGACTGGGAGGGACTACAGGGGTGGCTTCTGTGAGAAGCTGCCAGAAGCTTTCCCCATGTCTGAGAGAGCCGGTGACAGCTGGCTTCAAGATGGGCGTACGGCCACTGACCAAGGCCAAGTAGTGCCTTTGGGATAACAGATCTGAGAAGGAAAAGAGTTATTGCACTGATGTAATTGTGGTCAGAAGAGAGAGGAGTGAGAATATGTGAGAGGAACAGCCTTGCAGACCCCAAGGTCAGTGGAGAAAGAAGGGAAGGAGGTGCCGCAGGCACCAGAGCTGAGATTTCCCTTCAGCCCCTGGTGCAGACCATGGTGAGGCAGCTGTGCCCATTTTCCCATGGAAAAATTCGTGATGGAGCAGAGATCCACCTGCAGCCCCTGGAGAAGCCCCACACTGGAGCAGGTGGATGCCCAAAAGAAGGCTATGACCCTGTGGGAAGCCCACATTGGGAAGGCCCCTGGCAGGACCTGTGGCCCCATAGAGAGAGTAGCCCACACTGGAGGAGATTTGCTGGCAGAACTGTGACGGACCCAGGCTGGAGCACCCTGTTCCTAGAGGACTGCACCCTGTGGAAGGGACCCATGCAGGAGCAGTTCATGAAGAATTGTAGCCTGTGGGAAGGAGTCACATTGGGGAAGTTCATAGTGGACTTTCTCCTGAGGGGGAGATCCCACACTGCAGCAGGAGAAGGAGTCCTCTCGTGAGGAGGAAGCAGCAGCAGAAACAACATGTTATGAACAGACCATAAACCCCATTTTTGTCTCCCTGTGCCACTGGAGGGGAGAAGATAGAGAAATGGGAATTAAGTGAAGCCCAGGAAGGAGGAAGGGGTGGTGGAAAGGTGTTTTTAAAATTTTTTTTTACTTCTCATTATTCTATTCTGATTTTGATTAGTAATAAATTCAAGTAATTTCCATAAGTCAAGTCTGTTTAGCCCGTGACAGTAACTGGTGAGTGATCTCTCCCTGTTCTTATTTTAACTCATGAGAATTTCATTATAATTTTTTCTCTCCTGTCCTGTTGCAGAGGGAGTGATAGAGAAGCTTTAGTGGGCACCTGGGGTCCAGTCAGGGTCAACTCTCCACATACAGTAATCATGTTCTCAGCTCTATCTCAGATCCAAAGGGTTATACTTCAAGACAGAGGTGGTATAGGAGTAAATTGTTTTTGTGTATTCTTGGGTGTTTCATTATATTGTGTATGAGCAGCATTTTCTCTGCATTGGTTTGTGCAGTGCCATACAAAATTTTCCTTCTGCTGCCTTCTTCTTGTCTGGCTGAATGGTACTCAAGGTTCACAGTAGAAGAGGCTCAGCATTTCAAAGATATGTGGAAAAAATAGTGATGGAGAGGAGGTGCATGCTGTGTGTAAGCTGTCTACCTAAGAGCAAGTATTGGTTCAGACAAGGTGAGACCTTGAGAAAAAAATGAGAACTGGGACCCTAAAACAGTCTTAAAAAAGAAAATACCAATGTGACCCTGCCAGAAGCCTATCCACCAAACAGGTCAACTTCCTTTTATTGTTTGCATAAGCCTGCTTTCCCCAAAAAGCAACAGCAGAAGGATTAAAGAGAACAGCATATACTTTGGCTGTACCATGCAGTAGCTGCAGATCCAGCACTAAGTGCAGTACTATTTTTTTATTAGTTTTGATATATGTATTGCCTCCTGCCAGATTCAAAAGAGTCTGATACTTGACTTTAGAGAATTGCCCCCATGAATTTGCAGGGACCACTTTGCTTAATCTGTTTTGAAATTGTAGGTGACTTCAGGGTGTAAAATGGTAGACATTAATTGGCAGTAGTAATCACCACATGGCTGAAGTCCAACCCTGTAAAAGCTGCTGCCTTCAAATCCTCTGACCTTGGTATCATTGTATGCTCCCAGGCAAAAGGTCTTTACACTGGTAGCTGTGGAAAATCAATCTCAGTTCCCTAAAGATGTCGCTAAATGTCACTGAGAGTTAGCAGCGGCTTTTCACTGGCTGTAGTTTTGAAGAGAAGTATTAAAAAGCAAACACTGGTTTGGGGATTGTATACAGGTTCAGGTGTTTGGGTTGATGTTTCAACTGTGATTTTTAATTTTTGGCATCCCTATCTGAAGAGATCTCATATCAGTGTACACTGCTGTCTTTACCTCTCCTAAGTTTTTAATGTCTTTTGGGAATCATCCATAGAGCTGTGTGTGTTGTAGTTTCTCATTCCAGGGAATGAAAGTGACTGTGACTGATGTTCATATTATTTTAGTCCAATAAATTCTCCATGAATACTTGGTAAAACAAAAGACCTGAGTGCATGAGAATATCTTCTTCTATTTAATTTAACCAAATCAAACTCAGAACCAAAACATCTTAGGTGAAAGACCCCAGAAAGACAAATTAGCATGACTGACAACTAGAACCTGCAAATTTGTACCAGTGTATCTGCATTTGTGCTCCCTGCTGGTTATAATATGCAGTGACTGAGTTAAATTTTTATCTCTTTGTTGGTTTTTGGATGACTGATATTTTAGAAATATAAATAAATAAATAAAACAAAACCCAAAAATGACCAAAGGAAGAAAAACAGTACAGGTGTTTAAATATGGAATTAATATTGAAAAGTTCCAGAAGTCCCTAGACTCAGCTAAATCCCTGTATTTCCTCAGTCTTCGGCAGCTCCTGAATCCCTTTTCTCTCTGGAGCAAGGGCATAATAAGAGCTGTTTGTCTAATTCATTGGGAATTTGAGGCTTTCATAGTAAATATTTTTTTACGTCTTAACTGTTGTTGCTCCTGGCTTTTTAATGCCCAAAACTGCTGAACCAGACTGTCAACACAATATCTTGAAAACAAATTGCTATCCTTGTCTTCTGTTTTTCTGTGGATATTTCATTTCTCCTTCAAATTCTGAGTTGCACACCAGCAAATTATAACCCTGCTCAGATAATCCTGCATCTTCCTTTTCTTCCCAAATTTGTAGTATTATAGTTATTAATTTGGATGACTGTTATTTATAATTACTGGTGTCAATCTTGACACACAGATTGCAGGGTTAAAGGAAAATTGTTGTTAAAAAGTGGTTGTGCTCTCCAGGACATTCATAAATCCTTTCCAGTTTGTTTGATGACAAATGCTTGAAGGAAGTACCCTAAGACCCTGAAATTTTTTTGAAATGAGATATTGCAATTTTATGTTTTAATCAGCTGTATCAAATTATTGCTACCATTAACTATCTGCCACAACTGACACATTTAAACAAAAAAGCTTCACTGAAATGTTAGTCTAGCCACGCTGCCACTGTGCTTTCTCAGAATTGCAATAAATTATTTGCATAATAGGGTGGGATGCAGTCTTCTAAATACAGGTTTCAAGCAGCCTTTCCAGAGGGGCTTGGGACTCTATAGACCCTGTTCTGTATCTTCTGGTCCCAGCTGAGTGTCTCAGACACCACAGAGCATCTGAGAAATGTGGTTCTGAATATCAGCGTTCAGGCAACTGATCTCCCCTCACTGTGTCTTATATAACAGCTGATCTGCCCTGGGGCAAGGAAGGTAGAAAAAGAGGAAGAGGATAGAAATTATTTGCCATTTCCATAAGTGGTACAATTTTCAAAGGCCTTGAAATTATTTAACTAATTTCTGAAATTTAAGTTATGCATCATTTCTACATTTCCTATGGCTCAGGACTGTGGAAGTCTTGGAGAGTCACTTAAACGGCTGGGAGGAAGTCCTGGAGTCTTCTTGTCCGACCTCTTGCTCAAAGCAGGATTGTTGCTGACACTAGATGATGGCTACAAGTCTTTAGTGAGATGAATCTTGAAAGCCTCTGAGGACAGAGGTTTGAAATACTCTCTGGGCAGCCTGTGCCAGGGCCGCACTGCTGCTGCAAAAAAAAAGTTTTCCTCATGTCCGTGCAGGATGTCTCAAGTCAGGAACTGTGACTGTTGCTCCTTCTTACACCATCTGATGCCAAAATGAGTTTCACACTGCTGCTTCTCTAAGGCTCCTTTAAGCAGCCACCAACCACTCTTAGCTTTTCCCTCACTCTCCTCTTCACCAGATCAAACAAGCTTATCTGCCTCAGCCTTTCCCTATGGGCCATGAGCTCAAGGTTTCTTCATCATCTTGTGCTTTCTTCAGTCTTTCAATTCTCTTCTTTAACTAGGGGGACTAAATCTGGACATGGGATTCCTGGTTTTGCCTCATCAGTGGTAAATATAGGGGAACACCACCTTCTCTTCAGCTGATGACTATCACCCTAATGTATCTGAGGATGCAGCTTGCTCTATCTGCGCTGAGAGCACAGAGCTGGCTGATGCTCAGCCTGGTGCCAACAGTAAGTGTCCTTTGATCATGGCTGCTACTCAGCCAGTCATGTCCCAGACTGTACTGGTGGACTGAGTTAGTCCACCTGGGCACAGAGATTCGCACTTCTCACTACTGAAATCCACATGATTTCTGCTGGCCCAGCTCTCAGGGTCCTTTTGGACTGAGACTTTTTAATGCACTGTCTTCACAGTTCCTTCCTTTTTATTGATTCCTATGTATTGTCATTTAAAGATATGCTAAAGTTTTTACTTCTCCACATACAGGAGAATGATGAAGATTCTAAACAAGACTGCCTTTGCACTGGCCTCTGGGTATCATGTTTACAGTCTTGCAGAGAATTCGCAGCTGTTATCTGGTTGATATTATTTCCCAGTCAATACTTTGTTGTTTGTTCACATGTATCAGGTTACACCGGCACTGCATATTCTTAAACTCAATAGACCTCTTAAAACCAGACAGTTAAGGTCTAAGTGCTGGGAACATATGCTTCCTGCAGAAAACAAAGACAGCTGGGTGAACTTAGTAACTTTGAAAGAGTAGAGCAAACACTAGTTTAAACATGGACTTAGGTACTAAATTTTTGTGATTAAATGGTTTTTTGTAATTAATATTATTAATGAAATTTATGGCTTGTGCAGTCTCCAGATAATGCACTAATTTCAACAGTCAGATACTTAACAGATGTCTAGGGCAGAAGCTGTATTGCATTACTAAATTCAGTAAAAGAAGATAGGAAGACAGGAACAGAGAACCACACCTCCCGCCATGCACAACTTTGTCCAGCAGGTATTTCATCCCACTTCAAAGGCACCTTCGGCTCCTACAGTGGGATTCATCTCACCTGTTGTTAGAGGTCTACAGTGCAGATACTGAGCACGCTGTTAAAATTGCTGCAGGGAAATAAGCATTTTCAGGGCATAACTCTTCTCACTAAATGTAG
The DNA here is from genome assembly GCA_013400235.1 of Oriolus oriolus. Taxonomy (NCBI): domain Eukaryota; kingdom Metazoa; phylum Chordata; class Aves; order Passeriformes; family Corvidae; genus Oriolus; species Oriolus oriolus. Next base: position 605,447 of record VXBT01005402.1, on the reverse strand, counting down.
AAATCTGCCTTAGGTTGTCTTTTTCTCTCTCTCGGTTATATATGGCATGTTCTTATTGTTGATTTGCTTGTGGGTGCTTATGTTATGGACATCTACACCTGGTCAACTGAATCTCACCCTTGTTGGTTATAGAAGGGATCTTGTGGTGTACACAAATTCCAAACCTAAATGTAATTTGAATACATATGCTCCTTCTTTATGTTCTGCAATGAAATGAAGGCTGTCTCTTACTGATTTCCTTGACCTCAGATCAAGTAAACTTCATCTGTTGTTGTCAAATACCTCATCTAAATGCTTTGTAGAAACTTAGAAGATCCATCTTTGCTGTACTCATTTCTGTTCTACATTTTGGTCATTGTAAGAACGGGAGTACATCCAAATATCAGGTATCCTTCCTCCTGTACAGCCATGATGAGAGGACACCTCTGGAGATTATCAAAATGCATCCTAGAAAGACATGTGGTTTATCCAAACTATAAAAAAAGAGTGATCTAATAGTAGTTAAAATTGCAGATGACAAAAAGGAAAATCTTTTATAGAATCAGAAACAAAAGCAGTCAGGAGGAACCTTTAGAGGGATGACAGAACTCAATAAAATTCAGTATCTAAATAGAAAATTAAATGAACCTTGCTTTTACTCAGTTAGGCAAGACTGGCTCCATCACAATGAATAAGCCACTACATAGCTGTCATTTTAGTATTAGAACACATGCACAACATTTTAATTTCTTGTAATTGTACACAAATGAATAGAGGCCTCGAGTCACTGATATTAACAGGATTGAAGAAGATACCTGCTGGTATTGCCATGTGGGAAGAACAATGGGCTGTCTATAGAAATAATACAGTGCAATACCATTAGTAGTATTAAGTAACTACTAGTATCAAAGAATCACAAAATCATAGAACATCCTGGGTTGGAAGGGACCCTCAAGGATCATCAAGTCCAACTCCTGGCCCTGCACAAGACACCCCAAGAATCACATCATGTGCTTGAGAGCATTGTCCAAACACTTCTTGAACTCTGTCAGGCTGGTGCTGTGACCACTTCCCTGGGGAGCCTGTTCCAGTGCCCAACCACCCTCTGGGTGAAGAACCTTTTCCTGATATCCTAAACCTCCCCCGACTCAGCTTCATGCTGTTTCCTTGAGTCCTCACTTTTTTCTCAGCTATTTCCTGTTATTTGGGATCTGCTACCCAGAAAAACTTGCTTCTGCTTGATGTGGAACTTCTTTTGCAATCCTCAGCAGTGTTCTAGCTTAGAAGAGCCCTGACATAATCCTGAGAGCACTCAGAGGCCTTTTTGTGTTATGGAACCACAACTTTGGACTTCAGTGGGGAAACAGGATCCTTAGCGAGGCAATGACAGACACCAGCTAGAATCATAATTTGGTTGAAATGAAACTATTTTCTACTGTTTCATAGTCTGTTTATTACAGCGAATTCCTAGTCTGGGAATTGGACAGTTGCCCAATTGATCTCAGTGGGAATTTTTGCAGTGAAAAAAGAGATAGTTTATGTAGTGTTGCGTATGATAAAGTTCCTTAAAGAAATCATGCTTTTATTGGCAATAAAACACACCCCTCCTGGTGTAGTAAAATTCTGTAGGTTCTGTGAAGGCTCTCGTGTGTACTGCTCAGACAGTATTTCTTCTCTGGCAAGCTGCTGAATCTTGCCTCAAAATCCAAAGTGGTAATGTATGCTTTTGGCAACTAATAAGGTGGTTAAAATTTCTACCTCTTTGAAAGACTGTGTAGAACTTACAGCATATTTGTTCTGACTGCAGAGTTTTAAGAATCATTTGCTGACTGCAGCACAGCATTACTCAAAAAAAATTTGTTGAGAAATTGGCACTATTTACTGTGCAGTCAGCAGGGGTGGCAGGTAACATTTAATTACATATTTAAATGCCTGCATGTTCTGCTGTGAACATTCAAACAAGAAAAAATATCTCATTTTATTAATAACACTAATTCCCAGTCTGGCTATTGTTCCTCATGGCAGGTGGTTATGCTCAGATCACAAAGCTGTAATCAAAAGCGTATTAAAGCAAGATTGATCATTTTCAAAACACTTACTTTTTTCAGCTTGCAGGATTTTTACAGTTTTTCAGAACTGTCTCACTTTGTGCCACTGCAACTCTATGCAATGGCATAATTTTCTGCAGTCCCATCTCTTTCCTTAGGCATTGGATTTTAAATTTTTTTATTTATGTGTTTCCCTGTCCTTCTAAGCAACCAACCTTCCTTCCTTCCTTCCTTCCTTCCTTCCTTCCTTCCTTCCTTCCTTCCCTCCTTCCTTCTTCTTCAAATGGTTACCAATAAACCTGAGTTTAGCTAGCTAAAACAATTAATTATTAAAATTTACCTAATTTATGATAAAGAATTTACTTCCAACCGCAAACATATGAAGCTGACTAACCTCCTCACTATGCTGTCAGGGAACAAGGTGATGCTGCCTTCCCTAACAGCTTAAAGTGATGATTCTGAGTTGGCTTTGTTTTTTTTTCTTTTCAGTTAATTTTAATCCAGGTACTTCCACGGTGTAGCTCACTTCATGACTATGTAAGTGCTAGCAACAGTGGAGGTGAAGCAGAAGAAGCTAAAGCCCACTAGACTGATAGCAAAGATACTGGAACTTAGTTTTTTGGATGAAGTACAAACTGTCCTAAGTCAAAGTGACAACATTACCAAACCTCATTACCTTCAAGAAATTAACTTAAGCACGCTCACACAAGCTTTGCTGAAATTCCATTGTGAACAAGTCTCTTTGAGATTCAGATTGAAACTGTAGCCTCTAGACATGCTCAGATCCATGAAACCGAACCAGAATTAGCAACAAACAAATTAACCTGTTTTCCAGCGTGTGATGAATTTTCTTCTCGGCTTCCAACTCTGGGATCCTTCTACCCCTCTGGCACTTCTCTTTTTCTTTAAAGGTATACCTTAAACCCAAAATCTTTTTAACTGCAGAAAACTTATCCTTTATGTATTCTGTATATAAACAGCATACTACTATTTCTACCTCGTTGTGGAACAGTTCTTGCAAGTGGTCTTTCTGGATAATGTTATTTTCTGTCTCAAAAACTGCATGGGTAATTATTTTTAAGCTCACTTATGATATTTACTGTCTATAGTAAAAAAAGAATGTTTTGAGAAATAAACTGCACAAATTTGTTTTAGTGTTTAGAATCTGTCTCTGTTTACTAGATCAAAACAAAATTAATCCAGACTTTCTCTACAGTATGAAAGCAGCACTAAATTAAAAAGTATCTTCTCTATCATGTTCCCAGTGCTGCTAAGAAATACAGCACTAGAAGCAAAATGCCACAGTAACTCTCTCGCACTTTAATTCCTGCAAGGCTTCTATCATTTGTTTCTCTGCAATCTAGGATTTCTTTAGCACAGTAAGAAACATAGAAAAGATTTTTGAGAGAGCAAAAGCATAATTTATAGCATGGTGCTTGACCCATTCCTCAGCTAATGAGATTGGTTCTACCCTCTGTGATACCTGAATGTCATGGGGAGTTAATCATCAGAGCTTTTGGTCATTGCACAGTTCCCACCAGGCTTACTGCACCATGGTTTCTCAGTCTAATATCCCTTCTCAAATTCATATTGCTTATCCTGTCCATATTATCCTGCTGAATTATTTCTTTGGGCTTTTTACTAATGCATCACACGCTTCAGTGGGCCCAACATTGAGTAAATGAACACATTAGGAGTCTACAAAAATTCTGAATTTTGAAGGTGATTTTCAATATCCAGTTTGTCTTTAATGTGACTGGGAATTTATAATCAGGTACACTAGACAGCTACTAGATAAATATTTTTGTTTTTCTGAAACCAGGATCAGCATACCTATGTCTCTTTAAAAATAATCCTGTGAGTTTTAGCTTTCTGCCCTTACATCTGCAATATTTACAGTTTCCTTGAGTGCTCTGGAGTTCAGCCTTTTCCGGTAGGTTTTATTTGCACCCATTGCTCAGGAATGAGCACTGGCCAATGCCAATGAGGTTTGGCTGAGCAACATTGCTGCATGGACAGTAGGTGCAATCAGGGCTTGCAAATCACCAGCTGTGCACAGGTTGGAAATTAACCTGTTTAAAAACTGGCTGTTTTTCTCAGAAAAATGGTTTTAGGTGGGATTTTATCTTCAACAACTCAGGAAAGCCTCTACAGAAAATAAGTATTTGTGAGGAAGGTATCGACACATTCTAAGTCTCACTATTTTTCCAACTAATATCACACATAAGGAAATCTGGGGAAACTGAAACCCTGATTTGTGTTCATTTTTGGATGTGGGCTCTTAGAACGTTCTTCTAGCTGGTGATGATGTCACTTTGATGCATGTAAATAAATATTCAGCAGAAGACGAAAACTTTGGCTCAAGTGAAGCATGGCTGTTCTGAATTCCACAGAGGTTTGCCCTGTCATTTCACCAAAATAACTTGCAGTCAAGATCTAATGTAAAATAATCATCAGGACTACCTCAGAAAGAATAACTGCTTCTTTGTGGGCCAGAGTCAGTTAACTTGTGAACCAACTGGGGAAAAAAACTGACATGGACATGGGGTTGAAATGAAATCTTCCTTCTGCACACTACCTGATATGGAGGGACCTGAAAAACTTGGAGCAAAGTGGTTGTGTTGGAATAGAAATAATAGTTAGAAATACCAAGCTGTGAGTTGTAAGCATGCATCCAAACTAAGCTTGGGAGTTTAGGGATTGGGATTTTGCTGTAGAACTACCTCTCAAAACAATTGTAATGATCCACACCACGAATGACATGATATATGACATTGTACGCCTGAATAGAATTAGTACTCTACAAGCGTGATAAATCCATCTGCCATCCTTCCCAAAGGAAAGAGGAATTTCTATAGCTTCCTCTGCCTCATACAATCCATTTCAGCTGAATTCCAAACAACGGCTGGGCATGGTAGGTTTCCCAGCCACTTGTACATTCTCTTGTAAAAATTCTTTTAGGGGAACTCGGTCTTCCTGTTATTAGCTGGAATGTACTTCATAACCGCCCATTGCTTCAGTCTGTCCTAACTGTTCAGAATTAAGAGACAGTTCAGAATTAACAGACGGGAAGTTTCTGTTTTCTGCAGTTTTTATGACTTTTTTTGTTACATTACATCCTGCCATTCAGTCGTCACTGGAAAGAACAGAGAGTATTGTTTGCCAATAGATAGGGGAGAGGACTTTGCAGTGATCCATCATTTATTTTTAGTTTCAACAGATTTTAGCATGAAAAATTGGATGATGTAATCAGTTTAGCTGGCAAACACTGCCTTGGTCTAGGCAGTGTGAATAAACAGCATTGTATTAGTAATTTTCTTCAACAAGGAAAATGAGTTCTTTGCAATGGAATAGTGTGCTTGTGCTTGAATTTACCTTACTGTCTACAGAGCATGCTAACATTTCTGAAGTCTGCTCTTATAAATGCTACCTCAAGACCATTTTTAACAAATATAAGAGCACTTAACATCATATTCCAGTTCAGGGCTGTGTAGCAAAAGCACATAAAACCACTGTTTTAGAAGGAAGAGGTGTGGAAAGGTTACACAATCAAGTAGGAACAGTTAATCTAGATGACCTTTATTTAAAGCCCAGGGAGAGTTGTGTTTAGTTACCAGTGACAATTCAGTCCAATTATTCAGCTTTCCATCCACAAACATGTCTACTGGAACCAGCCTTCAACCTCCACCAAAAGCTTAGCAACCCCTTTGTATAACCTTGTACGAGCTGTTCTTCCCACACCTCACGAGTCTCTACTTCTTGTGGTACCACCTGCTAATTAGCCATATGCATCAGGAACTGAAGCTGTAGAAGTTGTACTGAACTGAGTTTTGGGTGACTTTGACAAGGGAGCGCTTGTTCCTCTCTGTTCTCCTTCCCTGACCTGGTTTTGATATTTGTGTTATGGTCAGGGAAGCTGCCCTGCATGGACCTGATTCTCTCCTGTGCCTGTCAGAGGATGAAAGGCCGGGCCAGAGATGTCTTACCAGACATCTTAACAATGCTAAGTTTCTGGGCCAAAGATTCAGTTAATTATCCAGTGCTAACAGCTGATAAGCAATGTACAATCACGGTATTGAATTGCAGCAAAGAGTCTCAAAGCCAGACCAACCTTCTTGCTGCTTTTAGATGAAAGAAGGCTTATATTCATCATTCATCCTCTACGTGCCTTTTCCCGTTCTGTCAAGACTGCTGTAGTACATACTGGATAACTTCTTTAAGGTTTCCTCTCTCAGTAGGTTGTGGTCCTATGAACCCGAGACTAATTATCACGTTAGATGAAAATGATAGTGCTAGAGGGTTTTCAAGGAGTTACAGCTCAAGGTGATGATGCTTGCAAGTGAAATGAGGTAAGGAGGACGTTTATGCTTTCATGCAGTTCACCACTTCCCTAAGATCTACATACAGGCTTGCTGTATCTTGGAACAGTAAGACCTCGGGGTTCTTCTAAGAGATATCTGAGGTCAACAGCAATGCCTAATTCAAAGACCTTGGCAGAGGTATATGTAGCATTTCCTCTTTTCTCGTGCACTGAATTTCTCTATCAAAGCCACATTTCTTTGAAGTCTTGTAGGTTGGTAAACACCCAAAAGACAAAGTACAGCTGTTGGCAATCTTTCAAGGCTTGTGCAGAAAAGCCAGACTGCAAAATTCACAAAAAGAAATTCAGCTGAGTTTCAACAAACTACAACTAACAATCTTCAGTAACTGTGCTGAGCAGACATCTCAGGATTTCTTGTGTGAACAATGGAAGCCTGGAAGAGAAGACTGGGAGAAAAATGAGACTGTCTTGCAGAGCACTTGTATTAAAAGCCTTCAGTGATTTTCAGAGATTTACCTGTAGTGTAAGAATATTTCTCTTTGCCTGCAGATGAATTTTATCTTGGTGGGGGATTTGAACTTTTTCTGCCTATTTTTTAAATGCAAAGTTATGGAATAGTTTTTATATTTGTATACGAAAAAAAGAGAATTATTTATATATATGCATGGCTATATTTATACACACACAGATATGTTCCCAAGATGTATTTGATCAGAGAATTGTTGCATTTTTTTTTATTGAACTGAGGAGGAGCAGCTGCTTGGAACAAAAGACACTTAAAGAAATTACTCTGGAAACTTCCTGAGACCAGAAAAATCACTACAACCAAAGAGTGATTTATCATACACTATTGCACAGCAAGTTTCTCAGTTATTTGGTACCTTATCTGGTGCTCTACATGCAGGAAAGTTCATAAGGTCCTTTGCAGTTTTCAAGGACCACCCAGATAATTTGTTTTTCCTGGAGCATGCAGCCTCCATTAAGTTTTCTCCGAGTTAAAGGCTTTAGCACGGTCTTTTATATTTTCCAGCATTTATCTACAGGCAACTTCTTACCTGTTTTATGCTGCATGTAACCATATGGCTCACACACATTTTATAAAGAGTAAATAACAATATTGTGTGTCAGCCTTCACTTTGATAAGCTAAAAAATGTCAGGTTGATTCTTTGGTCAAACCAGTTGTCGAGTGTTTACTTGCATGTCCCTGAAGGTCGACGTCATAGGGGATCAGACATTGCAGTTTGTGTGATGTTAATCTGGTTTAGTGTCAGGATGCAGTGAAAAAGGCCGGAGGTGTCAGTGGGAGGAACACTTTCACTTAGGAGATGCCTCACAAACATGGTTTATAGGTGGGTTACCACTTTCAGCTGATAGGTGGATTATTGCTTTGCCAAAGTGTACCCACTGTTGATTATTCAGTAGGGTCCTACATGAATATTCAACATGGTGTTTTGGAAACTAAAAGCAAACTGCTGCCTTTAAACACGTCAGCCACAAGAAAACTCCCTCAGCACACACCCACAAATCATTCTAAACATGCTGTGGTTTTTTTAATGTATAAATTTGCCTGTCCATGGGAGCTCTGGTCTATTCAAAGGAGTACCCTTTGGTCTCTGTTTTTCAATTAGCACTTTTGTGAGGGGTAAAGAATAGCAGTTTGGTATTTGATTAAAGTTGCATAGCTTCTTAAAATGTTTGTCAGACAGAAGAAATAATACACTCAGATAAAATAAAAAGCTCTTGATGCTAGCCATAGCTTATTGCAATCAGCTATGATATTAAAATGCAAGGACTAGTTTTCTTTTGCTCCTTGAATTAGTTTTATGTAGAAGGACTTTTCAAGGGATACTTCCATTTTGATTATTAAAATTGCTGACTTGTTCGCTCCTGAAGATTTCAGGTATGTGGTAGCTGCATTTAACAGTGAAACTAATTTGCTTACCTTTTCTTGTCAGGGTCTTAATTTGGACCCAAGTGTCTTTATTTTAATTGAAAAAAACAATTAGTCTTCGTCATGCAAGCCTACATGGCTTATCTTCATTTAATAATCAGTTGTGTAATTGGTGTTCAGATACAGTTTAACTGAGAAAATTGAAGCATTTTGCCTATGTGGGGTTATGTGAATACTGAAAGTGCAGCTTCCTATAACGCAGTCAGTTCCTTGAGGGCACACAAATCCTTGCCTGACCTTTTGAAATAAATTAGCAACAGAATCCAAGGGTTGGTATTTTGATGTAAAGGTTGCAATGAATGCCATCTGTCAGGTATCAGAACAGTTTAATGAAGGCCTCTTACATCAGGTGCTCTGCAAGTTCAGGAGGATGCTCTGGGGGCTCTGTTCTGAGCTGCATCTAACCTGTATATTCCGGCAAAGCTGGGCAATTTGCTTTCATATGCCTTAATGAGAGAATCTATCTGAAAGATGCAAAATACTGCACTCTCCAGTCTTTCCACAATGTATGAGGGATCCCTGTGATGGTGTGCTGAACAGTGTTAGTGGCTCCTGAGTCTTGCAGCCAGATGGAGGCTGATGCAATCGCCCTCCCGTGATGGTCCTCGCACCCCTGGCAGTGACCACTCCTCCCTCTGTGGGGTGATGGGGACACTCTCCTCTTGCCTTGTGGTGATGGGTATCCCACACCCCTGAGACTCACCAGGACAGCCTGGAGTGAGGGTGTTGGGGTCTCCATTGCTCTGGTGAGGTGACTGGAGCTCCCTCCTGTGCCATGTGTCCCTCTGCTCCTTCTCGTGCGTGGGCAGAAGCCATTAGTCATGTAAGCTAAAAAATTGCTACTGTACCTTGGGGGAAAATTCCTCTGGCATGGATGTCTGACCCTTCTTCCCACACCACCTAAGATACGTGTCTCTCTCTCTCTGGCCCTGGAATTTACCATCCTGGTGATACTATTGGATATATGTGGCAGGGAGAAAGGCTGATCATCTGATCATCATAGACTGGAGAGTCTTCCATGAGCCACAGCCCTCAGCGGAGGTCCAAGAGTTTGTCACACTTTCCTCTGTCTCCACACAGTTTGTCAAAACCAATGCCTCACCCTTCCTCTACACAAATCTAGTAAAAAGGGCCGAGTCTCCATCCTTGATGAAATTCAAAACCCAACCGGACAGGACTGAGCACTGCTGTAGTGCTGTAGGATGACCCTGCTTTGAACAGAGGGCTGGACAAGACCATCTCCAGAGGTCCCTCCCTACCTCAGGGATTCTTCAATGTAAAATGGTCCCCCATTTTGCAGGGGGGAATCCTCTTTTTTCCCATCATATATGCAAGTGGAAATACAGTATTACCAAACCAAATGAATTTGTTTATTCTTTGAGAAAAAAGTGATGACAACGGGAGCACACAGAAAGATTTGACAGAATTGCATTGATATGAAGAGTGGCTCTCCAGACCACCTTCATCTTCAGGAAGGGTAAACTGATTTCAGACTGAGCTGGGAAAGCTCATTTCAGTGCATCCCCTACTTGAGATGATACTCTCCAAACTCAGAACAAAAAGGTTAAGATGTCTGCTCTCATTGTTTTTCTAAGGAAATGCAATGATAAAAAGTTAAGGGTTATTTTCTTATGTCAAAAGAATTTGACTGTTTATGTCAAAATCTTTGAAGGTACCCAGTCCTTTTTATCCTGTTTGCTTTCTATTAGTTCTGAAACTGAAATTCTTTCAACTGAACCAGAAATCTTTGTCAGCTTGAAACTGGAACATCACATACACTAACTGTTATTACATAACTATTTCCATTTCTATTAAAGCATGTCTGTGCCACAGCAAGTTTCTATAAGCAATACATAAATGTGGTTTTGAAACTCAGTTTCAAAAATCAGGTTATATAAACTCAGATTTGAAATATAATTTTTTGGTACAAGAATTTCAGACCGTCTTAAGTCAAATCTATTTTAGAAGATAGACTGAACCTAGAATATCTCCCTCCTATTATTCATGGCAGAACATTTGCTGGTTTGGAAATTCTGTTTCTAGGAGAAGTATTTGGAACTAGATGATCTTTAAGGTCCCTTCCAATACAAGCCACTCTATGATTCTTTGAAAAGAAATGGAAAATTGAATTTGCACTTTGAACACTTACGGCAGATTTTCATGGCCTGTCAATGAATGACCAAATAAACTATGAATATTATGTATTTCAGCATATTTGACCAAGACTGTCAATAAACAAAGTTAAAGCTCCTAGAATGAGAGACAGGAATGCTAATTTCTAAATTTTCATTATCTGCTGCACTGGAGTCCCTGGGAGAATAAGTACAAATTGGACATCTGCTGAATTTACATTACAGCAGAGTGTATGGGCAATGCCCTCTGGACAAGAGCAAGAGAAACCTTAACTGAATTTACAGGGAAGTTTTTTTACAGCTGTTACAGATCTTAAAATTAACTAGAGGCAGATTCTGCGCTCTTCAAAAAGGAGAAGATGAATGTGTAAAAAACCATCTATTTTTAGAAAAAGGTAATGGTGAGTTTCTGAATGACCTCGGGACCCACATACTTTTACAAATGAAGAAACACAGAGCTGCTTTCCAAGTATCAGATTTATTAAAGCTTTCACTCACACACTCCTTGTCCTGTGAGCATAAGGACAAACTGGTGTAGCTAGCCATTAGTTACAGAGGTGTGCAGCAATGCCAGGTGGGAGGAGCTTTATGCTGTCCTTGAACATTTGGCAATTGCTGAGCGGCTGTCGATGTAGTGTATTCAACGCATGTCCAAAAGGCAAAAAATATCTCCTCTACCCATTAACTATGGCCCTGTTCACCGTACACAAGAGAAATGATTCCTTTGTTAGAAAATGTATCTTCTGATGGCCTTTAAAAAAAAAAAGGAAAAAATATATAGTAATTTTTTTCTCTGAGTAACAAGGACCAAATCAAACAGGATGAATATGCTCATCTTAATGGCTGACTGTTCCAGATCAGTGGCATTACTGTACAGAAAAAAGTGCTCATGCATGAGGACAGACTACAAAGCTGGGTTCCCACACTACTGTATGCTATCTGTATTTTCCTTATCAGACAGGGGATCTAGCTCGTGAATAATCAATTGGGCAAAAAGTTCTTATTCAGTCCAAGGCCCAGTGAAGGCCTAAGGCAGCTTCATCTTAACACAAGAACCTTAAATTGAAAGCAGCTACCAAAGCTATGAAGGTTATTATTTGCTGCAACACAGCAAAATTTGCTTCTGGCAAAGCTGGAGGAAATGCCCAAACTCAGAAGCACAGCTCAAAACTGCCCACCTTGAGAGGCCTTAGGCTCCTTCAGCTGCCCTGCACGCACTGGATGCTTAGCTCTGCCCTTGCTCAGGTGAGACGCAGAGCTTCTGCAGCAGCTTCCTCTGGCAGTAAGGAGCAGCTGTAGCAAGTGAGGACATCTCTCCCGGAGCCAAGCCAAGCCTGCAGGGGCTGAGATCAGCACCAAATATGGGGCAGTGCCCTAATCCAGTTCCAAGAAATGCTGTGCTGCTTCCTACTGCTGCTGCTCCATAAGAAAGCTGTTAGCTCTGCCAGCTTCGGGGTTCAAATTCCATTATCTCAAAACTGCACTTTGGTCCTCCCCTGGTGCTCCTGGGAATGACTGATAAAATTCAAAAGACCTTGTGAGTATGGATGGTGTCATGTTGTGGAAACGTCTTTCAGCAAACAACAGGTTTTTCTTCATCCAAATTATGAATAATCACTCAAGAGTACTTTCTTTCAAAAGAAGTATTTATTTTTTCATCAAGATAAGACACATTACATACTGCATAAAGTAAAAAGTACTGCTAGGAAAGATGTATTTAACTGAGATAACAAAAAAATATACATAAATTGCACTTGAGAAAGTAGGCTTTATCCCAGAAGAATATAGTAAATAAAAAGCTGATGAGTGGTTTGAAATTAGGACTCTTTCTGAATTTCCTTTGAAAATGTATTTATTTTGGGGAGTTCCAGTTCCACCAACAAAACTGAACCAGATTAGTTTTTTTAACAGCTTTGCTCTTTAAGTTAAAACAGTATGTAAACAACATAACAATTACACATGGACAAAAGAGGGGAAAAACGTGTGGACATACACCTTTGCAATTTCTGCTAATAAATAAAAAGGAAAAATTTTGCTGATATTAGGGTTCACCAGGGTCACTGCACCTCGGGGCTTGGGTTTTGTGGAGTTTTTCTTAGTTCAGATGTATGTTATCATCCCCACACTGCCACACAAAGCCTATCCTCCTGCACTGGCTGGAAGCATGGCGTCTGTATGGCAGCAGGAAGCAGTGAATGGTTCCATTCATTAGTAAGTGACCCAGGAGTAATACTTTATTTGTGACAAGCTTCGCTTGTATTTAAGAACGTAAACCCATCATTAAGAAAGAAGAATTTTTTTACTTTGCATCTGAATTTTTCTGCTGGACCCTGGCATCCACTGCTGCCTTTATCTAACTCAGCTGGATTCTCAGCTGTTCAGTCTTTACAAGGAGTATCCATACTATCTACCTTTGTGTATCCCACTTAGATGTCCAAATCAGATTTCTAATCTTTCTATATAGTCAAAAGAGAGAAAAGAAAGCTCCCAAACTGAGTGATTTCAACCTTTGGGCTAAGGCACGCTGTGCGAGAGCCTCTCCCAATTGCCTCTAGGGGTAACTCGGGCTCCCAGACAAGGCTGAATCCGCCGATCAGGAGGCGTAAGCACCCCTCACAACACAGACTGGGCGAGCAGGCAGTGCCTGCTGCACAGTTCCCTTGGGGGGTGGGAATTAAAGGACCATTTAGAGCGCAAAGCCTTGTGAAACTTGTGTATCCTGCAACCAATGCTAACTGTGAAGTCAGAGTGCTTAGGCATGTTTTGGTCAGAGATATACACAGAGTGTGCTGTCTCAAAAACAATCCGTACTGCCAAGGTCTTGCATGAAAACTTCTTCCAAACTTAGCTAAAAATTATGGAAGGGCTGGGTCAATCTTGTTATTAAGCTAGAGACAGAAAAAGAATGAGATGTTCTTTAAATAGTCCTGAACTACAAAATGAAGGTGGTAATCTTTGGTTACAGGGCTGTTCTTTTAATGTGAATTGCTTTGAAAAATGATGAATCACTTCCCAAGTAAGCATTCAGGAGCATTTTTAAATAGACATCTGGGAGCCAGAGAGGAAAAATTAATATAAATAATAAAACCCCCACACTTTCTGAATCTCCAAGGTTAAAGTACAGGAAAGAAAGTAACACATTTCTAAGGGATCATTCAGCAAAGTTTTGCTAAAATTATAAAAAAGCACTTAAAAAATACTTGAGCTGATCAAGAGAATATTAGGGCGCTTCTGTAACAAACCTGTAGAGTACTAAAACATACTGGTTCAAAGGTCTTGTATTATTTTATAGAACATGCCATTTTCCACTAATTATAAAGCATTATTGTCAACCTACTTCACTCTTTCAGAGAGACAGAAAGACAAGACCCAACACAGACAAGATGATTCAATGCAGCCTATGTCTACTGTAAAACATAAAACCTCAGCCATTAAATGTGCCACCCTATTCCCTCTGTTACATTCATGATCAAAACTCCAATTCTTTGCCAGGCTTAAACCTGCCTGTTTTTTTACATTTTTGGAGCAGCTTTTGAAAATCCTTAAAGCTAAGATTATTTTTTTTTTTGTTTTTCAGCTAGAGCACTTTTGTAATAGTTTAAAAGGCATAGGAAGCTATGCTGTAGCTTTTAAAGTGCTAATTTTATTATGAGGTGGTATTTAGTAATGTTCTTCTGGAAGTTAATAAATGATGCACATTTTCCATGACTGACAGACCTTGCTTAATGAGTTAATATGCTTCAGCAAAATGCAATTGAAAAAAAAATTCACTGTCAACAGTTTAACCATGGCAATACACAGAGCTGGAATGAGACAACTAACCTCAGATAACTAAGATTAATGCATATATGACAAAGTTATAATAATCCATATTTAAAACAAACAAATAAAGAAACCCCAAACCAAATAAGGATAATTAAATCTCAAACACAGTTTTGTTTCCCAGTAACACAACTGCAAAACAAATCAATATTTTCAACAAACAAGTGCCCTATTTCATCTCCTCCAAAGGAAAACACGGCACTCCTCGAGCTGCTGCGAGGAGGATCCAAGGGGAGGGCTGTCTCGCCCCTTTTGTGTAGAGGGGGCTCCTCTTGGGCAACTGTGGGGCCACTCTGGGCAAGGGGCAGGAATCCAGATCAGGTAGGAAGTCACCAAAATCAGTTCCAGCCCGCAGCCTGGGGACCTGGCAGGAGCCCCCTCTTGCAGAAGCACCTGGGTGATGGCTCCCATGGAGCCACCATGGCAAAAGTACCAGCCTCTGCATCCCCCTGCCACCCTCAGTGTCCTGGCTTATGCAAAGCATCTACTAATTTCAGCACATGATTTGCTCAAGTGCAAACAGTGAGATTTGACCTTACTGATGTGTTATTTCATGTAGTGACAGATTTTCTGCATTCTATCACTCTGTTGGGCCAGAATGCTGGGAAGTTCCCTCTGAGAGTGGGGCAAACCATTTTGCACTCATACAGGCTCAAATTCTCTCTTCATTTATACCCACCAGAAAACCCTACCTACCATCAGGAGAGCTGAGGAGGTAGAAATGGCAGCAGAATTTGAGTGTAGGAACTGGTGAGTGAAAAACAAACACAATGCTATTTCACTGCCAGCTACCACAAATACCTACACAGCTGGTATTTAAATTCAGGTGGGCACTGTGTGCCTAAGGACTGCAATTGAGCTTTTAAAATCTCAGCCCTCAGAATCTAGCTACAGATAACCACAATCCTAAATTCTTGGATGCTGATACATAAATGTATGATATACCTGTTTAGTTGCCATGGCACTAATCAGCACAGCAATGATTTTTGCTAATTGCAAAGGCAGGCTAATAGCAAATTTCAAATGATTAGTGAGTAAAGGTCCTCAGAGCAATCCTGCTTGAAAGTAAATGTCCGGTAAGATGCAATTAGTGTGTCTGGTTTCTTTCTTTTCTTTCTTTGTTTTTCCTTTTTTATCGGGGTGGTCTTGAACTGCAGACACAATCACAACGCTCATGGTGATCCAGTTGTATATCTACCAAGGACATGTTGTTCCTGATTCTGCCTCTTCTTCTGGTATGTCCAGCCTCAGGGACGAACTTCAGCACCTGGGAGGGTCAACAAAAATGCACTGAATTAGAAAACGTTGTTGGAGATCTGCGGATGAGAGTGTTGGGGCCCCAAGGGCCCTTAGTGGCCCTGACCAGCATTAGTTTGGACACGTTTTTGTTTTATTTCCAGCTTTTTCTTTGCACCCTTTTACTTCTTGCTGTACTGTTTGTCCTGGAGCTTGGACAGACTGTATTACTTCCTACATCAGGTATCTTTGTATCTTGCAGTTTCCTAACCATGTCCAAAATTGCTCCATTGCATGCAAATTATCCAGCATGTTTCCTTTGGCTCATCTTTGCAGTCCCATACATATTTGATGTGTCCTGTCCCTCCTCTCCCTTGTGCAATATTTCTGCTCCAAAGAACAAGAGCACTTTTTTATGCAATTTGAAATTTCTGAAGAATGTATCACTAGAATTGGTCCAAAAATTAAATACTTGTGGAGGGCAGAAGGAGATGAAGGAGCTTGCACAAAATATGTGTCAGATCTCTTTGAGTTTCTGTGGAATCTGAGTTTTGTTGGCTTATCTTAAAAGTCTCTGCCTCAACCTAAACGATTTCTGAAGAATTTACTGTGAAAAATGTCAAAAAAAAACAAGCAAACAAAACGACTTCCTAGGGAAGTATACATTGTACAAGATGCTTTTGAAAAAATTCTATCTAGGCAAGGTGATCTCGAGACCCGTAGGAAGCGGGCTGTAGGTTGTAAAAAAGATGAGAAAGAGGCAACAAACACAAGGTGCAACTAAAAAAAAAAAAGTCCTATTTGGGTATGGGTAAGAAAATACTGAGTGTGGTTAGACACTGGAGCAGGCTGTCCAGAGAGGCTGCAGAAATCTTCAACATGAAGATAAAATAAACAGGATGAGACCCTGAGCAACCTCATCTAACTTCAACATTTTTCCTGCTTTTATGGGAGATCAGGTAGGAGACCCTCAGAGATCCCTTACAACCCATATCATTATTTGAATCTGATTCCCTGAAAATGATCTTGTGAGTATCTTCCCAAATCTCACAGCACACTGGCCAGAAAGATATGCATAATTGTCGGACTTGTGTACATGGAGAATCTGAAACTGGTTTGCTCGAGGCTGTGCAACACATCAGTAGAAAAACTACCAGTGGCATTATACAGTCCTTTCCATTTTAAAATTTGCTGATGGGGAGCAGGACATGGAGATAGCAAGGCTGCAGCTGCATGGCTGCAGTAAGCAGGTGGGTCAGTTCTGCTCAGTGTGGCCTCAAGCACTTTAGCCAGATACCACACACATGTAAGGCACCGGAGCTAATAGGTCTCACCTCCTGGCAGGCAGGTGTGACTCATGTTAGCTTGGCCAAGTGGCTGCTAGATCAGCTGGATTTTTCTTGCTTGTTCCAAGATGGAGAGATGTCTGTTAAGTGCATGACCTCTCAAAGCCAGAGGCCAACTGGGAAGTGGGAGCTAAACCTCTGAAACACCTCAACCACTGAAGCACCCACATTTCTGCCCTAACAGATCATACTGATTCATAAGTAACAGATCGCTCTGTTACTCAGGAATCGTTTTTTTGTTTTTTTTTAAACAGTACTTTCTGTACTTTGATGTTGTAACACTATACAAGAGTTGAGATGGTTTTGGAAAGGACAGGGAATGAGAGGCTGTGTGCCTGATCAACAGAGTGTGAGCATTTTAAATGGAATTAGGAAGTCACAAAAACTAAGTGTGAAGCACTTGCCAAAGGATAACCAGAGATGCTGTATGGGGTGGGTGGGCAAGGGCAGGCAGGTTGGCAGCTCTCAGGACAAGCCCATTTGTTCTCTGCCATTAATGCCTTGAGGCTAGGAAAGTAATGAGATATAACAAAAGTGGTAAGCACTGAACACAGTCTATTATTTTGTTCTCCCTTTTGTGATGAAATTTATATTTAGCCTATGTAATATTGAGAGGAAGGAATGTGCCTAAGCAAGGTCTTTCATGCCGCTGTACTGTGTTGGGAAAATAGAATTACTTTGTCCTGTTAGAAATGCAGAAACATGTAATTTTATTATTTTTTTAAAGCAACGAAAATATAGTATCTTTGAATTGATTTCAAACATTGGCTGCATCCATATATGTAATAAATCCTGATGGACACTAGGACAATTTGCTGCACCACACTGTAGTCCCAAGCACAAAAGGACTGAACCCAATCAGATTGCTGCAATTATTACAGAGATAAAAATACACCATGTCTTCAAAGATGCTTTTCTTAAGAAAACATACTTTCAAAATCAAGCACAGATGCTGATGTTGAACCCATGATAAATTCCTTATTTAAAGAAGTCTTTCAGCAAAATCTGACAAATCCAGATGACCGGCACTTTGCAAGATCACAGGTAGGTAGATCTGACTTTTCCAGCTGAGAGCAAATCACAGTATGCAAGGGGATGTGGACTGTATTTAAGTTAACAGACCATCTGACAGCTTGGGGACTTTCCCTGTATTTTATATTAAGAAGCATGAAGACAGTATATAGGCTTTGCTGATTAAAAAATGAACTGTCAGGCACTTCCTCAGACAAGACAGGAAAATAGTGATTGAACACAGCTTAAATTATCAAATCATAGAATTGTTTAGGTGGGAAAAGACCTCTGAGATCATTGGGTCTAACCATTATCCCAGCACTGCCAAATCAACCACTAACTTCTGTCCTGTAATGACACATCCCACATGCTTTTTGAATACTTCCAGGAATAGAGACTCCCACTTCCCTGGGCAGCCTGTTTCAATGTTTGACCACCCTTGCAGTGAAGAAAATTACTCTTATATCCAATCTAAACCTCCCCTGGTGGAATGTGAGACTGTGTCCTCTTGTTCTGTCATTTATTATCTGGGAGAAGAGGCTGACCCCACCTGGCTACACCCTCTTTTCAGGCAGTCAGAGAGACAAGAGATAAGGTCCCCCTTGAGCCTCATTTTCTCCAGGCTAAACACCCCCAGCTCCCTCAGATGTAAGACTTGTGCTCCAGACCCTTCTCCAGCTCTGTTGCCCTTCCCTGGATTTGAGGTGTGGCCTCAGCAGTGCTGAGTACAGGGGGACGGTCACTGCCCTGGTCCTGCTGGCCACACCACTGCTGATCCAGGCCAGGTGCCATTGGCCTTCTTGGGCACTGGGGCACAGCTGGGTCACGTTCAGTCACTGTTGACCAGCACCCCCAGGTCCTTTTCCACCAGGCAGTTTTCCAGCCCCTGCCCCCAGCCTGCAGCACTGTCTGGGGTTGTTGTGATCCAAGCGCAGGACCCAGAACTTGGCACTGTTGAACCTCACACAGTTGGTCTCAGATCCAGCCTGTCCAAATCTCTCTGCAGAGGTACTTTAATAGCTGATCACAGAACTGATATTCAAAGCTCTCTGTCCCACTTCCGCCTAATAGTTTTATTTTCATGTAAGTACAAGGGAATCTGGAAGTAAGGCCATTTCTGGTGACCAGTTGATGGAAGACAACCCTTTATTCCACAAATAGCTGCTGTTTATTCACCACATGGTCAGGTCCTTAAAGCTGAGGAACTACTGAATTAATGAGAACAGTTCAAATAAATTCTGTTCAGGACACTTTGTCACTCCTTTTTTGATGGGATCAGTAGCTGTAAGAAAATATGGATATGACAGGTCCAGAATGCTCAAAAGGTTGTTTTGTTGTTTTTTTTTTTTTTTTTTTTTTTTTTTTTTTGTGGGGGGGAAAAAGAACAACTTTGTAGTTTTCAAATTAAAGGATCAATGTCTGTCACTTCTCATCAAATTGCACTGCCTCAGCTATTCAGATCATTGCCTCACAAGGAGCATGTAACTACAGTCATACCCCTCTCATCAAACACAGTAAATTATGGTCATAAAACTATTAAAACAATTAAAATAAAATCAAGACAGATTATTCTGCTTCTGAGCTGGATTTGGTGCTTATAGGTAACAAAAAAAGAAGTGCAATAGGGCATTTTCTGTGCAGAGAGCCCCATAGGACCACACACAATATGCTGGATGGCATTTTAATTTGTAGATATGCCTGAGCATCTGAGAAGTTTCAAGGTGAGATGACTGTAGCCACTGCATAACTTTCCTTGGAGGCAGTGTTGTAGGAAATATAAAGAAAATGCTTACATGTATTTCCTTGCCAGCAATCTTGCCCATTGATCACGTATTGAATTTGGATGCCAGCTTCTGAAACCCTCTTTAAATGAGAGAGCAAAGCCATTACAAAAAACAGGATCTGGAAGCTGAAGCCAGAAAAACTTCAAGTGGAATTAGGGCACGCTTGTTTGTCAGGCCCATTCACCACCGGGACAGCCCTCCAAGAACTGTGGGGTTTGCAGCCTGTTTGAGGACTGCCTTTCCAGGAGGTGTATGGTACCAGTTTGGGTTGTGCTCCGGGGGCAGAAGGTGCTCTCCAGTGGCCTGTGGAGCACAGGTGGTCAGGGCTGATGGCCCCTATCACTTCAGCAGAAATGTAACAACACCTCAACATCAGGAGTTGAGGAGAGCAGAGTGCCAATGACTGCCAGGAAGAGGACCCAGCTGGAGATAACCTGTTCACCCTGATCCATACGTCGCATGTCTCCAGTAGAAGCTACAATAAAGCAGTGACTACAGAGAATGATTCACCTGAAACACCCTCATCTGGTGGTGCTAGCTCTGGGGACTAGGAAAGGAGCCCAAAGCTTGGACTCACACTGTTAGATGGGTAGAGCCAGATGAGATGAAGGATCCCTTCAGCATTTGCTGATGGTCCTAGCCAGGTATCACTGACCCTTGGAGTCAGGCAACATTTAGCCATGACAGTCCATGATGGCTGATTTCTGTTTTATTAAAAAGCAAAGAGTGATAGCAAACCCAGTCAAAACTTTAAAAAAGTTCTCCACAGGCATTTTTGACTTATCATTTACTTATCAGTAACAATAGTAAAATTCTTTTTTTAAATTCTTGACCAGTTTTTGAGGACCAATAGAAAAATGAAGCCCCACTCAAAAATCAGCTTTTTTTTTCTTTCTGATTAGCTTAAGAAGGCTACAGAAAATCAATAACATGACTATGGCTTACCCAATTCTAATTAGCTTCATATTCTTGTGACAGAGGATGGTGAGGAACTCTGGATGCTATTTTAGATAGTGAAATTTGTACTTTGCAGAACTTATTTTAAAATTCTGCTAAGCAGCATTATCTAATCTCCTTCTGCACATCTAAAAATAACACCATTCTAGCATGCAAACCAAATTATATTTGTCTGAGATTCATGAAAGAGGAAGCATCAAAAGTGCAAAAGATTCAACACAGATCCAAGTTCTGATAGACATAAAAAATCCTACTCCGCAATTTCTGAAAGTTATGTAATCCAAAGGTCACACACAGTTTAGCTGTGCTCTGAGTATAAGAAGCCAAGCATTATGGGAATATGGTTCATAACTCAGCACGAGGACCTTTACTCTAGTAGGAACATAGCCTAAACCAATGACATAGACCCAAAGATGTATTCTTTCTTACCAGAGATAATTACAGGGTATCAGGGACAAGCGGCAGCAGGCAAACTAAGGGTTTATTAAATATAGATGGGTTTATTGTTTCTATTTTTTTTTAATTTTTATGCATAAGAAACACTTGGTTTTAATACAACAAACATGGGAAAAGATTAATTGGCTCAAGACTCAAGTACCTGAAGCACTCACTAAAGCTACGTTTTTGACATATGTGACATCAACAAGACCCTCACTTTTGCTGATCTTGTCAGGAATTATGTGTGCATTGTGCCACAGCTATTGTTCTATCACTGACTAGATACAGGTGTTCCTCCTTCCCAAACTGCCTCTCTGTCCTGACACGTATCACAGGATGTCTCACTTGCTTAACTTCCAGATGTCAACCCAAGAACTTTCATTTTCATCTAGTAGAAAATGAACCTTTTTTCTCTCACTGCACTTCTGCGCTCTCTCTGCTCATCCCGTGACCTACCAGTCATTTCTGACTCATTCTGTTTCCTTGTACTTGCATTCCAAATAAATCCCATTGCTCCTTCTTGTACAATATTCCATGAATTAACTCTTTTGTAAGGCTAATTCTGTGCCTTTATTACCATAACAACCTTTTATCTCCTTTATACATGTACTATCAACTCCAGGACACACAACAATCAGACCATATTGCTTGCACACTGCTTTGATGATTCTAGCTCTTTTTAATCCCTTAGCAAATTCCCTTTGTTGTGTCAGCAGCATTTGGATCATTTTTTTGACCAGTTATCTTATGTTTCCCTGGGTAAGGACAGGATGAGAATTATTGTCTGCTCTCTCAAGTGCCTCCTTAAGGTTTGCTTCTCATTCCTCTGAAAAATAGAAGAAAAAAAAGAAAAAAAGCCCCCACAGCATCAAACTGTATTAGTTACATTTCTTAACTCCATTGCAATAACTCTGTCTTAACTGAAGTTCCATGCCACTTTTTTATTTTCTATTGTGCTCCTGTGTTCTTTTCTCCCGTATAATATTCCCTCTGTCTTGTTTTCCCCTTGCAGTGTTGGGTTCAGTTGAAGCTGTTTCTATGCTCCAGCAGCTTGTGCCAAGATATGGTATTGTGTGCTCTGGGCTACCTACTGCCTCTCTCAAGGCAACCAAAGGTTATGAAATTGCCACCCTAACACTAATCAAAACCTTGTCTCTGAGAATTAACTGAATGTATGTCCTGTGAAGGCACCAGACAAGCTCCAGTCAACATCAAACTCGAATGGAGGCACAATGCTTCAAAAAGGGGTGGGATGGGGAGGTGGGAGAAGAAGCACCTTATAGACAGTGAAAAACACATCAGTCTTTACAGGAGAGACAAATAAGTAGGTAAAAGATGCAATCAGCTTGATAGCTGATTTTTTGCTTTTCTTCTTATATGCCCTTTAGCTGTGCAGTTCAGCACTGTGTTTGCGGAGGTTTATACATTCTGACAAATTCTGGTTGCTACCTTAAGAGCACTTATTCCCCACAGAAACTCATTTCACATCTCATCAGTTACAGCAATGAGATGGGGAAACCGATTTCTTGTTTCTCTGAGGTATGTGCGTGCTGGCTGGATAGGACAGCCACAGCCAAACTGAGTCCTGGCCTGAGTTCCCCCACACCTTCTCCGTGCTGAATAATCTCCAGGTTTAGAGCCTGCGCCTCTATAAAGAGCAGCTCCAGGCATTTTTAAGGAAATGAACTGCAATGGGAAACATACCTTTATTTCAGGTCCCCTTTAGAAAGTTAGACAGCAGTAGGGCCGAGCGTTTGATTAAGGTGTGCTGCATCCAGTTCCATGTGTTGCTTTGTCTTTCCCCTGCACAGAGCACTGCAACATGACTCAGTATCACTTATGGCAGACTATGCCTGAGAGACATTTTCAGACACTGCCAGGACTTGGCCTGTTTGGTTCGAAGGGTTTGTGACACTATGTGGTAAGTCATGAGTATCTGTCCGGAGTATTTGCTCTGCTCTAAAGCAAACCCAGAAGCCACGGAAAACCACAGAACACCACAAGACTCCCGAAAGAAAAAAAAAAAAAATAACCCACCAATAAAACTGTTTACCCAAGCTATGACCCCATTCATTTCTGAAAACTGCTGAGTATTTTGGTAAAGTCATGGCGAACTTCCAGTCCATAAAGAAGACCCGAGAGCTCATGATTAATATCTCCCAAGGCAACAAAGAAAAAGCTACCCCTTATTGTGGCGTTCTCATGTTCGCATTTTCCCTGCTGTCCCATCACTTGTTACAGTTGGACATGACAGAAAAGAGCTGTACATTTCATTCAAGGAACTGGAGCAGCACTCTCAGCTTGGGAAAACTAAAGGCTCCACGTGATAGCTATTAGTCCTCAGAGGCTAGGCTAGGCTAGGAAGGAGCGCTCAGTGATTACAGTGGGAGGCTTTGAACAGGAACTAAGAGGGAACTAAAAAGCATTAAGAGCATAAGGAGAAGATAACCTTGAAATCTCTCTGGACTAGAAGCCTCTCTTTCAAGAAACACCCTGGACTTTAAGGTCCCCACAGCTGCCAACATGCAGCTACTCCAGTACTTGCTACAAAGCCAAAAAGGAGCCTATTGCTTCTGGAAAATTTGCCTGCCTGTCTTTCTCACCCAGAAATACTGGGTAGCTCAGAAATGCCAGGGAACTTTTAAGTGATCTCCAGAGACATTTTTACTTTCAAGGACAAACATATATGTGCAGGACACAAAGCTCAGGAGCTCAGTAGATGAAGCTCCAGAATAGAGGTTAGGGAAGATCAGTCTGGCAAGAGAAGGGATCTGGGGTCTGCAGGACTCAGTTTCAGTTACTACAAACACCTTCTTTGCTCCACTACCTAAAATTTCCTTCTGGTGTCTTCTGCAAATCAAATTAACTGAGACTTGTATTTGAATCTGGCCTATGTTCTTCTGCAGGAGAAGGCAGAGCTTTTTAACCAAATTAATGGTGCTGGGGATTTCATAAAGTGTGAAGCTCCATCCTTTGTTATGCAACTAAAGGCTCTTCGGCTAAGGTCAGTGGGTTTCAAATTGGCTTTTAAGAGAGTAAACTGGCTCCATGGTTCTAAAACTGGCATGTGGAGAGCCTCTCCTCAGTGCCTTTTCTGCCTGGTATTTAAGTAAAATTAAAGTGTCAAAGGAGAATAAGAATAAAACTGATTAACTGTGCATGGCTAATAATAATAATAAAGTGGAAAACATTTTGGACTAAAATTAATGGACACATCTTTAGTAAGTCACACATGAATTTATCTGCATGACTTCCACTCATGTTAACGGGAGACACTTGGCTAAATATCTGCTCAGTGAGTTGTTAATTCATCCCTGAGGGATAAAATTTAAATTTAAACTTACAAAGGCCATTTAATGTTAAAGCAGAAACACTGTCTTGAATTCAGATGGTTTTCAGAGAAGGAATGAGTAGGAAAATAAATTAGCAGTGATGTATTTGTGTGAATGCTGAACTTCCTGAATTTAGGGATTAATTTGGGGCAATTGTAAGTCATGACATCCTGGTGCTGAGCAATACCTGGCTAGTGTGATATTCTGGTGTCCCAGCACTAGCTGTTCCCAAACATCTGAAAAAAACATATTTATAATCAGCATTTTTCTTTCTAGCTACTGTCAACAGTTGACTTAAATTCTGATACAGGTGTAACCCAGGATTCCTTAGTTTATATTTTACTTCTAGTGCTTTCAGAAATCTTCAGAATTATGCACAACTTGTATTTAAGTGTTGAAATTCCATACAGATTTACTGTGTAAAAAAAACAATTCCTTTTTATAATTTTAAATTAGTTCCCTTTCAGTCTCTCTCTTGTTATTTTCTTAAGGAAAAGATTATTTAGGAAGATCTAGTTTTCCTTTAGCTACTATTCATTATTTTTTATCTTTCACCACGTCCTCTCTTTCTACCATGTTTTTTTTCTAAATCTAATAATCCAAAACTTTTGAGCCACTTTCCTTACAAATATTTTTGATCTATGTCTTCCCCATCATCTCTCGTGATGTATACTTGCTGCTTCTATTTACTTTTTCTAGTCCTGCCTTTGTCCTTTTAAGCACCAATAGTCAAAACCTAGTATAAGTCCCCCACGAATTTATCCAGACCATAATATTTGCTGTGTTATTACCCCTTCATCTCCATTCCTGCAGAAGACTGTCACTTATCTTTCACTTATCCTTGCACTGAACAACTGTTTTCTTGAAGCTCTTCAGAGTGACTCACTACTTGACCTTTAGCCCAATTTCCACCCCTCATTTCGCCCTCCTCCCCTCACACACCCAGCGTTATATGAATAAACAGTTGAGACCACTCTTGCTAATGCTTGCTGCTCTTCTAACCTGCATTTATAAGCAGTTATGAAGGCCTTCTGAAACGCCCCACAGCCTTCTCTGCTGTTCAAGTATGTTATCTCCTGTGCCAGCTGTCATTTTTGCCACCTCTCTGTGCACCTCCCCCCAGCGTGAACATACACAAAATAACCATCTGTGTACTGGGGGTACCCTCAGATAGCCCTTTTCCATTTAGAAAATTGCTCGTCTCTTCCACCTCATTGCTCTTTATCTTATAACCAGCTTCTAATCCATGTCTGATCTTGTCTGGCTGACTGTTTGCTCTCTGCAGGAGGTGCCAGTCCTTTTAGCATTCTTGTACAATGTTGTGGTGCTGTATAAATATTTATTTATATATAAGGCATTCTGAGATAATTTTATCAGCTCATAGTCATCTAGGTGCTTCATACCTATTAATTTTTTTTCCAATTAACTTTTCGACCACTGAGATAAGGCTTTCTCCTCTGTAATTACTAGGGTCATCCCCTCCGTATTGTTTAAAATTAGAGAAAATATTAACTATTCTCTAGTCCTAGTATGTGAAGCACGCTGTATTCTGCAGTTATGTGTGAGAAAATATCTCTTACTTTTGAAAAGAGTAACCACACTGCTCACAGTGTGGGTAAGTTCTGACCTTCACCAACCCTGTGCTATTGCAGCCCTGAGGTCTCTCAAGATAATGCCTGAATGTTGTAAGCCCACACTGCATCCAGGTTTGAAGTCCATAAAGCCCATTTTCACTTGGGACTTAGGCCAAGTGGTACATCAGGCTCTTATGAGAGATATGTGTAAGAAATAAGTTGGCATGGCATGCACCTACCCTACCTTCTGACAACTGAAAGGCAACTACCAGGTAACTTTCCCAGATACGCTCGCTTTAGGGAACATCGCTCATGTCTTGATCTGAAAATACCGCATTAGCGGCAAGAATACAAAATGCTCTTTCCTTGTGTTTTTCCTCTCTAAATGCGTTCTGAATGGATTAAAATTATGGGCATTGTTCCTATGCAAAAATTTTGCCGTCCTAAAAAATTGCTGAGTGGGACAAAAGCTAAGGCTGAATCCTCAGCTGCCTCCTATAAGTAATAAATCTGGAAGGGAAGAGACTTTACAAGGGACTTAATTGTAATTTCCAAGTGTGAGTGTAAGTTTGAAGCAAGAGGAAGTGAAGTGAAATATCTCAAGGAACACACGTCTCTGTGTTATTAAAAAGAGTATTTCCAGTGGCATATACATTTCCTTTGTATTTGTTCTTCACTGGGAAAAAAATCAGTCCAACACAAGGCTCATTCTTGCAACAAAGTTCACTAGGATGCTGTGGTGGCATCCACTCAGAGGTGGCAAAAGTTCTGTGCAATATCTTCTAAATTAACTTACCCACAAACACCTGCCTACACCCCCTTCTCACACACACAGTAGTCAATTAACAAGCAGCACACACAGCTCTGAGAAAAGACTTCAGAATCCATGGAAGCAATAAACACCCAAAAGAAGTAACAAAGAAAGAATGAAAATACCTCATGGTATTTTTTCACAGTTTTCCCTGACACGCAGGTGCAGGATTTCCAGTTCGGAGTCCCACAGCCACAGTTCCCGCCACAGCGCTGGACAAGCAGGCAGCGGGGGAAGAAAACTACATTTGTCAGCTTCAGCTCCTCCCTTAAATTGACAGAGTAGTTCCTTGGAGTGCAGCTGTAACGCTTCACATCATCATTCAGCCTGTCCAGGTCAACTGCAATGCAAAAGATGTTTCATTAGTGAGGTTTGAGTGGGACATTCCTCTGGTTTATACTGCTCCCCAGGCAGTCAATAACACAGAGTGATGGGGTGCTGGTTGAAAAATATGTGAACTCTAGCAGTGATTTCTGAACAGATAAACATAAACCTACCAATTTTAAATCATTACAGGTGGCCATCCAAGTTGTCATCCTTCTCCTACTGACTGCCATAGCAGCAATTGCACTTACTATAACAGTGAAGGGAAAGTCTGCAGTAAAATATTGGCCTGAAAGCTGAAGACTGGTCATTTTATTTGTTTTGTCACTCATCTGTTGGATCTTTGGGCAGGAGATTCCACCTCTGCTACTCTCTTGCATCCTTGGTTTATACCCGGCTTACTTAGATGCTAAGATCTATTTTTTTATTATGCGCAAAAACAAGGCCCTTCCTGTGGTCAGCAGAGAAACATTTTTGGGGAGTGATTCATCCCTTCCTCACCAGAGCATTTAGGACAGGCTGCATGACTTTCTTCCTCAAGTTGCCTGTCTGTATTGTTTATGAATAGAATTTAGATAACTCACTTTTAGATGGAGAAACCAATCCAAGCAATATTAATTTCATCTGGTAAATGTTACTATAATAGGCATACAAATAAATATAATTAAAATTAATAGGTTCATTGAATGCCAGTAGTTGGTTGATGTTTAAATGCCTGGTATCTGAGATCTGTCATGTAAACAAGTAGTAAAGCCAGCCATAAAAATAACTTATAGACTATCAAATGTGAGTTTAAGTGCTGTTTCTAGCTTTAGCTTGTAAAGCTAAAACAGAACAAAACCCCACTTCTACAAATATATTTTCCACAATTGTAACACAGACAAAAGTAACAAATTTAATGAGTTCTGTTTCTATAGAAGTTTTTTGATTTCTTTCTCCTTCCTTTTCTGTTTTTTTTTTTCTTTCCTTAGGATTCTGTCCACCAACTAAGTGTTCAAAAGCTCAGTAATTCATTCAGGAGTGGGGGACATGTGAACTTGTGTTGAGTTCGACTCCAAACAGTATTTGCTAACAGAAGTATCAATAGGAAAAGAGGGATGGCTCAAACGAGAACTGATGTAACAGTCCAGTGTTTGTGAACATATCAGATTTTAAGGGCATGTTTAACAGGTCAACATAACCTCTGGTTCTGAGAACACTTATGCTTGTACTTTAATACAAATATGTGAAAACTTACAACAAAGACACTTCATACTTTCTGTGACTCAGGCCTTGTCAACATCACTAAGTTAATTGTGGGAAAAGCCATGATTTTTAGGTATCACACACCTTTACATTCTGACCTGGAGATATTCACAAGGCTGATATGCAAGAGGCAAGGGTACATAAATGTCTGAAGTGCTATCATAGAAAATCGTAGCAGATTCACTTTCCTGGCAAGGTGTTATCTCAGTCAATGGGAATTTAGCAGATAAATTGCTATTTTATAGCAATTATGATACATTCCTCCATGAAATCTCAATGGTTCTCTCCAGAGAGCTAGGATCTCTCCAAAAGAGGTATAGATCATCCTCCTGCTATAAGCACAAAATCAATGGGGCTGGTGGTATACTCATGCACTGAGAGAAAAATACACTGTGAATGTCCTTAGCCAGGACTGACAAGTCCATGGTACATTGATTTCTTTGTTTTAACAGATGATATTTGCTTCTCCACTGTCATTCTTCAAAGCCACCTCTTCTCACTGCAGGCTTCCAGGCTAATTCTTTCCACAGGGAAGTGCTTCCCACTCCTCTAAACATTCTCATGAGGACCTTTGCCGTCAGCTTTGCTAACTGGTAAACCAAACACTATCTGGCTTGTATTCATTTAAGCTGACTGATGTGAAGGAAAAATCTACTAAAGGAAGAAAAGGGCTGAAAATTTTTTGCCTTCATCATTAATGAGACTTCTTGAGGGGAAAGCCTGGATCATCCACACTCTGACACTGTAGCAATCCAGGGGAATGGATACTGACATGAGCAGGCTGCTAACAGGATAAACTGGCTATGGACTATGATGGCATTTACTGATGGTGCTGATTAGAATAAAATGCTCAAAGGCTTAATTCAGACTTAATTCAGCTGAGGTAACACAGGAAACAAGGCTTCCAATAAAAAACTGGTCAGTAAAGAGGGCCCAGACACAGCTGACATGAAGTGACATCTGTGTCCAGAACATAGCTGGGGGACTGAACAAAATTTGCTCTATCACAGGTGACATTTCCCCTCAGGCTCAGATGACATTTCCCCTCAGGCTCAACACTCCTTCCTCCTGCACTGAGCTGATACCTATTGGCACTGCTGTATTATCAACACAAAAATGAGTCTTTGCAAGTGGACTTGAAGAGAGGGAAAGCCCTCGCAAGGAAAGGGCCTGGGTGGGGGAGCTTTCCTGCAGAGAGCAGACTATATCCATCACAACGTTACACATTCTGGCCTCAGTACTTAACTACTCAATTCAAACAGCAAGGGTTGACCTTGCAAAGGGCTTTCAGTGGAGGGAAGGCTTTTCTCACTGCCTTCAAATGCCCAGTTTTGACGACCTTCCAAAGTCTCTTTGCAGGGTCTCTTAGGCTACAGCTGAGTCAGGACTGTTGAGAGCTGCTGATTTGCTTGAAGCATAGAAGGTGTATATATACCAGATAATTAGCATAATTTTCTTTCCCTATGCAATATGAAGAAATAAACCGTTTATAATGAGGGCTCAAAACTTTCTCTGAATACATTCTTCAGGAATTCTCAAATCAACCAGTAGCAGAATACTACTACTGTATTATTTTTTACTGAATTTTTTTCTATGCTGAACTATATTTGAAACACCTATGGAACAATTTCCAGTGGAAATTTGCATGAATTCTTGGTATCATACTCAAGGAATTCTGATCTTGGCTTATTATCAGTTTTCGGAACTGCCAAATTCCAGAGTTATCATTTAAGATGTGAATTCTCTCCATTTTGCGTATGTCAGGGTATCCAAGTATCGGAGTCCAGTTTGAAATGGACAAGTACAATAGCAGAAAGGTCTTATTTTAGTGATGTTGAAAACATGAAAATAAGTAACATCAAGCAGAGAAGAAAAGCCTTAATAAACAGTTTAAGAGATACACAAGTCATCCTCCTTCAAAATTCATTTGGAGGTGAACACCAAATTACACTACTTTACTCTGCTCTACCCAACTGCAGTGCTTGGTGGGATAAGGTGAGCGTGCAGTGTACGCTGTGAACAATGTACACTGTGCTCTGCTAGCACCACACTGACACACAAGAACAGCTCCCATTGCCTAATTACATCCTAAGCTCTAGATCACGGTTTATTGCCACTCAACAAAAGAACACATTTTATTCTGAACACCTCTCTCTGCTGAAAGCTTCAACACGCATTTTTCTCTGTCTTTGGATTGTTTTACTGTCTGGAGCTAGTCCATTTCCTCATCCATATAACAATGAGATTTTACAGTACAGTCAGTTTCATGCATCACTTCACAGCTGTGACTAAAATGTAACCGAGCCTTGGTGTGATTGGTGTGAAATCCAGCTGCTTTACTTATCAAGGACTAAAACCACTGGAGTCCTTAATTTAAAACTAGAACTAAAAGATTCTTTAGACTGGATGCAAATAATTCCCAAGTATTATGACAGAATGTCTGCATCAGAGACTCAGCTTAAAGGTAAGGCAGACATAAAAGATAGGCACTGGAGCACTAAAATGGATACTTGGGGTGCTTACCCCTTCCTTCCCTTAAATCCTCTGCTTAAAACCATCTTCATTTCACATAGCTCTATGGCATGTGTTTACCTTGAAGCATTGATCAAAATACTCAGTGATTCTGTGAACTTAATCAGAGGTGGCCACTGAAATCACAGACTGCAGCTAATGCCATGTTTTATTCAGAAAAAAGGAGGCCTTAAAGATTGAGGAGAAAAACTTTGCTCCTGGTCACTGACTAATTTTAAAAAGACAGGCGGTCTGTTAGGGTTGCTTTTAACACTTTATCTGTTCCAAATTCACTCATGGTCCTAACACTGTCATATCTGAACATTTTATACTTTTTTTCATGTATCAGTCACAGAGCAGAGCTGAGGTGTAAGAGATGGTAGCCACCTTGCCATGGTATTCCTGTACCACATGTCAAGGCCATCTAAAAGCAAGGCAAGGAGGATTTGGGCAGCTGCAGGCAAGAAGGATTTGGGCAACCTTAGTCCATGATAAAATTAAGAGGTAAATCCTACTTAGAAGCAATGCCCAGGCACATAACCAACAAGGGATGACCGGGAACATCCAGAATTGATTTAACAAAACCATCCTCGGAGTCTGCTATGATGAGACCACTGTCTTGCTGGATGAGGTAAAAGCAGCAGAGGCATCTGCTGATTTTTGACAGTGATCCATAGCATCCCTGCAGCCAAACTGCTGAGAGATAATGGAATAGGTGGACTACAAATTCAGTAGATAACTGGAATATCTGAGAGACTTGAGGAAAATGGTCAGAAATTCCAAGTACAACTGGTCGCTGGCTATTATTTGTGTTCCCCACAGGGTAATGCTGGGGTCAATACTGCTAAAAATCTTCAGGTAGACTGGAGGTACTGTAGAAACCATCAAAGACATTCAGAGCAGTGCTGTAGCCTGACTGAAGCTATGGCGTGGCTGAACTTGAGTTGGAAAATTCACAAATAAGCTGGAGAGAGACTTTTTTACAAGGACAAGTAGTGATAGGACAAGGGGATATTGCTTCATACTGAAAAAAGGTAGGTTTAGATCAGATACTGGGAGGAAATTCTTTACTGTGAGGCAGGTGAGACACTGGAAAAGGCTGCCCAGAGAGGTTGTGGATGCTCCATCGCTGGAACTGTTCTAGGTTGGATGGGTTTTGAGCAACCTGGTCTGGTGCAAGGTGTCTCTGCCCGTGACAAGGGAACTGGAACCAGATAATCTCTAAGGTCCCTTCCAATCCAAACCATTCTATGATTCTGTGATCTCGACAATGTAACAATGAATATTGGGATTACTAACATAATGATATCCTCACAATTATATGATAATAACACATGAAATATTATTTTCCAGTCGCATCTTCCACTGGTTAAATCATCTGAATGTGCTGACACTGATGAAATAATTCTTCTCCATACCAAATTTTGACCAAACCTTTGGCTTTTAGACTTCAACACATATGCCTGATGGTTTTGACTGTTCCACTGCACAGGCTTAATGATATCACAATAAGAAATTTGTTAAATATACCTGGAAACTTGGAGAGCTATCTAAATCTTTCTCATGGACGCTAAGAAGATCTTGCAATTTGCATTTACTGCAGAATCACAGCACCGAGACAAACCTCCTCAATACAGCAACTGCTATTTTAAGAGCAACAAAAGATCAGAATTTCAGTGGGATTATAGCTGTTTTCATGGAACAAGGTGCAAAATATATAGGTCTATTATGGACTGGCAAACCAATTATCAGCTGTGGTACAGGTCAAGTAGCAAAAGCAGGCCAAACTATTGGACACAGCTCCATGGAAATCAATGGAAAAGAGCAGCTTATTCCAGTGATAAATAACACGCTATAAGTTTCACTAGCGTTTTAAAAAATGGTTTAATAACAAAATCTTTCACTGCAGTGACCAACAATTACATTGTGTAACACGTAAGGGAAAATCTCATTTGTCACAGAGGGGGAAGGTATGAATGTAGATCAGAATTAGAATGTAAAATGAATGAATTTTGCATGCAACAGACAACTTGGTTCCTAACTGAAGAATGGTGGGAGAAATATTCTGGTTTTTAAACACAGGGAATACTTTAAATTATCAGCAATTTAAGAAGGTATTCCATGTACTTGGAATATTCAAATTTGCCATGAATGAGTGAGCATTCAGCATTTGTGATGCCTGCACACCCTGTCTGGTGCACTGAAACTTTCTGGCAGCCATCCCAGAATCTTTCAAGGAAGACTGCATGGACGTTTGCAGTAATTTATTGACCACTGCTTGCAAGCCTCTGAGAAATTACATTAAAAATTTAACTTCTTGCTAGACCATTGTAAGTAATGACAATTAGAAACTATTGTTAAGGACATGGTGAAACTTGCCTGATCTTTGGAACCCATCTGGCAATGAACAGCAGAAACATTCCGTGAAGACCAGTGGTCTGAGCTCACTACTCCCCTTCCAGAGAGCAGTGTGGTTATGCCAGCAAGTGTTTATTTATTTAACTTGTAAAGCTGTCACTGCAGACAGATGCTATTGCAAGAATGTCCCACCTGATTAATTTCCTCGTATAGCCAAAGGCTTCTTGCATACTATTTCCCAAAAAAGAAAATGAGCTCAGAGGCAGGGGTAGTCTTGTTAATTACCAGAATGTATCTATCTACATGTGTTCCTGCCTCCTTGGTTTATTTATGGGAAAACAAAACAAAACACCCCATTCCTTTCTAAAGACAACCCCTTTCTTTGGGTACTAGCCCCATGACATTTGGATTTACTTCTACAATGAGAAACAGTGAACTTGTTCTTTTTCCTTTCTTTCTTCATTTGTACAAAGCCATTTCACAGGGAGAGGTCTTTTTTTTAATTAAAACCCCTCATTCAATGGGAGGTAAAAAATCAGAGACAACAGCAAAAGATAAATGCAAACAAGCATGTGGGAAAAGTTAAATTATATTGATGGTTGGAACTGTTTACAACAGTATCTCTTAGAAGCTCTTCTATTATTAACCAGATAAATTTCAGAAATTTAAACTATGATGAAGGTGCTTCCTTGAAACATGTCTGAAATTTCCTTATGACTCTCTAAAAGAATGGAAACTTATTTGTGAAGAAGGTCAACAAAATTGTGGAGCATGGATGTTTACTTCTTTACCTGTGTTCTTTCCACGAACAGTATTCAATAGCCCAACAGCCGGTGATATCTTTTTGGAGATGCTTAATATTTGTAATAACCAAATTATTGTGACAATGAGGTCAGCAATATAGTACAGCAATGCAAAAGGAATTATTTTAGAGTGTATACTTTGGTATGACTTGCTTTTTTTCCAAGAGCCTAAGATGAACATAAGGCTGAATATTCATACTTTCAGAGTTTCTAAAATGCAGCAATTGATAGCAAGCCTTTATGAGTATATTTACAACTGCACAGGTTATTTGAAATGTCTATCATATTTTCATGTAGGTGTACACCATAGTTTATAGCTTATACATGGCCCCTCATTTAAGGATTTTGAAAATCTGAAAGTGTGTCTTCCCCTTTCTTTTCTGTCCTGTTCTGCCAGTCTGAGTTGCACTGCAATTTTACAGTCAGCTTTCACGGGAGTGGTTAACAGCAAACCTCGCTGAACATATGTAGAATTAAATTTCAAACTTCATGTGGTTATTAGTGAGACACATCTCATACCAGTATCTCACTTCAATAGTGAGAAATGCAATAGAAATTTCAATAGAAATGCGATTTTGATTTCAATAGAAAGAAATGTACTTAACTCAATAGAAATTCATCAGTGTTGTAGAGGTGTGAGATCAGATTTTGTAGACTGAATGGAGTTACCATAAATATAGATTTAATCCACACACTTTTCAACTTTCACGTACTTGCAAAAGATATCCAGGAAGGCATTGATCTGTATATGTATTTATTAATGTGTACAAATACACAAAATCATAGAATCCTTAGGGCTGGAAAAGACTTCCAACATCAAAAATACAACCATAAAACCAGCACTGCCAAATCACCTCTGAACTATACCCTCCTATGTCACATCCACACACCTTTTGAAAACTTCCTGGGATGGTGACTCCACTACTTTCCCTGGGCAGTCTGCTCCAATGCCTGACCACTCTTTCTGTGAAATTCTTTTCCTTAATACCCAATCTAAGCCTCTCCTGGTACAACTTGAGGCCATTTCCTCCTGTCCTGTTACTTGTGGCCTCAGAGAAGACCCGGCCCCCACCTGGCACCACCCTCCTTTCAGGCAGTTACAGAGAGGGATAAGGTCTCCCCTGAGCCTCCTTTTCTCCAGGTTAAACACTCCCAGCTCCCTCAGCTGCTCCTCACAGGATTTGTGCTCCAGACCCTTCCCCAGCTCCGCTGCCCTTCTCTGGACACGCTCCAGCCCCTCAATGCCTTTCTTGCAGTGAGGGGCCCAGAACTGAACACAGGATTCGAGGTGTGGCCTCAGCAGTGCCGAGTACAGGGGGACGGTCACTGCCCTGGTCCTGCTGGCCAGTGCTGATCCAGGCCAGGTGCCATTGGCCTTCTTGGCCACCTGGGCACAGCTGGCTCCTGCTCAGCCACTGCTGACCAGCACCCCCAGGCCCTTTTCCACTGGGCAGCTTTCCAGCCCCTGCCCCCAGCCTGTAGCACTGTCTGGGGTTGTTGTGACCCCAAGGGCAGGACCCAGAACTTGGCCTTGCTGAGCCGCATACAGTTTGCTTTGGTCCATCAATGCAGCACCGATGCAAGGAAGCAAAGATGGAGCCAGAGTCTACTTTGTAAGAACAAAAGGTTCTGGACTGAAATTTTAACATAGGAAAACCTATTCAAATGCTGAAAATTACTTTTTTTGTTTTCCTTTGTTCAGAAAGTGGATTCAGGGAGATTGAGCAGCCTTCATTCTTAGAGATATTAAAAACCTGACTTGACATGAGCAACATTTTATTGATGACCCCGCCTTGGGCAGGGGCATTTAAGTTCTTGAGGTGTCTTCCCACTTCATCTATTCCCTGATTCTGTGAGTTTCAGGTGTGATAAAATACTGTCTTCTTATTTGCCTGACTTTGACATTTGTAGATTATTAACTGGCAAATTAAGAAAACATACCATTTAAATATCATTTATCACCTATCCCTGTTATCAGAATTAGTATTCAGCAACACTGCCTCTTTACCTTAATTTTGTGTCAGAGTTTGGTATGGGCAGAAGGTTGGATAGGAGCAAAATTATTAGTGATTAATTTATACCATTTATATGGTGTGATCTGAAAATGCTGTGAAATATAGGCAGAGATTACATCAAATTGTTCTTACCTGCCTCAGGGCTGTTCTAACTTAGGATAAAAAAATAAAACCCAAGCTGGAAGCAGAAACAGATAGGTATCTGAAACAAATTATGATATAATATATTGCTCTCTTTGCTGCAAGGTTATCCCAGTGCCTATAAACATTCCTCGCAGATCCACACTGTCTGTGTTTAAAAGCCACCAAGCACTACTAATTTAAGGATTTGTTATAGCTATTCCCTACTCCTCACATCATCCAAGAACAAGCCTTTAATCTTGTCAGAAGTTTATGACTAAATAAAAATTCTTAACTGAAATTTTTAAAAGATTTCATTGTGGTGAGGTACACTAGCCTAGAGAGCTGGTAACAGTCAGGGAATTTGGCCTTTAGTTTGAAGACAAAAGGAAAACTGTTATAAAACTCTTCTTCTTTTTCCTGTAACCAAACCACCACCACCAAAAAATCCTATTAAAATAAATCAATTAATAAAATTGTAACTGGAAAAAACATGTAGCTTCTTGCTATGCAAGAAGCTGAATTACATTTATAATAAATGGAGAAAATTTGATGCATCTGAGTTTTCTGAGCACTACCAGATTAGATTGATACCTGTAGCCTGCATAATTAGCATCAGTAAAGCATCAAATGCTATTTTATATTTATGTAGTTTTTTAAATAATATGGGATACTACGCCAAAAATGATCTGAAAATGAAATGAAATCTGGAGAGCAGAACCAGTACAGGATCCAGGTTTGTAATCAGCTTCTATTTAAAACAGAACAGGCCCTTTATTTCTCTTTTATACATATCTATTGGTGCCAAATTCAGCCTGGATAAGTAAAGGACACAGAGATCATGTTCTATAGAGCCCCAGAGAGATCAAACCACTCTTGAAAGTCATGCAGTGACACTGCATGGTGAAGTTTTTCCCCGACAAGGGCTGTTGTGGTTGCCTGAAATTTCTGACGTGCCAAAAGGGAGCAAAGTAAAGGGGTTCGCTTTTTGCTAGGTGGGAACTCAGGGCTTTATCACAGATTCCTTTGAAGTGCTGAGCCCAGAAACAAAGAAAGCCAACCTGTCTTGGATATTGTACACCAGTACTGTGTCTACTAATACACTGTATGTGCCTGAGGTAATTCTCCTGCTCCAGGGACAGCCACAGGACAGCCCACATTCCTATCCTTCACCTCCTGCTTTCCAAGTCAAGGCAGACACATAAATGGCAGGTGGCCTCTGCCAGATCCTGGTTCATGCCCAGCAATGACCACACTGACAATTTAGCAACATGGTGATTCTATTTCAGGGCCTGGGAATACTTCCTGACACTGTTTTCTCTAATACAGATGCAGTCCATATATCACTTTTAAGACCAAAGCCTCATGAATTTGTTAATAGGTAAGTTACAAACACAGAACTACAATTCTCTCTCCCTCCTTAGAACATGCTTAATGTATGGGGGGATGGGATCTGAGATGTAAATAAATGGTAGATTGCACAGAATTGGAACTGTGATATGGGAACTATAAAGTTATAAAGAACAATGCTTGTGAATACCCAACTTGAAAATAGATGACAACAAGAGAAATCAAATAAAATACTTCACTCCAGCCCTTCTGTGAAAACTACAGTGACTGTCATCCTGGACAATCCTAACAGACCTCCTACATCTATACTGCACATGAAGGGCAATTGCATCAGGCCCATCAGTGCATGGTAACCCCAGAGCACAACTGTGTTTCTTTATCATTATGGCTTTGTACTGCCAGCTAAACGCCCCTTTGCTTTACCATTTGGTGGATAATTTGAACTAACAGAAGGAAACAAGAAACATAACCCAGAAATGTGTGCTTTGCTCAATTACAGACAAAGATGTTAAACCATAATAATGTTCCCTGCCAACATAATGAAAAACAGTGAGATGTTCACATCCTAAAAAAACCAGCTGCACATACAGGTGTCTGCACCAGATGCTTCCCTAAGCACAACGTGATAAAAGTGATTATTCCTCACTCAACAGAGAACAGTCCCTAAACAGGGTATTTAAAGAAGGATGATAACACAGGTAATTAGGAGCCCCATGCTTTACACACAAAGCAATGCTTAAGAGGGTAAAGCTGAGAACCATCTGTCTTTACATGTGGACCTCTGTTTTTATTTGTTCATTCATCACAAAAAAGGGCAGTTTTCAGTCTGATTTCTCAAGTGAGATCCTACCTAGAAACTGATTAAGAATTAAACAACACATCCACAGTTTTAATAGGTGGTACCTTGCCCTGCAACTCCAACAGGAGCATGACCACCAGAATGTAATACGTGACCGATGGATTTTTCTATGAGGAGTGAAGGAATATCCTGGTCTTGTCCCAAAGTATGCATATAGTGTCTTTTCCTACCTTTGGACTTCCTGTCATGGTAGCTCCTGCCTCGGTAATGGT
Source organism: Oriolus oriolus (assembly GCA_013400235.1). Taxonomy (NCBI): domain Eukaryota; kingdom Metazoa; phylum Chordata; class Aves; order Passeriformes; family Corvidae; genus Oriolus; species Oriolus oriolus. The sequence continues at coordinate 566,907 of VXBT01005402.1, read as the reverse complement.
GCCCACTGTCTGTGTACAGATTCTCAAGATCTTCTTGCCAGGAGTCTGGGTTAAAGTGTTTCAGCAGATCCTCCACCGTGTCAAATGCAGCAATGGTCTGATCCAGTGCTTCTGCTGTGAGCGTAGGGTCAGTCACTGATGGAGAGGGATAGGATACCCCCTAAGAGTGACATACATCTCAGTGTACTTGGAATAAATTACAGCAATAAATTTCAATTACAAACAATTGATAACAGTTATTGAGAAACTTGTCTCATTATTGAGTGAAACAGCTACTTTGGGCCATCTTTTCAAGTCTTTGGGCGAGGACGTTCTTATACCTGTGTTTTCTTTTTGTAAGGAGAAGAGATACCGAAAAATTCCCAAGCAAATCCTAGAGGAGATGCAGGGACCAAAAGCACTGCCACTGGTGGACTGTCAGTATTTACATGCACTGCTCGAAGGGAATGATGGTTTGCACATATACAAAGATGTAATGACAGTATCTTTTGAAAGTACTCTGATGGCCATGGCCACAGAAATGGAGATGCTAGCCCTGTTGGTTATTTCACAAGAGGGAGATCAGAAACCATAGCAGAGAAAGACAAATGCAAGAAGTCCACTAGACTATCTTTCTCTGGTCAATTTGGACAACAAATTTGGTATGGTTAGAGACTTGAAAAAATGGCCCTTTATTCCCCAAAGTTAAATGTATTACAAAACACTGGTGAATTGACATTGAACTGACCTCTTTTACCAAAAATACAACTTACTAAGCAAACAGAAAAAAACATATTTGGATCTTGGGGCTGCTGGTGGGTGAGAGACTGGACATGAACTAGCAATGTGCTCCCAGCCAGGAAAGCCAGTGGTGTCCTGGGCCGCATCCAAAGCAGCGTGGGCAGCAGGGCCAGGGAGGGGATTCTGCCCCTCTGCTCTGCTCTGCTGAGACCCCACCTGCAGGGCTGCACCCAGCTCTGGGGTCCCAGCACAGGGAGGGCACAGGGCTGTTGGAGCGAGTCCAGAGGAGGGACACTGAAATGGTCAGAGGGCTGGAGGAAAAACCAAGAGAATTGGAATTGTTCAGCCTAGAGAAGAAAAGGCATCAGGGTGACCTAACTGTGGCCTTCCAGTGCCTGAAGGGAGCCTACAAGAAAAGTTGGAGAGAAACTTTTTAAAAGAGCATGTAGTGATAAGATAAGGTAGAATGGCTTTAAAATGAAAGAGGGTAGGTCTGGATTAGATTTGAGGAAGAAATTCTTTACTGTGAGGGTGGTGAGACACTGGAACAGGTTGCTGAGAGAGACTGTGGATGCCCCATCCCTGACAGTGTTCACAGTCAGGCTGGAGGGGGCTGTGAGCAGCCTGGTCTAAAGAAAGGTATCCCTGCCCGCAACAGGGGGTTTGAAACTACGTGATCTCTAAGGAACCTTCCAACCCAAGCCATTCTCTAATTCTATGATCTCAGCAATGTAACAATGAATATTTGGATGATCAACATAGTAATATACTCACAATTATATCGTAATACCAAATGGAATATTTATTTTCCACCAGTAAGGACCAAGTACCATTCTCTGAGTGTTCCCACTGAACTTCTGGCACAATTTGACTTTGAGAGAATGATTGCAGCAATTTCAGTTTTATTGGAGATGACTTTAAACATTTTTAAGATTCTTTATTTAGAATCACAATATTCACTATCCTGATATCACTCTTTTGCTTGTCCCAGCATAAGGCCAAATAGTATGCAAATATTATGTAAAATATGTACAAGAAAAACTATTAATGCAGATCTCTTACTTTCTGAAGGCCCACAATCAAAATACATGATTTTGTCCAACAACAGGCAGAGTATAGGACAAGAATTGTTTGGTCTTGTAAGTTAAAACATTGGGGAGAAATCTCTAGAAACCTAAATTCTTTCATGAAAACCCAGCTCTGAAGTAATGCAGCAGAAATACACCAGTTAAAATTAATGGCTTCCCAAAACATTTGTTTTGCCTCATCTCCCAAGTAAATGCATATGTTAAACTATTAATCTTTGTGATTAACGTTACTCAGTTGGGTAGTAATAAGAGGGTCAACTCATTTGAGTAAATTCACACACTTATTTGCAGGATTGTGTCCTTCAATTCCTACTATAATAGTTTTAAAGCATATACGTCTTTTAAAATTGAACACTTGTCTCTAATGGTAAGCTGTATCACCGAAGTAACAATCCTTGACATTTTCCTGAAAATATGGACAGTCCAAATTATTAAAAATCAGGAAGAGAAGGAACAGCAAACATAACAATAGTGCAGTCAAGAAAGCACAGCTGCGCTTTACTGCTTACCACCAACGGCCCAAGAAGTTTCAGAGGGCCCTCTTCTGACTGCAGTGCCTCTCTAGTGCAGCGCTAACTAAGACACAGTGCAGAGGCCTGTAAAAATTCATGACCCCTTAAAAAGGAAGGCATACCTCAAAGCCTCTCTCCTGACTTCTAAGTGGCTTGGAATCGAGACTGTCAGAGAGATGGAAGTCCCAGGAGTGGAAAAGCTCATGCCAGCAAAGTGAACACAGCACTGTTATCTAAAGCAATGTTTTGCAGGAGAGACTATGCTGCAGCCACCGTCATGCAGTGTGCTAACACAGCTGCTGAGGTTACAAAAGGAAAAGGCACCCAAATGCTACTTTCTTACTGAGGGGAGCTTGGTGGAAGTCATGGCAATCAGCAGGGAAAGATCAGACCTTGACTGCCTTTCAAAAGTGAGGGAGATGGTGTAAGGATGCTGAAGAAACAGGAGCATAAAAATCAGGCCACAGGTGTGTGGCTTACTCAGTGCAGGAGTTTTTAATTCCACATGTTCAACTGTACACTTCATTACAGAAGTGGAGGTCAGGCTGTGAATATGCAGAGCATTTCAAACTCATACAGGCAGCTGGGATTCCCCATTTTCTTTTCATATAAAAGCTTCTACTGAAGAGATTTGTGCAGACTCGTTCAAACACAGAAGAAAGCTTAACTTTTTCTCAGTGACAGCCAAATCAAGAGGAATTATTTCAACAGCTCAGATAGCCTCCTGGCAGCAACATCATGTGACAGGCCCAAAAGCAACTTCAAAGCTGCCAACCCAACTGCCTCTCTTTTGTCCTGCCAAGAATGAGGCGCCGGCTTTACGAGAGTTTGTGCTCGTCGTAATCTGACTTCTGAGATCACATCCAAAGACGGGGCAAGAGGAAGAGTGAAATGTAAGAAGCAATGAAGAGCAAAGATTTTCCACATCATGTACTTCCTTTGCATTTCTTAAAAGCACTGAATGCATTTGCAATTTACTGCAACACAAAGGTATCTTTTTTTGGTATGTGCTCTTGCCCTTAATTTCTGTTCACTCATTCTTTTCACTTTCCTATCTCTATTGTGAGCCTGACAGGCAATTCAGTGTGCATCACAGTTTTTTGCTGGTCATAAAATTACTTTACATATAATGAAAACTAACCTTATAAGGATTTTGTTTCTTTTTTTTTTTCCTGGGTTTGCCATGATGGGTTAAGGGCAGAAGCACTTGTTTTAACTTTCTGAGAAAAAACTCAAACAAAAAAACCAGAACAAAATATAACTCTGTAATACGACCTTAGACATGGAAGAAAGAATTGTCTCACTCTAAAATTTTCATTCTGAGAATTGTAATGTGTCTAGATCCTAACATGAGTCTTTGGGTTACTTGTGGGTTTGAGAGAAGAAACTTAGACCTGCCATGCTACCTGAGCATCAGCAGAATTGTATGTCATCTTGTCCAAGACTGACAGGTCGGAGTTTGTCCTTCTGCCTCTCAAGACCTTAACAGAATCCCTGAATCTTTCTTTCCTGAAGAACTTGGATGTCCTCAGACATTTTCCTTGGTGCCTTTGTGAAAAATTGCTCAATCTCCCTACCTTATTTTCTCTGAGGATAAAAAGGACTTGTGTGTGCAATGTGCAATGTGCTGGAGAAAGTATGTTTCATTAGATAGGGAATGGCATGGGAAAACCAGTGAAGGTTCTGCTTCCGGTTTAGCTGTAGGTTCCCATGTGACCTTGGGCATCAGCTTGATACCTGTGATATTTTTATTGAACTTCCTTAGCTGTAATGAACACATTAAAAATATTTTTTCAGAAAAACAAAGGATGCAGAAGATGAACCTAATTTTTCAATATGAAAAGGATACGGGGTTATTGTTTGGTATATTGTGCATTTTATGATGTTAAGGATGTTAACTAACATGGCGTTTACCATATGCTTAGTCTCATTTACATAGTTACCTGATGAGGGAGCCCTAGGCTTAGTTTTTCAAACATCAGCCTACCATATTTTTTAAAAAAATATTCCATCACACTGATTTCTTTTTTTCCCAAGCCCACATTAGAATGAAAAATGAATTTGTATCTTTTAGTAAAACTGTTCTAGCATCTCCTGCTTGGCACATCCAGTAGATCTCAGCCCTGCTAACATCACTCCTCAGGAGTTTCAGCACAGTTGGCTCCAGGCAATCAGTGAACCGTATCATGAAGGGCAAGTGTCATTTGCAAATTCAAGAGTAAACACAATTGAGATTGGCTTAATATCTTCTAATTTTGGCACCACAGAATTTTCTCTCTACTTGCTGCCTTGATTGGACTCTGATCAGTAGAATTTACCTGTATTTTATTTACTGCTCCTTCACCAGCTACTCCTGGCAGCTACTGTAACAAAGGTGCCATCACTAAGCTCTATGCCATGAATGCTCCACACATTGGTCTCAAGTCTGCTTTAAGCACTTATCCCCATCTCATGTGTTTTAAGAGGAGTTAACAAGAGCTGTGACGTGGTGCAGAGCAGGCAGCAAAGCACACAGAAGAGGACTGCCCACATTATGAATTCTCATGCTACTATGCCATTCCCCAGCACTGGGAAATTAAAGAGAGGAAAAATTTTTTGCCAATGACACAAATCAAATGTAATGAAGAGAAAAATAAAATTTCACACTGGATTACTTGAGTTTTTCTTTTTTCCTTTTTTTTCTTTCGTAATTTTTCTCCCAGGTTGCAATTCACTGCTGGATATGGAGTAACTATATCTGACTTCATATATAATATCGGAAACACGTAAAAAAAAAATTCTCAGTATTGACAGTGAAAGGCTAGACCCATTTTCCTGCCAGCCTGTTTTAAATATAGTCTTCCATGTAGGTCAAGACATTCTACAATTAAAAATTTTAAGTTTGTATCTTGTATTTTCATACTGGCAGGATGAGTTTGAAAGCAAGAAATGTTTCCCAGTGGCTGTCTCATGATAACAGACAACAGATAACGGCATATCCTGAATCTTTTGTCCCTAAAAACATACTGTTTGACTGCAGTATGAGTTGGATAAACACTTTATTCATCCTCTTTCCAAGGTGAATACATGGTTTCTCAGTGCAGGTGCCATTTTATTGAGTTGGATTCAAGCCACCCTATCAATCCATCCATGGGCAAAACAGTGAGAAATTACTTACTGAGACAGAGCTTGTGACTGACTCCCAGTTGGTTTCTGAGGCTGCATGCTGGAAATCATCCTAAGGGGAAAATCACATAGGAAAAATCACTGTTAAGGCAATGTCCCAAATTAACTACAGAGTCTAAAAAATGTTTCAGCAGTCAACATCTGTCAGTTTTTCTAACCCTTTTTAATGCAAAAGTCCCATGACATGAGTCACTCCTAAATAAAGCTACTTCCATTCATGTTCCTCCCTTTTCAGTGTTTATAAACTCCTTGTGAGCTTGCTTGAACAAGAATGGGTGAATATTGTTATTGTTATTATTATTACTGTTATTATTATCAACAACAACAATAATAATACCAATCTGATATATGCTGCTTTGCATAGCAGGACGTAATCTGGTCAAGGACATTACATTCATCTGCCAACATAAATATTAAACACTATCTCTGTATGTCTACAATCAGAGTATTAATGCAGTTGCCAAACTGATGTCTTGGAAAGAATGGGAACATGCTAATTCCCTAGTACTACGTAGTCAAGGCGAAAAGCAGGGGAATCTAATCCATGTGAAAAGTAGTCCTAACATGACTGTACTGCTTTTGGTGCTTGTGCTGAACAGTACATGATCATCACTGCACTGTGTCCTTTACATCAAAACACACAGACACAGGACATTCCGATTAACAGTGTCATTGCACAGACTCTCTGGGCATTCATGATCAATTTGAGCACAGGGATAGAATTCATATCATCTATCTTTGGACATCTACAAAGCCAACAAGACTAAGCTAGTTAGTCTTGTTTCCATTTACAGTCAGCTAAACTTGGCATGTCCAGGGTGCAAGTCATCGGATCTGTTTTAGAAGCTTAACTCGGGATGACAATGCACCCTAAAAACGCATTTTTGTCTCCACTGTCTCTATAAAGGGAACCTGGGAGGATGAGCTTAGATACAGATGTCAAAACTGTAGATATTGACATATGGTCACCTAAATCCCAACCCACTTGTCTGGCCAGTGATGAGCAATCACTACTTAAATAATGAAGAAGCCATTTCTTTAATCTTTTGGCAGCTTTACTCATTTCCAACGGGAATAACTAAACCGTGAAAAATGGAAAAGAAAAGGCAGCATTACAGAATGGTTATTAAACACACACATGCAGTGAATAGCTAATGATCGGCATGAATATGCAGGTAAGGAAAGTGGACTGAAGTGACAGCATACTAAGATTTTAACTTCTAATAATAGAATTTATAATGAAAAGGTTTAAGGAAGATGGATCAATGCCTTGGCTCTCAATTTCATACTGACTCAGTACTTGATAACCTTTTTTTTAAGCTGGCAAGGGAAAGGGGAAATGGAAGGGAAACTGCACAGCTGATGGTTGCTAAGACTTGATCCTGCATTGGACAATACATATATGCATGCATTAAATTATTTCTTAGGAATGGAAAACAGAAAATTGATCTCATAATCTGCTAATTCACCAATAAAACTTTTCTTTAGTCAAGAAGGAACAGAGCTGCTTTCAGATCCAGAATCAATATACTTGGCTTTTTAATGTTTTTCATTTGCTATAGAAAAATATTTAAATGCCTCAGAAGTCACAAGATTGTTTATTCAATACCATTACTGTTTCCTCTTCTTCAATATTTAAGATTAGTAGAAATTAAGAAATCCCATCACTAAGTGACCACTGAAGCTGCAGGGAATTAAAACATTAATAATTATGTGGTCATTTTCTGCTGAAATTTCTGCATTTTCTGGTGAAATTTTTAATGCAGATTTTTTTCTTAAAAACAGTAAAGAAATCTGCAAATGCTATAATCAGGTCATAATTCTGAGTATGCCTACCTTGGACACATTCTCTACATATTTGGTTGTCCAGTTCTTGACAAGCCACAATTTAAATTAAATAAAAATGTATTTGAAAAGCTCATGAATCCTCTGGTAAAGGCTGCCAGTTGCAAAACTTGGAAATAATTTCCTCTCTGTCATTAGCTTCCATTTAGCACTTCCAGGAAAAAAATAGCATTGAGTTCTAAAGCATTATTTTAAAACAGAAACAGTTTGCTTCACTGAATGTTTTGAGATGACTGTAGTCTTGTGTTCGAAGGGATGGCCCACTTGTTTTATCTAAATGTGGATATCAAAACTGTTTCTTTAGTCTGTGATTCTTTGAGTTGGTTCGTGCCAGGAAACCCCTCCAAAATCCTGATACGGACACGTGTACCACCTGCTTCTTGGATCTCAAACCTGATGACTGCACATTTCGACTCTGATTATATTCAATCTGTATAAACTATTCACAACTCCATGGCTTTGTTCCACCACCACTCAAGGCAGCTGCAGTCATTCTTGGCTTCTCAGTGCTTTCAACCTCTATGGTTTGGATATTATTATTATCTATGGCTTCTGCTTGCAGCTATTTCAAATAATAATATCAAAGTGGTTCTCATCATTACAAAACCCTCTCCTCCTTTCTCACCATTGCCCCTAGCAGAAGCTGAAGGACAAATCTATTTTCAGTGCTATCTATTCAGCTCATACTACCTCGTTCCTGTGAACGCTATGTGAATGCTATGATTACTTTGGCTGCTGTTTCTTCATTACTTAAAACAACATTAAAACTTTTAGTTAAAACATTTAAAAAACCACCAAAATTCTCACATCTTTTCTAACTGAATCAGTGGTGCTAATAATTTGGCTACATCACCTTGACAACAGTGCTTCTATTTTTGCGTTTGCGTCATGGTAACATCGAAACTTTACCAGACACTTCAGCAAAGCATTGAATTAACTGTGCTACAAGCAGCAAAAATACAGGCAAAACAACAGGACTACCAATCACCTTCTGGTAGCAGCCACATTTAGTGAAGAAAAATGACTTCCAAACATCTACCTCCAAAATTACACCTCAGCAAGACAAATCCTGAGCCAGTCCTCAGAATTAAATATGTATGGACATTGATATACTGTTCTTGGCTCAGTTTCAGACACAAAAAAGCTACTCTCTCCTTTGCAGACTGACTTTATAGCCTGTCTCCCACCACTGATCGCCAGTAAGCGACAAGGAGTCACAGGGAATAATCCGTGTTTCACCCAGGACTTTCACAAGTGGAGACCATGATGCAAAATCACAGCTATCGATGATACGTGAGACTGGGAAGATGATATGCAGCCTGGGGGTCCATGACCTGCAGCAGCACAGGCTCTGCTGTGTTGAAGCCATGGGGCTTGGCAGGGTCAGTCGGAACAGAGAGGCATCAGGAAAACCCCCAGGATGTGGCTGGGAAGCTCGCCAGTTCGAGAAGAAGTATATTGTCATGACTCACTTTGTTGCACCACCCATGTGGGAAAACATGCGAGTCCTCCCAGCTACACTGAGTTACTGCCTGGTCCTCAAATTAGAAGCAAGAAGCACTGTGATTCTTCACATTTCACTGTAGGTTAGTCTTTTGTCAACTTGGTGCGTGACTGCCATGAGGAAGGATGCTTGGGATATGCAATAACCACCACAGGACTGGCACAGCACACTGACAGCTCTCTCCAGTGCAAAGAAGACGCCCCATATTTCTATAAGCTTCTCTCTCAACTCTTTTTCTTAATCTGCAGGTTTCTGGGGTGATTGGATTAGATTTGGTAAAAAATTGTTTATCTGACAAAACAACTACAAAATATGGCTAATGAAAGCTGAGGTGATGCTCTCCACTTCAGTGGAAAAGGTTCTCAAAAGAGTTGCAATTAAGAAGAGTCCAGGCAGCACCCCTGACTGATGCTTCGGGCCTGCTGGTTCAGTAAGGTCCTGTCCTAAAGGAGCCACCTTCTCTACTGTGCCCTTCTACTCAGAAGAGAAGTGTGAAGGAGAAAGGGTCAAAATGCAGGCATGATCTTGGGGCAAGTAAGCATGAGAAAGGGGAAGAATGAAGTAAACTAAGAAAAAATTAAGGCAGAGAAGCTGAAGTGTTGGGATGGTGGTCATCCCATTTGTGGTATTTAGACACCACAACTATAAACGATCCAAAAGAGAAGCAGTTTCTAGAACTTTACCAAAGAACAGGACTAAGGGATGTACTGAGGCACACACCCTGCAGAAACAAATCATGGGTGAAATGGGGCATGTTCAAAGAGGTCCAGTACAGAAACAAAAAGAAGTTGTGAGCTCTCCCTGGAATGCAAGAATTAGGGATGAAGGACAATGGAAGGTCTGTAAGGAAAAATTAGGGTAAACAGCAACTTGAAGAAAAAAGAGACAAAATTATCCTAACATTTAGATTAATGGACAGAAACTCAATGCTACCCATTGTTGAACAATGGTCAACATGCATCTATTGCAGAGTTATGTGCAGACAGGTAGCTGATAAGCAGATGAACTTGTATTTGTATATAGTAATAACAAATTATAAAAACCTGTAAATCTTTCTTTTTTTTTTTTCTGCCACAAGCCATAGTACCTTTATTTTCACCAGCAATTGAATTTATAGGCATTACATTTCCTATACAAAGTGACACATATTTCAAGCAAATAAACTCCAAACTCAGAACATGCTGGGTAACAGAAATGGTATTATATAAGTTAGAGGCAGAAGAAAAATCACAGTTCCATTCAAAAAAATGCTGCGATACATACTCAAGGTTGTACACTTCAACTGATTAAATTTAATTTCTCATGCAGCATTTTAGTACACTCCAATTTCTATAAATACAAGCATATAGATTTACCCTTTGAAATATCTTTTTCTTGTACCATACTTTCATTACATCACATTGCTAGGTTTTAATTTAGTATCAGAATGGTATTTATTAACACTTCTCCTAAGGATGCTGAAAGATACCTACAGCAGGCTACTCACTAGGAAGACAGAGACTTCATTTTTCTTACAGTAATGGTCAAACCACTGCTCTGTTCAGTTCTGGTGACCAGACATTGAAACAAAAGTTACTGAATTTTGAAAGCGTGCAACAATGATGGTTCGTAATCTGGGAATGATGCCTTGCAATGAAACATTAAGTGCAGGCCAGTGTTTTTCAAGAAGGTTAGCTGTGACTTGACCTTGTCTCTCCAGATAATAACCTATACTCTGCTAAAAGAGCCTATTACCGATGTCAACAAGCTCTTTCACTTGCCAGTGCAAGCATTAACAAATCCAGGTAGCTGTGATGTGAAGGCAGCAATATCCAAACCGGAAGTACAAGCAAATTTTACCACTGATGCCAGCTATTACTGGAACAGCTAAGAAATTAACAAATAATTTTAAACATACTGGATTTTCTTTTCTATTTTTTGATGCAGTCCCATAAAGGCAGGCCATCCATGACAACAGTATTTTAAAGTCACTAACAAAAGGTCAGACAGCCACCAAACTGTCTGATCTCAAATGTAACAGTGTGATTCTTGCCCCTTAAAAAAGACATAAATTGAGTTTCTGGAGCCCAGCTGCCACTACGTATCAGTAGTTACAACCTTATCAGCTAAGTTAATACTAGTGCAAGGTGACATATAAAATCTCTCTTGATTTTTTCTGACACATTTACTAGCTATAAATGAACAGGAAACATAAGACACTTAAAATTTCAAAAGTTTAAGGCTGTAATAATGACTTAGGTTAACTGCAGTTTGTTACATTTATTTATGAAAACTTGAAGTAAAACTGAAGCAGAAGAATATATTTAATAACAGTTATGTTTGGTCAATACTCCTCTTCATCCTCCACCTAGCTCTGGAAATAGGAATTGCTGGGTGAATGGAAGAATGTCCAAGACACTGACTTTTAAATGATCTCTTTAAAAGGTCACATAGTACGTGTTCAAATGAGATGATAGTTATGCCTTTGAAAAATCAGATGTCGTCTGACACTATTATGCCTATGAGCATCCTGTTTGCTACACATGCCTACAAGAAAGTGCGCAGGACTTCATTACCATGCTGTGCAAATTGTGCATTACCTTTATTTTTTTTCCATTTATCACAGAGGCCGGTCCTCATATCTCCATGTACAAGGGATTTGCTAATAGCTAATCTGCTGCACACTGCAGTTAAGCAATTGTAAACAAAATACAAATCAACTAACATTCACTGTAAATATTCTGCAATTCCTCCTTTGCCATTTTCATCCGAATGGCAAATTTTGATGCTGCAATTAAACACCAGGACACAAAACTTGAAAGGCTCTCCTAGGCTGTCTCTCCCAAACCCCTCAGACTGGTTGGCTGTTTCCAAGCTAAATTTATCTTTATTGCACTTATGTAAGTACCAGCTTTACCCTTTTCTTCCCCTCCCAAGTTTGCTTCCTGCAGTAATTCTGAAGAGATGTTATATCTCCTCTCAGCATCCGTTTTATTACACTAAGCAAGCCAAGTTGTCTTGGCCCTTAGTAAGAAATGTCCTCTTCTCCCCCATTGTCCCTGAACTCAGTCCAAGAAAAATGTGGTTGCTCTGTACCATGGAGACCAGAACTGTACAAAGTATTTCCAGAAAAGATGCAACTACAGCCTCATTGGTCACATGCCTAGTACACTGAGAAATTTTCTTTCCCCCTCTTCACTAACCAGTGAGATGGCATTAAATAGCACATACTTTTGCTATTAATCTCTACATGAGTGACCTCTTTGCTCATTTTTGGGCTGTTCCATTTCACTGCAAATCAATTCTGTGCTGCTCAAGGTCATCCAGCTTGCCTCTCCAATACTCTGATTTTCCCATTCACGAGCAGTGCACTTCAGCACTGTGTGTGCTGCAAAAGCCATTAAAATGCTACTCTGCAGGTTGTACTCTGGTCCCTAAAACGTCCCCAAAATAAAACTGACCATAAGACCAACCTTTTAGAAGCTCCCACTAGCGAGCTGTCCCTGGCTGGATGCTCCCTTCTGCATTACACGACACTGCCTTCCCTTTGACTGCCACGTGCCATCTTCTCCAGCACAAGGGACTGTTTCCTGCATGACACTGGGTGAGATACTCCTCTGAAGTCCAACTATATTTGCTGGACAGCATTTCCTTCCATTCCAGGCTATCCTTCAGTCTGGAATGAGTTTCTTTGATAAAGAGATGTGGAGTTTTTTTCTGGTTTCCTGCATCCTTAACCACCTTTTTTTGCTGACAAGTGCCCTGTAAGCATTCCAGGTCAGACTTACAAGCGTGAAGGTGCCCTGGCCCCTCTCCTGCCATTGATGCTTTAGGCTGCCACTGCATTCACCATCTCCACGTGAGCCCTGGCTCACCTTACTGCAACCCAGAGATGCAATCCAGGTGCGTTAAGCTTTCTCTGCATCTGCTCCCTACTCCCTTTCTACTCCTGTTGTATACAAAGAAGACCTGCTTTCAGAAGTGACTCTTTGTGCCTTATGGTCTGAGGTGCCCATCCTTCAGCAGTGACAGTGGAGCGTTCTGAAGGTGACCGGGCTCCCTGCTCACCTTGGGTCCATGTCTAAGCACACCTGGGCCATGGTGGCATCCCATTTCACAGGGCTTGCTGGTCCCTCTGTGATGCCCCATGCTGGCTCTGCCAGGGCAGTGGGGAACAAACATCCAGAGGGGTCCTGATCAGGGCGATGCTGCACATCAAAGTGGTGTCCAGAGCTGCCAGGTGGAAAAGAGCTTGGGAGGAGTGATCTCATGAGCCAAAAACTTGCTGTCAGGTCAGTGTCTAGTGCCCTTGTGAGGACTTTGATGAACTTCTGCCATGCTGACTGGCAGGGTTTTGGAAGCAGCCTCCCTGGTAATAGGTGTCTCTGCCCTGAGCAAAACTGAAAAAGCTGATACTTCACTTGCCCGGTAGTGTCCAGGTGGGCAAAAAACTCTTTCAGAGTTAACAGAAGGCAGTGACAGCTGGTCATTTCAGGTCCTCCTTCTTGGTGTGACTCATACCAAATGGGAATGAGCTGAAAGGCCCTAGTACTAGGGATAGAAGGAAAAATATTAATGAGAGAAAATCTCCTAGGAGCAAGCTATTAATTTTCTGACTTCTTTCCACTTGGGTTTCTACACATTTTTTATAGATTCAAACATGGTCCACAATCAGAGAAAAATAATCATTAACAAATACAGTGTAATTTCATTTAATATTCCAAGTTTTCCATTGCTCTACCAGGAGGATCTGCTAAGTGCTCGGACATGCACACTTACACTTTCAGATGTGATTTGGGAGAAACATGGAAGCAATAATAATAATAACGAAAAACTCTAATGGAGCTAAGCAAATTTAATTCTAAAGCTGAGGGCACAATGTAGAAGGGTACTGGTAAGGGACATTAGCTATCCTAGCAGCAATCCCAGCCTATTGATTTTTTGTGAAGGATCCATTTGTTTTTGAGCTCTCTGTCAGAGGATGCTGTTTAATTCTGCAGTAAGCATGCAGCAGGAGCATGTGTTATGTTTCACAGATAACGCAAAACAAAGCAATTTCACCCTCCTGCTTTGACTGGAAGGCATTGCATTTTCTAGGACAACAAAAAAGGACTGCTATTCAAGCTTTCTAAGATGTTCAATAATCATAAAAATAGCAAGGATACCTAATCTTCGAAGAATAAAAGAACCATCTTCTCTTAGCTTTTCCAGGTTTTTGATGTGATCAAAAGCAGTCGTTTTACTGCACACAGCACAGGATACTGCTTATTGGGGATTAAGTTTAACTTGAGTTTCATCAAACAGCTAAATTAAGGAAAAAACCAAACTATTCCAACTGAACTTCCAGACCCAGATCCATTCCTCAGAAACACCACCGCCTTTAAAGCTAAATACAAGTACCTTAGGAGGAATTATGCTTCTCATTTCTCTTATGCATAATTTTACAAGTATGAATTGTAAGTGACACTATGAATAAAGACCAGGTCAAAAAACACCTTACATTTGCCACCTTTCTGTAAACAATCCAACTAAACCATGTTATTAAGTTTGGGATCAGCTTACCAAAAAATGGCCTTGAATATCCTTTTAAACACCAAACTGAGACCATAATCTCAGGACCAGGAAGGTGTGTACTGGGCCACATAAAACATTTGACACATTTTATTTGAATTCTGCTTAAATACATGCATAACCAAATAGACTAAGGATGGCTGTAGAATTATAATAGGCTAAATATTTTCAAGCAATGAAAATCAAGACAAGCAGTTTAATTCAGTTTTATACTAATGACCTGGAAAATGTCACAGAAAATTGAAACTGGAAAAAAAATAAAAAGAAGTTGTAAACATCATTTAATACAAAGAAATATGGTAGGACTACCAGAGGTCAGAAGCAGTGGCAAGTAAGAATAACAAGCTTTCACTTAGAAGAATGTAAGTGGAGAAAAAGGAGCAAGCTATAAACCCTATTTGATGGCACACATGGACTCAGAAAGGAACTGGTGCCAAAAGCCTGGATGGAATAAAGATAAAAACCCATGCAATTAATCTGAAATGTGACACAGTGGCACAGCATGGAGGGTGACTTACGCCTGCACACACAGAGATCTTCCCCAGGGCACAAGGAGATGCTCTCCCCATACCAAGGGGACACCCACCACCACAGATCACCAAGAGGATGCCACATGACCACAAATTACCACCTGCCAGGGGACCATGGGCACAGGTGGGGCCTCTTCTCACTGGCAGGGGTGTGTGAGCATTTGCATGTCTTCATTACCTTCCCGTGAGTGCACAACAGGGTTATGCTCAGAAAAAAAGCGATGTTTGTGTGTGCAAGCAGCCCTTCTGGAAATTGAAGATGGCTATTCTCCAGACAACGGGCACAGTTAGGTTTAACCTACGTGGGTGTGGTATTGGTATGGATAAACTTGCAGGAAGCAGGTACATACCCCATCTATGGAGGCGCCAAGGTGGCACCAAACCCCTGCCATCCTGGCCTTGCAATGCTGGCCTGTGCAGGCCACATATTTTGGCAGCCCACCTCCATCAGCAATGCAGGCTTATGAGGAGAAAACACTGGGAGAGTGCTCTCGCACACTCTGGCAGAGAGACTTTGCTCTGTGGTTCAATCTTAAGTCTTTCCTGAACACCAGAGAGCATTTTTAAATACCAAACCCACAGACTTTTTAGTTTCTACTGGTGGTTTTTAGTACAGCCCTCCTGGCCACCCTGTCCATCCCTGTCCAGGAATACCAGCCCTCCTGGGCAGCCACTGCACCAGCAGTAGGCCAGCACCCATGCAAGACTCCAGATCTCAGCAGCTGATATTACAAGCTTGTGGTCTCTGCTTTTAATCTATTCCTTAATGCACCTGGAAAATGTGCCTGAACCAGCACTGAGCTAGCACTGTCAGCACACAAAGTTGCTGCTAAGGTGGGAAAACAGCATTTACTTTCACATGGTTCTGATGGAGATAAATTATGTGTATATGGGGCAGAGTGTCCTATTTTCTACTGCCTTACATTATCTCCTCTGAGTTGTTTTTTTTTTTCTCTCTCTCTTCAGAGCTTAATAATGCCAATTTTTCTGTATAAACTCATGCATATGCAAAAAGAGGTGGAAGGCCTGAATAAGAACATGACTGATACATTCAGGTTCTTTCCTAACCATCAGCAAGATGATAAGTAAGGTAAGACTTTGTGCACACCACTCCTGCTCAGAGGAGAGGCAGCTCAGAGCTAATACACACATGTAAATACAATGCACATTTTGAAATAGAATCTCATTTCCAGTCAAGCACAAAAGTTTCACCTCATCTTTAAAAAACAGCAATTGCTTTGTGTTTGGTTTAGCTTCCCATACCTACACAGCATTCCCAATTTCTCTTCTCTTGTAGAGAAAGCTAAGTTTTCAGCAGCTTATTTCCATCACGAGTGGCCTCTTCAGCATGCAACACAAACCAGACAGAGCAGTCAGAGTACTTGTCCTCACAGTGCCCAGGTTCTTTCAAGAATTATGTTTCAAGTTTATTGGCCAGACCTTGGCGTGAGATAAATTTTTGCGGTCCCAAGGTGGTTTATTTTATGCTGCCCTACAGCAGTGGAAAAATTAGCCTCATACTTTCTAAGCTGTTTTCTCCAGTTTCACTGTTTTTTTGTTATTTTCATTTTTCTTTCCACAAAGATAAAATTATTTTTCAAACTTACCCGTAAGTCTGCAAACACCGAATCCCAGGGCTCACAAATGCCATTAACTGTCACTCACAGTGTTGTGAGGAGTGATGAGAAAACGAAAGAAAAGATGATCTCCATGTAAGAACTTTTGGGCTACATCTATATTAAGTGGTAAAATGAGGCAGAGATTGATCAGATGCAGTGTGACCCATGTCTTCAGACACAACTATTATCCTGCAAAACAGAGTGGCCACAACAAACTGCACACTGGAAACAGCCTGAGGCCTGTGCTGGCTCCAGACTAGCCATGCTAAAAATGTGATGCGTGCAAACAACCGTGTGCCCATGCCTTGGCTCACATCCATCCTGTTGAAAAGTCTCTGCTGACAATTCTGGATACACAGACTTCCTTATTAGAGGGTCTGATCCTGCAAGAACTTGCATTTAGGCTTCATTTATATGACTGCTGGCTGGACAACAATGGTGCCTAGAATCAGGAACACACAATGAGACAGCATGGTGCCTGATTCCTACAGTCTGAGGAAAAGTTTCATTACTGTTTCTTACAAAACATTACCTAAGAAATACATCAGGACACAAATACTGATTAAAATGAAGCATTTTTATAGCTTCCAAGATCAGAAGTATTATTAAAAAAAAAAGGCTCCTTCAGGTTAAGAAAGGGAACTGGAAAATAAGTTTTATCTGCCGCAAAACACAATTTTGTCCAATTAAACTATATTCCCAAACAAAAACTATTAAAATGAAAAAAACCCCTGTTACAGGTCACAGAAAAATTGGATGTTATTTGATTCTGCTGAAAATGATGTAACAAGAAGATACACTAATTCCATGAACCTAAAAACCACTTTTAGCTTTCACTGCTACAGATGTGTTGCAAAATCTGACCCTGTGTTGTTACAGGCTCAGACCTTCTCTAATTAAGCTCTGACTAGTTATCAAACTGACAATTGAGGAAAACAGAACTGCATTTTTCTTGGTATTACCAGAGATAGGAAATGTTACAGATTTTTATTTTTTTTGGCATGCCAGGTATGTTCAAAATCAGTTCAATGTGGAGAGAAATCTGTGGGCTGATAAACAGAGAGGGGGTTGCAGGCAAAGAATGATTATAACAACTCAGGCCCTGGGCTGGAGGAGGTGTTCAGTTCAGTAGCACAAAGCTCAGCACCATGCAGGGGGTTATTTTATATAACAGTGTCATTTAGCCAAGAATTTTCCAGTAAGATTTATCTTATCAAGTCTAAAACTGACAGGAAACCTGCAACTAATAAAAGATGTGTGTGTGAATATATATGTGTAAGGGAAGCCCAAAACTACTCTGCCATGTCTGTCACCCATTTTATCATGAAGACATGCATGGACTTTATCAAGTGCTCAGAGCAAAACAGAAGGTTATAAATTTAATAAGGACGATTGCACAGAAAACACAAGTACGATTTACACAGTGCTGTGACTGTCTTTGGAAATGTGGTGTAGAGTGTGAAGGTTATTGGACCCAGAACCACTGTGCTGAGCAAACAACAGCAGTGGCCTGTGAGCAAACCAGCTTCCCCAGCAGGGAGGAAGGACCTTCTCTGACGACCTGTGCCTGGGGCTACAGAGTCAGAATAAAACTGAGAATTGTTAAAAGGAAGTGTAGAGATCCCATGATCTCCAGTCATCATGCCACCTAAGAAGGAGGGGAGGGATGAGAATAGCGACAAGCTTTCTCACACCCACCAGACCAGTGGCTCAGTGTGGTCTGAAGCTAATTTTTGTTCTTTCACCGTCCTGGTTTGGAATCTGGGGTTGTTGCTTTCCATTTTTTAAGCATGTAATTTCTTACACTAAAGAGGACCTCAGGTAAATCCAGCAAGCACAGGAAAAGTGAGCATCCAAATTAAACAGCACAGCAGAAAAACCCCTTTGTTCATCACGCTTGGTTTGGCCGCATAGCCCACCCTGCTGGCACAGGGTCCCAGACTGGAAGCTGGAACACCACCACCTGCTTCTGTCTTTTAGAAGTTAATCTCATGGCATTTTACAATTGTTGTGCCTGTCTTTGAGGTGGGAAGGTCTCAGGCTACCATAAGGTGTCAGGGCAAGCAGTGGTGGAGCCTGGCCTGGAAGCCAGCATCCTCTCTGAGGTCACAATGCTGCATCCCAATCCATGGACAACGCAACTGCAGGCACAACCATCTTCACTGACGACATGCAAAAATCACTAATATTATCATAACCCAGCATGAGGAAAGTTTGCTGTGGAAAGAAGCAACCTAATGTGTTTTTAAATAACATGCTGGATAGAAGGAGGAGTCTAGGAAAGCTGGGAGCCCGAAGATGGACTGAGCTGACAAAAGAAAACCCATTAAAAGACACATTCCCAGGGTCAGGGCAGCCAGGCTGGCAACTGTCGTACAGACCTGCCTAAGCAGGGTGTCCTGCCAGGTGACACTGACGCCAAAGTGATTTTTGGCAACAACATGACCCATACCACAGCCCTGGTGATGCCTGAACCACCAGACTTAGTTCCATTCACTACCATAGAGGCAGTGTAAAAAGCTAGGAAAATACGGGGCACTTTTGAAAAGAACGTCAAAAACTCTGAGGGGACTGAATAGCCTGAATTTCTGGGTAAGATTAAAAGCTATATATGGACATCATTGCTATTGCTTGACTAAGCAAAAAGCAAAGAAGTGTGAAAGCACACTGCAAATATATGAAGGAGATATACACCCACAACAAAAAGAACAGACTTCTTTATCATAAATCAGGAAGGAATATAATTGCAGGCAACAGTATGGCATTAAAAAAAAAAAAAAGGAAATTGAAACTTATTATGAAAGAAAAAATGTCTTTGGAACAGTGATTTATTAGTCCATGGTTAAATGTTCTGTATGTGCTTGTTATATTTAAAAATTATACTAGAGATCAAGCAATGAATTTACAATTCAGAAAATTCTTGCCCTGAAGGAAAATTGACTGCATGACCTCACATCAGAATTCTAGGTTTGTCTGCAGTAGACATTACTGGGGGGAAAAAAAAAAAGCAACAAACCTAAATTTAGATTCAGTAATCTTAAAACAATCAGTATCGTCTGATCCAGAGATGCAAGTAGTTTACAGCCGTTACAGCTGTTGCAACAAACAAGGCAAAGATTTATTATGTAAGCAATTAAACACCCATTACACACAATGCATTGTGTTCCCTGGCTTGCCAAGAATGACAAAAACACACTGAACAGTGCTAAGGTTGAAACAGACCCTGCAACCCAAACTTGGCTAGAACAGTACAAGAGCAGGATTGTGCTGCCAGGCTTTGCAAGGTGCTGACACACAGTCAAATAAATAGCACTGGAGGAGTACAGAACACGGAGCTGTGCCTTGGAGCCCCTCTCTACACACAAGGCTGTGAAGACATGCAATCCTTGTTTTGATTTAAAAGACAACTTGCAACCAACACCTGCTGTGATGGGTTTTCACAGGCTCCTCAGCGCAGGTTGGAGGTCTAGCATGTTGCATTGCACCATACCACTTTTGGTATTTTCTTCTGACAGATTTCCAGAGGAAGCAGACTGACTTCCTACACTTCTCCAACACAGTTGGTCCACTTAAATTAAGCTGTGCATCTTTGTCTTTTGTAGAAAATCTACAGCAGAGGCTGCTCAGCAGCAACAGGGCCTGGGAAGAACAGGCCATTTCCTCTTCCCTTGTGGCCACGGCAGTAGGTCAGACTAGTCCTGCCACATTGAAGAATCAGGAGTTAATTAACACCTCTTTGCAGCATTGCAATACAATGTGCTACAATTAAACTTTTTACAGAATCAAGCATGGCATCTCTCTTCTCCCAACAAATCTGCCATTTTAACTAAATTTTTAGAAAACACCCTCCAGATTAACCAAACCAAAGTAAGTCCTTCATATATTATGATCATTTTACATGCTAACATTCTTCAACTGTTGCTGAAGTAAAGGACAGAATATGGATTTAGAGAGACAGCATTACATCCTCAAGTCAACACTCTAAAAGAGTCCCACTTTTTCAAACGAACAGCTAATGTGATTGACAGGTTAATGAGCGCTGTTAAAAAAGATTGATGGTGTAAACTCACCTCATGTTCATGCACGCTGATGTGTTGTTTAGGGTTAACTTAGGGGAGGACGGTTGGATTTAACCCTCCTCTTTAATGCAGATGCAGGAGAGGATCACACATCTATCAGCAGCACTGACGGGGTGTTTACGGCAGGCTCAGTTTGCCACTGCATTTGCCATCTCTCCCTCTGGTGTCTTCCTAATGGTCAACTCCAAGCAGACAAATTAGCTACGAGGACTTTCTATGTCTTCTAACAGGAACTGCATTAAAGCTGTGACTGGTGTCTCTTGCACAGTGTCAAAACACCAGGTCCAAGCTACTTATATTTTCTGTTTGTTTGCATAGATATGGGAAGCAAAGTCAGGGAACAGGGTGGCCTTTGCCCTCTTCCAGGTCATGCTCATTATGGCACATAAAATGTACACTTCCATTTCATGCATTATGATTTCTGGCGGTTGGATTCATCCTAACTTTCTGCCACCTACATATATTTAATGTTAATTAAAATATTCCTTTATAGATACCGTGAGAAAGATGTCCAACACACCTGGTAAGTAGAATTATGGATTTTAACACTGGAAAGCTCTAAAAAAAGTCTTAAGTATCAAATCTTTTTTAAAACTGACTTTTTTAAAACTAACCACAATTCATTCTCAAGACTTTCAGACTGTTAGCAATCATTGATTTGTTTCCCTAATTAAAACAACTAGGTAAGATTTTCCCAAGTTTGGGAATGGGTTTAATTTTTTACTTGTCCAATAGAACAATTTTGCCACAACCAGTATCGTGAACTCGGGCTCACTGGAAGCCTATTTGTCGTGTAGACTGTATTTCTACTTAACAGAGATTGCTTGACTGTAACTGACACTTGAAGAACAGGGGAAAAAGACTAGCTTTCATATCGAACTTTTTTTATGCATCCAGATATATTATGACTAAAACATGACTGTGAACCAGGAGGCAATATAGGCATGTGTCCTGGTTTCAGCTAGGGTACAGTTAATTTCTTCTCAGTAGCTGTTACGGTGCTGAGTTTTGGATTCAGAAAGAGAATGGTGTTGATAACACACAGATTCAGGTTTTTGCTAAGTCATATTTATCCTAAGTCAAGAACTCCTTTTTCTCTCCTAGTCTCATGCTCTGCCAGTGAGGAGGCATGCAAAAGAAACTGGGAGGGAGCTGGGACAGGTGACCTGGACTGACCAAAGGTATATTCCACACTTTTTGTTTCCTTTTTGTTATCATTGTTATTATTGTATTTTACTTCATTTTCAATTATTAAACTGTTCCTATCTCAGCATACAACTTTTACTTCAATCCTCCTCCCCATTCCACCAGGGTTGCAAGGTGGAGAGAGGAGAGGGGTGAGTGAGTGGCTGTGCAGTGCTTAATTTCTATCTGAGCTTAAACCGCAACAGCATGAAAGCTAACGGGACAGGCAATTCACTGTGAATCTTCACACATGCTCTCCCTTAGTCAAGTGCAGTAGCAAGATCATGGCCAGTTGCTATGATACCGTGGTTCTCTTCATTCAATTAAAATACTGAAGTCACTATTCTGCCAGTATTACACACTTCCCAACAACTGCAACATTCCTGTGGCTCTTATCCGCTATTCTTACATGCTATGACCTCATTGCTAAAATGATTGTGTGCTTGGAATTAGCATCTTCCAATTTGCGTCTGCTGTATTTTGCAAGAAGTCATGCTCATATTGAATGAGGCTTTTGAGTCTCTGATTATTTTTGTCTAACATGGGTAAGTAACCCTCTTGTACTGCACATGATGATCTTTTCCTGTTGGTGCCTTTTGTAGTTCTAACTTGGAAAAGTGGAAATTTCCTTCCTGGGTCACTAATTTCCTCAGGAATTCTTTAAACAGGTAAGTTCTGACTGCAGGAAATGCAGTCCTTCAAAATCTAAAGCTGTCCTAAATGAAAAATGCCTCTAAGTCTTGTTAGTATCAATTATTTGAGACAGGATACTGGATTTGAAAATAACACACTTGTGTTTGTACAATCCTTTGAAGGCGCAAAGTGCCTTCAAAGTGCAAAGTTGTCCTTGGCCAACACCACGAGTTTGGTGAATTCTCATCCAGTGTCTAGCATGTGACTTGGGTTAAGATGCAGCATTTTCAGCAGGAATTGGACATTAACAGGACTGCTATGTTAAGACAGATCGATGACAACATCCTGCAAAGAAGCCACACTTTAACTGAGCTGTCAACAAAGCAAGGATAGAGGAGAGCAAATGGCCAGTTCTCCCTCATGCTGTTCAAACAACAAAACTGCCAGGCACACATGCTTGCAGCTGAGAAAACACAGGCATTAAGGTCTATTTTCCTTTCTGATTAAAACAATTGCTTTATCAGCTGAAGTCTGACAGCTTCCAGGAGCTTCTGTGTGCTTACATGGTCCCACTGCTTCTGGTTCTGATATTTTCCTTGCAAGAGGGTCTGTATTTCCCTGGCCATAACTCAATTCCTCACTCATGTTCCCAGTTGACTCTTTTCACTTTTGAAATATATTCAAACCAAGTCCTCAAGTTCAGTCAGAGAAAAGAGGCTGATCTAGTGAAATGGTCTTACTTTTGTCTTGCTTTCTACCTGATCCATACCTGCCCTCCCTCCTTTCCGGGACACAGTCTTTCTTATTTCAAGTCCACTGCCTCTTTAAAATCTCCCATTCATTTTCCTCTTTTCCTTCCTAACCATGCCATCATGACTCTTCTGGTTTATACAAATCATTCCTCCCCTTCATTACCTTGCTAAAAATGTTTCCTTATTGCCATTCACCCTCTTGAGTCCAGCTGAAACTGCATTCATGTGACTGTAATGAACAAGTGACACATGGATGCCTTCCCAGTAAAGAGGGAAGGCTCCTTCTATCATTACGTGCTCACCAAGTTTGATAGTCACAGCCTCTCTGTCCTTCAGTTTTGTAATTTTTCCTTTCGCTTTCAAGAATATTTGCTTGTCTGGGGCTTCACCTGCCTCTCCAACCATGGCATTTTGGTGTTTCTGCTGCCTTATCTCTCTCTCTCTGTGGACTTGACTCTGCTATTATGTGTGTTTGCCCTACCCACAAAAATCTTTATTTCTGAACTTGGATTATACTTAACTGTCCTCCTTCGTCTTTGCTGCTGCCACTGTTTCACTGCCATTCCTGGATGACCCTGTATCAGTC
Source organism: Oriolus oriolus (assembly GCA_013400235.1). NCBI lineage: Eukaryota > Metazoa > Chordata > Aves > Passeriformes > Corvidae > Oriolus > Oriolus oriolus. The sequence goes on along the minus strand of VXBT01005402.1, from coordinate 543,139 downwards.
CTTCCCTCTAGTACTTGCAGCATTCTTTAATGCCACGCTGATAGGTGATTCCTCTTCTCCATGAAATCTTTGAATCTTAAATGGCTTTAAAAATTAAGACACAAGACAGGGAGACTCCTAATGAAGTTTAAAATTTTGACAGTCGCATAGCAGAAGGATGGGGACCGATCTTTGTGTCTGAGATGAGTAAACATGGAAGGGGCATCAGACCTTCAGAAGAGACCTGCCAAGAGAAGGACTACGTTAAGACCACAGTCTAGGGAACAGTGGGGGATGATGCCGTCTGGGACAACTGACTGTGAAGCGCTGGGTCATGTCAGGTTTGGCTCCTCTGGCTGCAACCCCCAGGCTCCCTGTGACTCATATGCTGCCTTCAGCTGGTGCATCTCAGACTTGAAAACCTGCAAGTTTTCCCACTCTGGAGGAAAAGGGATTGGGTGGACAAGACTTAGGAGTTAGGCAGTAAAAGTTTAGGGTTTTGGAAGATGTGACAGGATGCTGAAGAGAGAAAAAGCTCTTGGCTTGATGCGAATGTAGGAGTGAATCTTTTAATTAGAAACTTTGGCTGCCCCTGGAGCAGCCAATGCTGCCTGTGAAACTGACTATCCAGACGTGCCTTCTGAACCCAATAACACCTTTCCTTATTGCCAAGCTATCTGACTCCAATTTTTGCTTTTTTTAGTATGCTTCACTATCTTTTGTTCTGCTCTGAGTGCTGGGAGAACCAGAATGTGCCTGCCTACCACACTGCTTTGCTTGTCTACTTCACCACCTTCCTTTCTTCCTCAAACTTTGCTGAAGGACAGGTTAGGTCCCGTGAATTAAGCAGCAGGTTGAGGACTGCTGGATTCTCAGGCACCCTTTTTAAATGGAAAGCATTCCTCCTTCCCACATAAAATTACTCTGAGATACTCCATCTCTCAAGATGCACCGAGATGTACTATGTCTTTTTATCGTGCTGCCATTTTATGCTGCTGTTTAAAAATTTTAACACCTTTCAAAGTAAAAAAAAAAAAAAAATTGTGCCTAGATAATCTCTTGAATTCCCTGCTTATGTGAAGTTGGACAAGTAATGTTGAAGATTTTGAGCAATTTTTATCTAATTAGAAGCTAGGACTTAATTACTTCTCTCCTGTAAGATGAGCCTCTGGCAGATAATTTTATGAGGATAGTATGCCTTGAGCAAAACACAGAAAATAGTTTTCTGCCAGAACTCAAGAAAACAGAAGTTTCATCATATAGACTGTTACATCTTTTGCACATGGGTTGTATTTATAAAAAATCTTTGCTGTCTAGCATAGACAGGCAATCAAAACTCAAATCACAGGAAGTAGCAGAAGAACTGACAAAAGGTCCCCGATTAAGTTCTTCTTTCTTCATCATGAGATCTATTTCGTGTTCAACCACTTTATTAACCAAGACATGCCACTCCACCCCATTCCTTTCCTTTTGTACTCCCAGCAATTTACTGGATTCCTTCTGTGGATTATCTAATAGCAAAGCAGGTACAGATACACCATTATCACTCCTGCTGTCACATGAGATATACGGCATGGAGTTTTAGGCAGAATATTTTGTCCTGGATATATAAATGAATTATCTATCTATTCTGTGAAAGAAGTGACAAGCTAAACCACAAGCACAACAGCAGACCCCTGCAGCTTCCAGACCGGCTTCAGCTTAGAATTAATCATTCCTTATGATCTTTATGAGTCTGTATTCCCACTGGTGAATCTTTTTGTGATCATGTTAACTCTTAAGGGCATTTATTTATTGACTTATTTAAAAAAACCCTTAAGCCTGCTGCTGCACTACTTTCGCAGACAAGTCTAGTAAAATACAGGGAACCAGTCACTTCACTCAGAGTGATAGCAGTGAGTGCAAGTATCAGGATCAGGTTCTTATTTTTCCCATTTTTATTTTCTGATTGCTCTTCCAATTTTGTTTGTTTTCTTCCGAGCCTAACAGGCAAGTATCCTACAGTTTAAGCCTAAAATTTGAGCAGACTTTGAGTGGTCAATATTCTTTGCATGGGAAAGTAATTGCATTTTATTGTGGTGTCTTACCCCTGTTTGTGACTAATGCTCTCTTTTTGATCATAAGAGTTGTGACCTATATACAGGGTGTTTAGCAGAAAGCTGTTTCCCTGTAAAATTCCAAATATGGATCCAATCTCAAAATTTCTCCCTCCTCCATTCCATTAATTTCTTTATGGCTCCCTCATCCAAAAAACTTCATTTTAAACAAGGCAAAATTATTTAGGATTTAACACATTGACACATATTTTGACACATAAGCTTATCTTGGGACTAATGTTCTTATGTTCTCCTGTTTAATACCACATGTATATCTGTATGTATGTAAAAAGACATATAAGTAACCTTATATCTTTATATATATATATGCATGTTTATACAAGTACATATACATATGTTCCTAGCTTTTTGGTAGCCCTTGCCTCCAGCAAAGACTTAGTTCCAAAATACGGATTTCGTTAAGGATTAACCAAGCAATTAGTAAGGCAATACCAATTTATTGTTATAAACTTATAATAAATATGGGCCTTTTACAATAAACTTAAAATAATGTTTGTAATTAGCAAATGGAATCCAACATTTTCTAGATGTCTCATTAAAATGAAATTAGATGCAGAGTTGGGAATTCTAATTCCAAACATTCACCTTTATTGTTGAAACATGTTCCTGAATGAGCTCCTAGACTATTTCACTAAATGCAAATCAAGTTGTAAAACATGGGATCCAGTCTTGTTAACATTCCCTTCCAGAACTATGACATTGGAAGAACTTCAGAAGGAAAAAGGGGATTATATAAAACAATTATTTATCTTCCTCTGTTTCATGCATTTCTACACTGTTTGTTGTGAATGATTATGTCCTTAGAGTAAAAAATGGCGTAACAAAAAAAAAACCAAACTAGAATATTTCAGTGCCTTCTATAATACAATTTAATGTTGCTAAGGCAACTCAATCAAGAAAAGCATGAAAAAAAAATCAAGAAATAATGGCTTTAAGTGATAATGGTACAGAGGAATTTCAAACAAATCTGCAGTCAAATGAGGCTCATGTGTAATAGCTATCTAGGTCTTGCTCCAGACCATTTGTGCTCGACAGATCTGTGAAGCTTAAAGGAAAAAGTAATTTTAAAGAGGTTTAAGGCAAACAATTCTCTGTGAGGATACCCAGACTAAGCCAATGAACTGCACAGCTACAACTGGGGGCTTTGAATGTGAAATGTCAAGGGTAGAGACCAGCCCCCAGCTGTGCACACCTACCTCCTCCTGCAACTAGCACAGAGGAGGAGGGACTTTTTCCAGAGAGGTTAGGACACTTTTGACTCCTACACACCTTGAGGTCAGCAGTGGGAAGTGGGACACACTCAACTCACTAACAAATTCCTGGAGTCAGGTTCACCCTGGAGCTCCCACTCCAGGGAGTGCTATAACTTAGTGAAGGAAGAGCAGATCTGGGACAGGCAGCAGGCACCAGCATGCTGGACGTGTCCCGTGCCTTCAAGACCACCATCACTGCTCCCTCTCCAGCTTTCCGAATCCCTCAGACCCACAGAGGGGAGAGCAGAGGCAGAGGTGCCAAGATACAGAGGATGAGGGAAGAGGACGAGGAAGAAGGTGGAGGGCGACAGCCTTGGCAAGCCAAAGTTGCTAAATGCTGTAATTAGATGGTCAGACTTTATTTCACAGATTTCTCCCCCCTGTCCCTTATCTTATATTGAGACAGATAAATATTCACATGTATCCATGTAGTTTTCAACCTTATACTGTTAAAGACCATTGTTGTATCTTTTTGGTCTAATTTTCTACAATCCCATTGAGTCCTTTCATTTGACATGGGTTGTTTACTTTCTACACCTTGTTTCACAAGGGCAAATGTGATACAAGTGATACAAGTCTAATTTATGTCTTCTCTAGAAAAATAATCCCCTTTTGTTTCTCTAAATGGTACTGAAATGTGAAGTTAATACAAAAACACAAGTACACAAACATAGTGAAGGATGTTTCTGCTAAGCTCTGTGGTGCCTTATTTGTGCTTCATGTAGAGTGCTGAACTAAGTAAAAGCTTGATCTGCATCAAATGTAGTGAACTTCACTGACTTCCTTGAAGATTTATAAATGAGAGGCCAAAGAGTCAGGCTGCAAGGCTGCTTGGCTGCATAAGTAACAGTGAGAAATTCACCCAGTCATTCTGGCATGATGCACAGGAGATGGAGATGATCAATAAATTCCAAATGACTTGCTTTATTTTCTCTGAAAAATTATCACAGTCCAGTATACAAATAAACAGCTACCAGGCAGATCCAAACTCCAAACATAAGAAAAAGCAAGGGAATTAAGAGATTTGCACATTATCTTGTGCACCATGTTCCAAGAAAGGCCCCAGAAGATTGCTGGAGAAGGTTACAAATGGAAGGAAAAAAGGCAATGTAAAGGTCCTTCATTTCATCTCATACAAAACACCGTATGTTTTTGCACGCTTCATTAATGCTCCCTGGTTTACCAACAAGAAACACACTGTGAGTCCAACCTTCAGGGGTCAGCAGTGCTCAGCATATCTGTGAGCTGTGCTCTAGGCGACTGTGGGGACTATGGAATAAGGGCTGACTCTGCTCAGTACTAATCCTGCAGTTTTAGGTTGGACCATTTGGAATCTGAAGACCAGCTAAATACAAATCATCCCCCAATCTCACAAATACCACCCATCACCTGTACAGGGCTCTTCTCTGAAACACAGTAGTATTTCATTCCGAGGGTGCCCTTAGAGATTGTTCTTGTAAATAGATTTGCTAGATGGCAAATTCTCTGTTTACTCATAGTTTTGAAATGAGATAAATACAGTAGCCTTTTCTGAGCCTTCTAGTGCAGAGAGTCCTGTATCTTATGAGTGATAACATTCATTTTTGGAAAGCCTAGTACCATCAGACTATCTTTATGTTCTCTGGAATAAAACTTGCTAAATTCAGCAGAGTTTCTGTGGCTGTGCTGAAATATAAACAGTATAAAGAAAGGCTGATGCTTCACTGTCTCATTTTTATGCCCAGTGGTCTTTCATAGACTGTTCTGCCCGAATTTGAGTTTTAGTAGATTACCTTCAAATTAGAGCTCAGGATGTACTTACAATTTAATGCCTTACTCTACTAGAACCCTAACAATTTAAATGCAAGGGAGAAAAATCTTTATAGTTTCACTGTGTCTTGACAATGTGCTGTTTATGGACTCTTTTTAGCATACACAGGCATACATGCATGCAAAGCCAAGAAGTGGAAGTGAAATGAAATGACTCAAATAATGACTCTTTCTTGTTACAACAGTACTGCTATTCCAGGCTTTCTTATTCTTGTTAAAGGACAGTGGATTGAATAAAAAGGGAATAAGAAGTGTGATGGATAGGAAAATATAATGATGACAGTATAATAAATTAATGCTTACCATTTCCTGAGTGTTTGCAAAATCTGCCTCTTTCGAGCTACACTGCACCAAAAGCATTATAATATTAATCAGGACAATACAAAGGAATACATATTTGTATCAAAATCTACTTAAGAGTACTGAGCACTCCTGCTCCCTAAAAACAAAACCAAAATAAAAACAAAAAAAAAGAGGTTTTCATCTCATTGAAACGGTACATGATACACTACTAATGCTTCTGAATATACAGAGGTATGTTGATATCTGCTTAAAAATACAGTCTGAGCCTTAGCACATTGTCTTGCATGCAGAATTTTATTGCATACGGAATAAACTACTCTTTATCTGAGAATCACAGCCATAACCCCTCAAGGTATTTTTATCTGACCTCGAATGAACATGAAAAAGGGGTTCACAGAGCAGCCATTTCTTTGCTATTTCTGCAGCATCTCTCAAGGCAGGGGCAGTGCAGCTTTAGTGAAGAAAGTGTTAGTGCTTCTGAAACATGTTATTAGAGAAAATCTTGAACTGAACTTGACTTTATTTTATATTTAATGATACAATGTCAAAAATACTTTGATCTGCATTAATGCAGTTGCTGGGATAAAATTACTTTCAGTCATTTAGTGTTTTGATCCCATGGTTAGCTACACCATCCAGTCTTCAAGAACTGATGCTCTTTTACACTGCAATCTGCCTCTCACCCCTATTACCCCTAGGAGACTTACCACAAGAGAGTAACATATCTTGAATCCAGGTTTAGCCACAAAGTAGTCATCGGATTTGAAGGTTATCTTTATGTGATTTGTTCTTGATGTTATTCTTGGAGGTACTTCCTTGTGTCCGCACCACCGTCCTCGAATAACCGTGCTGGTCTCTGATACATCTTCCACTTCCACAAAGTCATACCTGAAAAAGAGCATGAAGAATTAGTTTTTGCTAACTCTGGTTACAGAGGGTACTTGCAAATTGACAGGAGCACAGCTGGAGACACAAAGACAACTGTTCCCCGTTCTCCACTCCAAAACATCAGACTAAATATTACAAATGGTGGACATGCTCATGTGGCACAAAGTGCACTAAGCTGCAAACTACTGCCTGAGAGTTCAAATGACTGGTTTTTGTGCTCCAGGAACATGACAGTATTTGCTACCACGTTAAAATAGCAGTAAGAGGCCCTTGCATGTGCTTAGTCTACAGTAAGCATACGCATTGCGTTTCATGTGGTGCGTAAATAATTTAGAGACCTGATAAAATATTATTTAAGGCAGGCTGCCCAACCTGAGCAGCTGCTAGCACTTGTGCACTTTCTGGTGGTTGCCCAACTCCCTGTAGCAGCAGCCACAGGCTCCCGCCTGCTGTGTCAGTCAGAGGGCTAGAGCAGGGCAGCCCCTGTGCCAGGAGCAAAGGGAGATGCTGGAGGGACACAGGGCACTGCATGCTACTGAAAGGTGCTTTTTAGGACCTTCCTTGCAGGTGGCACACTGCTCCTGTAGTTGGTTTGGAAAGATTTATGTCTAGCTTTCAAGCAGGAAAGCATGCTGCTGCTCTGTGTGCTGCAGTGGGGAGTTCATGTGCATGCTGTCTCCAGGGAAAATGCAACAGCACATCTTGTTCTGTGAGAAGTCACACCTTGGCCAGGCACCCGTGCCACAGCAGTGGTCCCTGAGCCCAAAGAGGGCTCTGCCAGGAGCAGAAGGCACTAAACCCCAGAGATGAAGGGACACAGTGGCAGCACCTACTGCTCCAGCCTGCATATTCAGTTGCTTGGGTATAAATGACCATGTAAATAAATAAAAAAATGAGTACAGTTATTGAGCTGGAGAATAAAGAGGACAGAGAATAATCTGATCTTACTAAATCTATGACAGAACGTCTCCCAATATTTTTGGAGCCAGAATTATGCCCCACACATTGCTGCCAGAGAGGCAGAGGTGATTACAAGAGGGGCAGGTTGAGTGCCATCCTCACAGTACAGTTAAGCCTTAAAACTCTGGAGGTCTTTACCAGGAATGTTTTCTATTATCAAAGCTTCTGCTCCCTCCAAAGAGGGAGTTCAGAACTGTTACATGGTTCTTGCTAGCAATGCACTGCTCCCCACTTCCAGGTCTGTGGGCCAAGCACCCTCCTCGTTGCCCAGTTGTGGGAGTTGAATAGCTCTGTAAATAAAAGACCTGCTTTTCTTTTTCTGCTGACAGCCCATGAGAAAAAAACCACAAGTACTATGTGGTTTGAGAATACAGGCCCTGCTGCTGTTACACACAGCAGCCCCAAAATTGCACAGAACAGAAAATAACAGATCCACCATGACCGAATCACTTAAATCTGCCCAAACCCTGCTGAAATATTCTTTCTTTGTAACACACCAAAATTTAGCTCCAGGCAGGGGTAAGCTTGTCTCAATCTCTCTCCACCATCCCCAGCTCCCACTCCCTGGTGGTGATGGATGTGGTACCCAGCAGAGCTCTCAAGCATCCACCCCCGCCCCCGGGGCAGCACAAAACTGAACGCCTATTGCAACACAAGGGGTTGTGGTGTTCAGCAGGAGATAACCTTGTTAGCTCTGGTGAAAGCTGTCCTGACTGGCCTCCCCACTTCTGGAAGCCAGAAAGCCAGACTAACTAGCAAAACCAGGGAAAACCCATGGACTTTGAAGCATTATATCTGCTTTCAACAGCAGAGGCTTTGCTGCAACAATCATGGAAGTAGGTGTATTCTCAGTTGCTTCTGTGCATCCAAGGAGCCTCACAGGTTGGGTAATTTAATTGCTTTTCGGAATAATCTCTTATCAAGTGCCCGTGGAAATGCTAACAGCACTTCTAGAACATTCTGCAAGACCTTGAATATCTCCTCTCCTTCTTCAGAAGCTCTGAAGAAATATAGCTCTGCTAAAATACTCCTTTTCATTCCTCAGCCTGAATGAATTTCAATCAGTTCAGTCCTAACAGTATGCAAATTACAATAATTAGCATTAATGAAAAATTGAAAGAAAACACTAGGAAGTTTCTGGAGAAAAAAGCTTAAGGTCAAAAGCAAATACAAAAGCAAGGTAAGGTGCAGAGGTCCCGAATTACTTGTTCAGTATGTCCAGCTTTCAAGCACATGCTCAGCTCTCGGCATTCATTTCAATTAAAACAGTCCTGGCTGTCTCTCTAAAGCAGCACTGCAGGGATTGTCAGGGACTGAAGTTGCAGAAAGGGTCTAGTTTGGAAAAATATATTGAGCATTAGCAAAAAATCTAACTGCACACAGTACTTAACAGACTTAAAGCCATCACAAGCTGTCTGACCAAAAATTTCCTCACTCTGGAAATAATACTACCCAAATAAAGGTCTTCCAGAAACTCTAGGGAAAGCTTTATGGCAGAGAAGGATGTGATATTTCTCCAGCTTCTATAGACACTATGGATGATGGAAGGTCTGCTTTTCTCTGCATTCTAAATTAGCTGCTCTGGAAAAAGCAGACAGACTGTCTTCCAAGATGCTCTCCAAGCACATAATGCCAGTAACAGCTTGACTTTCCCTCACTGTGCCACCACCTTTAGTGGCTTTTGACAGAGAATACTTCATCTTGTTTTCCACAGTAAATTAGCCCTCTGTTTCAAAGTTGCAATGCTTTAAGGTCAGCCACGGTTTATCCACTATGTAAACATTAACAGGCCGCTTCTGTGTGCATTAGGCTCTGAATCTGGGAAAGTGTTTGGGGTACTGGGAGGTTACTGTTGTTACTGACTCTGCTGCTGATCTTGGACCAACATCACCAGAGCAGAGCAGACCTGCCAAGGGAAGGAGAGCCAGTTTTAGGCTGCATTCTTTTATTACTACATGGAAAACAAACCTGCAGGAATGGTTCCCTCTATCAGTAATGCAGAAAATTTAACAAAGAAAAATAAGGAAAAAAAGTCCGCCCTGTAAGATGCCTGCAGAGATGCCAAACCCTACGAACACAAATTAATTGACAAAGATAAGATAAGAAGAGGCTGGGTGTGCAGAAACACTAACAGCCCAGTTCTTGGCATAGATAAGGTGTAAGTAACAACATGATCAGGCAGAGCTGGAGGCTGAGACTTGAGCATTTTATGCAAGTAGGCTCACAGCAATCAGCCTTTCACAGGGCACGGGAATCAGGAGCCTGTTTTCTCCCACAGAAAAGAGAGCTGGATAAAAGAAATATAAACACATGGGATTTATACTGTTTTAGTGAATGTTGGCAAGATTCACCTCTGTACTCTACTAATGCAAAGCAGTTTATCCACCTAGGTTAATCAGCCAGATCAGCTGAGCTTAAGGTCACTTTTTTTGCTTAAAAGGGGAACGAAAGCAACTGGGATATAGTAGGGTAAGCTTTAATAGATTTATAGATATATCAGCATGCATCAGCACACTGATGTTTGTGGACCTATATTTAACAGTTTTAAAAGGAACTGTAGCAGTGAAGTGTAACAATAAAAAAAAGGCAAGTAATTTGAACATAATTGTATTTCTCAACGCATTTTTATCTATCTCTCTCACCCCAATATAAACGCTTACCTATTCACTCAAACCTCCTAGAGCCCTCCACCTACTGAAAAAGATGTTTCTTGCCTGGCTGAAACATGACAGTGGTGATAGAGGACAAAATCCTATTAAAGTAGTAGCTATGTTGTTAGATAGCTGGATTTGAGCATACAAGTACCTTGTGCTTAAAATGTTATAGAAGGACTAAAACCCGACAAAACTGCCTCAGGTCCAGGAAAGCTCAGTTTATTTACAGACTCAAAGATCAATTTCAGCGGAGAGGGCCCCTTAAAACTCTGTCCTTGCAAGGACATCCTAGACCCAGCCAGAGACGCCCTGGTTTTGCTTTGCAGTCTCATGCCAGTGAGCTGCAAGGAGGTCTTATGGAGCCTTATGCAAACTTCCACTTGCTACTCACCTGCAGATCTCATTTTCGGGTTCCTCCAGTCCAAACTGATTATCAAAAGCCAGTTGGATCCTGGTGCTCTCCGGGGAGTGGAGCCGCCATGTCAGCAGGAGGTTCCTGGGGTAGCTGCTGGGGAAGCGAGGACTGTGGATGCAGCCATTCCCTGCCACACTGATGGTCTCTTCTTTTCGGTACAAGTCTGTGAGGTGATTGCTCTCTGTTAGTAGTCACAACTTGTAGAAATTAGTATGTTGTTCCAGTTACAGGAAGGCAAAAAACACAACAGTTTATAACACAGCATAATTATCTGCATTTCAAGTCTATAAAAAGTTGGCTCTAGGAGCAGTTATTATTAAGTAGGAAGTACAGTGTATTTTCTCTTAATGCAATCCCCTATTAAACAGTAAGAACAACAGAACTCAAGTATATAGACTCTTTATTTCACAAGAAATGTACCATTATTTTTACATTTATATTGATTATATAATTTCATTCTCACCACTTTGGTTTGAAAACAGAATTAAACTTTAATAAAAGCTGCAAGCTTGAGAACAATGAAGAAAGACAGACTGAAATAAAAAAGGTAAACAGCCCTGCTTCCCGAATTTTGTGCTCTGGGGAGCAATGCCCTCTGAACAAAAGCAGCAATGAAGGGCTGCAGGAAAGTAAGTGTGGGTGAATTTAAATTTCTTTACTGCACGTAAGTATTTCCTCTCAGAAACATGTGTAAGGTCACATTTTGATTTTATTTATACGGTGTGAACCATTTGCTGCCTATGGCCCATTAACACAAACAGCTACTTCATGCTTATACCGATGTAACTGAGGCCAGATTCTGTCCACCAACCATCCTGTTCAGTAATTTCAAGACAAATAACCAAGTCTTTACTTAATTAAAATTCCACAACTTCTGCCTGAGCAAATATTCAATTGTTCCTAAAGTTTACTTAAACTGAGGTAAAGCCTCTGCTGCTGTAAATCCCTGGCTCCAAGGATTACAGGAACTTTGGCAAGACCCAGCTCTCTAAAAGTCAAAATGTCTTCTCAGACACTCAGACACTTCTCATGCACTTGCATGGCCCAGCTGTTTCTGACACTGGAATTCAGGTCAGTTTGCCCTGAATCAAAGAACTGAAAACAACCATCCTTCCGTGCATTGACAACTTCAGTATGGGGAAATTTTGAGGGTCAGAAGGTTCCAAGCCAGCATGGAGATCACGACAGGTTTCAGTTCCCAGTCAAGACACACACCTCCGAGCCTCCTCCTGAGGGACAGCTGCCTGTGTTCCTTCCGCGCGTGATGTGTGGGGATCTACACAAATTTGGACACTTGTTTTCATGTAAACACCCAAATTCTGGCGTCTTTATCTTAAACTGAACATCACTCTGCTGAATGCCAGGTCAACCTCCAGTTCCACTGCAAGCGATAGAAATAGAAGACTGGTGCCTTCTCCTGAATTTGGCTACTGAGGAAGAATAAATGGGGGAAAAATATCTCCACCAAGCCACCCTGTGAACGCTGGAAACACAGAACCAAAGCAACCAGCAGCAGCCATCTGTCACACGCACTAATATAAGTCTTCACTCTTAAAATAAAATCTAACATGTGACTAAAGTTTTCTAAGCTCTTTATATAAAATAAATATACTTGTTTTATGAATGCTCATTAAAAACAGCAATCCAGACAAATGGTACAAACTTCATGATTAGTACATCTATTTTTCAGGTTGCTTTTTACTGGTTCCTGGCTGTAAAAACCTCCCTGCACACAGCTGTAAGCAAAGCATGGCTGTCTAACAACAGTTCATTGCACTCTTCTGACAGGGAAGTAATTCTAGCTTCCAAACAACCTGAAACTCAGAAGACAAAAGTCTGTGTTTCCTATAAAACTGTCTCCGCAGATCTAATTGTGGCATCCTTCTAAGACACTTTCACACCCTCAGCCACCCTTTCGAAGCAAATGCAGACCTAACTCACAAAGTGCAGAACAAGCCAGTTTTATTTTGTTCTGCTTTGACCAAACAACTCGCATTGGAAAAGTGCCAATTTGGTAAAAATAAAGACCACCCACCTATTAGTTTTGTTGTGATTTTCATCAGAGACATCTATGCTGAAGTCTGTTTTGTATTTGCTTTTATTCTAAAAAAAGGGGAAAAAAAGACATCTGTGGGGCTTTTTTTTTCCCCTAATCTGGAATGAAACAAAATGTCCAGCCAGCACTACTGAGTTCTTACTGAAATACTGAGGACCTTTGGACTCTGAAAACACCCAGTACACCAAGAGGACAAGATATTTCACAGGACTCTATCCAAAAGGTCCAATAAAAGGGATAAAAATAAAACAGATTTGATGATAACAAATTCTAGTAAGTCAGAACAAAAGTTACTGCAGTAAAACATGGCAAAACTCCTCCTATGCCTGAGAGTCATTTACTCTTCTTTCTTGGACAGCAAACTATTGCCATTTTCCCTCTGTCACCATGCATTTCACTGTGTTGTTCAATCTGGCCCACGATTCTGAGGGAAAGGTTCCCTTTCCCCAGGCAGTCCTAGCACAGGCTTTACTCTGGTGTTGTCAGCTGCTGAAATTAGAGTTCTGGGGACAGTATCTCTTAAATGTGCTCATACATATACTCCCCAAAAAAACATCTGTGCACTTTACACAGCACACCAGCTGAGAATGAGCACTACCTGTGCTCTTGTACACCAAGAAGAGGGTCTGTCATGGCTTTTCATTTAACTTAAACTCTGAATCCCACAGACCAAAGTGCTCTGCCTGCAAGTCAGTCACACGTGACCCAGACCAGTGCTGAAATGTCATGGCTGGCACAGCTCTGCAGCATCCAAGCTGAACAGGTACATGGAGCAATAGAGCTGCACGTGTTATGAAGCTTAAAAAATCAAAGCACAGCGACTTCCTATTTGTATCATGGTAAATCCAGCAATTATAGTCATTGTAGAGGAAAGGCTGGAGAAAATTCTCACTGTAGTAAAATAAGAGATATTCAAATATTGCACTCTGAGGAAAAGCCCGTTCCACAAAGGAAGAAAGTATGTTTGATGAGAATGACCATAAATACAGTTTCTACAGCCCACATGGGATGAAAAGTAAAGCTACTTGGAGCCTTCTGCTGGAGCAGATCCTTCAGGAGCTCTGAAACAGCCTGATTCCCTCTCACCTCCCTCACCATGCACTAAATTACAACCTGAAGTGGTGCAGCCAGCTCTGGAATCAAACACACTAAAATTTTCTAAAGGGATTTTCACTGGGATTTCACAGTGTTATCAGGCTGAGATAGAACACAGTCAACCCAGACTCACTCTGAGGAGGTCGGCTCCTCGTGAATCATCAAGCATCTGGGAAACAGCTTGAGGAGATGTGAGCAACTCCTGTACTTTTTTGTATCAACACAGCTACAAGACTAAAATAAGACCTTTCCAAGCAGACAAACATTGTCCTCATCAGATACACTGGGGAAACTCATGGAAATCACACATTAGGCAAGGGGAAAGTCAGGATAAAAACCACTTAATAAAAGATATAGGCAAAGGGAAAGACAGTGCATCTTTCAAGGCACTGAACTGTCCCATGCTGCAACACAACACAGTGCAGCACTACACAGTGTCCTGAATGTCACATTCTAACTATATTCCATAATGCTTTATGGGAGTAAATAAAACACGACAGTGCATAATGCACTGCCTGTCACATTCACTAAAAAGCATATCAAATCATTTCACAATGAATAAAAGCAGGTGTTAAGTCATAAGGCAAAAAGGCCATTTAGGCCATACACAGAAGGAGGATATTCTAGGTGGCAGAAGCCACAAACACATCCTTGCACTGGGGGAGAAAAACTATCTCGTAAGGAAGATGAGTGGGAAGGAATCTGGAAGACATCCTTTTTGTGAGGCAATTCCCTGCAGAGAGCCTGAGCTAATTGGGAAGCAGCTTGTTCTATATTTTATTTATCTGAACTAATCTCTCTTTTTTTTCCCCTTAATTCTTTTGCAACCACTAATTTTAAACACAATGACATACATGATAGTCCAGCTGTCCAAATTAGAGGAGCTCCTGTTTAAGTGCTCAAGGCAGCTGCATTTTCCAAAGTGCTTGACTTCCTCCCCCTGCAAGGAGCGTAGCTGGGTGTCAGAGTGGGAACCGGGAGGTACAGTTCAATACTCAGGAAAATATGCTTGTCTCAAGACTGTCCTCACCATGGGTGCCCAGTACACCCAATGTTTCCCTTTCCCAGCTAGGCCATGCTACATGAACAGCAAGAATCAGAAACACAAATTTCATCCTGTGTTTTCCCTGGATGCCTGCACTTCCTTTGGAGCTTTAGCAATGCATCAACACTTTCCTCTTAAAGCTACTCCTCCTAGTCATGACATGCCTATTACTACAGACAAAAGTCTGCTTGTATCATCATCATTCAACAGATAATGAATTCCTTCACCAAAACAATAGTCATAATAATATAAAAAAACCCCAACCAACCCAAAAAGCAATTTCTACCTGGTAATAGCCAATCTGACATCTGTTCTATGATATATCCAGCAAGGAGAGTCTGTTAAGTGTCAATTCCTTTAGAAAGCAGAAAAATTCAGAACATGACCTTGTCTAAGGACCTAACCAACAATATGGAATATTTAGTTCCACTTTTCTAAGGTTTCTGGAATTTCAGCTTCACTTCCTAAGGTGTTGTCCGTCTTGTGTGTAGGTTTGCTTCTGTCTTTCTTCCCCTTGGGGAAGCTGTCCAACCAACACTGATACAGTGGTAAAGGCTTAAAAACTACCATACTCTGACATGTGTTATGACAAGAAATATACCCTCTGAAATGCCATGGAGCGTAATCTGATGAGCTCATCCTCTGGTACAGCTGACGAGAGAGTTTCTGAGAACCATGGTGAAGTTCATTTTACTACTTGTGAAAGCATTTGTTATTTCAGGAAAGGACCTTGGGATTTTGCATGTGGGAGTTTTCTAGATATAACTCTCCTCCCCCATGGCTGTTGTCTTCAAAAAAAAAAAAAAAAATACAGCAGTCAGCGGTTTGCCACCAGTTTTTAAACAAATGAGATAACCTTCAGGGAGAATAATAGCTCTTCAGTTCCTCCAGTTGAAAATTAGCCTGATCTAAATAGCTGAATCCACAGAGAGGCAAAGAACAGTAAAACACTTTTGAATCCAGACCACAAATCAGTTCATCTCGGGGACAGGCATGCCAAGTGAGCTGTATTTATGGCAGCCTGTTCCGACAGTCACTGGCTTTTTCTTTATTCCCCACCCTCCTGCAATAAGCAGAAACTTTACTTGTTATCCATAAAGTTCTGTGTAAATCAGATGAAAATATGACAGAGTTCATTGTCAAAATAGCATATTCCATAGCTGGTCACAGCTTGTTGGGAAGATGCAAAACTGTAAGGTCATTTTCCTTGTTAAAAATTGAGGTTTTTCGGATTTGAGTTTTTATTTTTTGTGCGTTTAAGTGGATATAAACAATGAAATAAATCCTAGACAGTGAACACAACATCACCCTTCTGCTCTCTAATGCAGAATATAATACTGTGTGGGAGTACGAGTCCTAGACATCTCTGTCCTTTTAATGACAGAGGCCTAACACACCTAAGTCAGCTGTGCTCCCATCATGATTCACCAGCAGTTCTCCAAGAAGGCAAACCAAGGGAGGGAAAGGACTGGGATGGCTGGTGATGAAATGGATATAGCACAATCCCAGCTGGGCTAAAAGTTGCAAATTGTCTCTTGTGGAGGCACTAAACTGAGAAACAGCCAATCTGGTATAAGGATGCATATGCAGGAGTATATTGGGACAGTGGATCCATCCAAAACATCACTTCAGGTTGCTTTCAGCTTTATACAACTTCAATAACCCCACTGATTTCAAGGACACAGCAAACTTATAGTTAAGCTCATACTTAAGGAGTTTGCTGGAGCAAGACCCAAAAAAAAGAGAACAGCATTTTAACACCACCTAATGTGTTACTTACCACCCAGCAAACGAGCAATTAAAAAGTGAACCTAAATCCCACTGGAGCTGATGAAAAGACTATCAATTTCGTTGGTTTGCCACTGGACTTCAAAGAAGAAGCTCCAGGTACCTGCTCCTTCTCTTATCAACAGGCCTCTTCTTTTTATCAAGAGCATGAAAGATACTCCAGGCAACATCAGAGCTCATATCTAAAGCACGACCTGTTCTGTCACAGGGGCAATATCAAAAGATGCTCTGTGCATGCTCAGCCAAATTCAGACCTCACACACAATCCCTCCAAGTCCCTGAGCTGTGTGCAGATCTTTGCTAGAAGAATATAGCCAGAGAGGATTTACCAAAGAAACAAAAAAATTGAGCTGTACTTGAAATAAACAAAATTAGCCAGTGCACAATACCAGTATAGAAGGTATCAAAGAATGAAAACACTGCAGACAGCTAAAATTCAATTCAGAGCCATCCTCCATTTGGTAACAGAATGGTTAGCAGTCTGCCTCTGGTTCTGTGCAGAGCAACCTCACTAGTCTTGGTGGTAGACAGTCAGTCTGTGGTTGAACACGACCTCAGCAAAGACCACTTACGAGAATATTAAATGAGCAATTGATAAGGAAATCCAGCCACATAATTCAAAGAGACAGCCTGTCTCTATGCTTCTCACTATAAGAAGCATAATTTTATTTACATTTAATAATACTATTTTCTCCGTGAAATGGTCATCATCATAACTGCATTTTGCACACAGAACTAAAAAAACAGTCCTGAAATGAAGAACAGGTGGGACTCCATTTTGCTGGGGTGAAGGCTGTAACCCTCCTTTTGCCTGGTTTGGTGGGGGCCTTGCTCAGACTTCCACAGATGAATACTGAGAAAACAATTCCTTTATTATGCTTACAAAGATACCAAACTCAGTAATGTTTGCTTTTAGCAGTGACTTGTATTACTTGCTTTTATTTGACTTCTTGATAGAGACTTTCCTCTACACAAAAGAACACACTGAATGTCTCATAGTAAAGCAAAAGTGTCTTTAGAAATGTAACATATGTTAGGCCAACATATAAAACCCGTTGTTAACTGCTAGTTCTTTCATGATGGGTGTTAGTGTTGCAATGCATCTCTCGGTTGGACTCTTAAACCAACAGCAAACCGAATGTATTTTTTTCTTGGGATTTCATAATTAAGTATGAATGAAGAAAATGTGTATATCAAGAATGTGTAGCTCTAATGATGTGCAGCAAGACTAATGTATATATCCCCACGATCACGAGCATAAAAACACATAAAACTCTGAGAAACCGTGAGAAAAAAATACAGAAGGAAATGATTCTCCTGGTGCTGCAAAGAGCTTAAGGGAAACATGATAACTGAAGCAGATGTTTGCAGTGAGTGCCAACGTCTTTGTAAGAAGGCTGGTGCTTAAAACTTGTGTAGTGCCTTGGACAAGATGATGCCAGTTAGAGATACAATTGCTATTAAGCACAAATATCAACACTGGACACTGGTTCATACTGTTTTGCAAAGACATAGCACATTGTGGACTTAGACACTCCGAATCTTCCTGTTTAGGCAGTGGCTACAAGAAAGTAGACCTTTATGGGAAGCTTCCTTCTAAATCTCCTGGAGCAATGAAAATGTATTCCTTTTCTGTTTTCACTTCATTATTTTTTCAGATTTTACAACCAAACAAGGACTTTTTGCCTCATAAGTCTGGCATAGCTCAAGACTTAAAAGAGAATTTAAGATATTGTTTTAGAAACTCTTTCACGCAAGCACTTCTAAGTCTGAACAAGACATGGAATTTCCTTATAGAAAGAAAAATGTTAATAGAAGGAAAAAGCAAATCCAGTCAAAAGGGAAAAGGCTTCTCATGTTGAACATACTGTAGCAGATAGAAAGGCAATTAGAGAGTGGAGGTCGCATGTTGGAACATTAGGCAGTAAAAGGAGATCTGTTCCAAAAGACAAATCAAGGCAATTGTCTCTTGTGATGTGAGTTTCCTCACGATCTATGTCAGCACTGAAGATCTGAAATCCCTGAAAGGGAGTGAAAGGTCGCTTCTTATAATGGAAAGTCTGGCAATAGTATTCTAACAGACATCCTTTGCTTGGACTGCGTTTGCCATGGGCATGTTTTTTGTCTCTTAGAGTCCATATATCAACCAACTGTGCAAAGATAAATCCCTATGGGGATATTTCAGTTCTTTTAAGACAGGTGCACTAAATACCTAATACCTTAAAGTTACCTATATCTTTTTAAAAAAGGCAGATCTCATTGTATTAAAATATGATTGTTGGTAGCCTGCTCCTTTTTATGCAGTAGCCTAACAGCTAAAAAATTAACTCTATTCCAGTCAGTATCAGGACACAGCTTAATCTCCTCCAAGGAAACAGGAGCCTGTGTTGTGATTCTTCTATTTGCTTTAGAGAATAAAGACCACTTTCGTCTCCTCACAAGGGACGAATGGATGCTGCTTTGAAGATGGCTTGTCCATTTTCCAAGGAATGGATGGAGGTAAAATGCAGAAGAAATTCTTGGCACAAGGACCAAAACTCGAGATTTAGCCAAAGAAGTAAAGACCCAGAAGCTTTTCTACTTTCTACTCCAAGGCACTCTGTCATGAGTCTCTGACAGTTTAGACCAGAGCAGACCATGCCATGGCCCACTTTTTGCTCCCATGCCTCAGTTTTCTTCTGCTGGAAACCACAGCACTGGTGCGAAGAGGGCAGAAGACACTGAGATCTTTTCCCGGCATGAGGGCAGAACACAAGCAGGGCCACAGGGGTGGCTTTACATCATTTAGATAAAACCCATGTTGCGAAACAAAATTCCCAGTCTGGAAAGTAATTTAAGTCATGCATGCTGACAGTACTGAGAACATGAAGTGCGGGGGATCTTTCCTGTAAGCGCTTAGGATTTTCTCTGGAGGTCTGGCATCAGAACGCTGCAGAGCTGTCATGTGGATAGATACTGCAATTCAACGAAGTTTCTAGGCACATAAAATTCTTGGCTGTGGCCTTCTTTTATTGTTAGGATCCTGCACCAAAGGATCATCTAGGCATTTCCTTAGTCCTTCACCTAGGAACAAAACTATGTGTGCAAAAGTGCAGGAGAACTCATTCACTGCCAATATGTAGGGACCAGCGGCTGGGAAGATGATACTGGTGTGTACAAGCACAGCCCACAAGCTCAGGAGCTGCTGTGCCACAGGCACAACCATCTCTCATACCAGTACAGACACATCCTGACCACCATAAGCCAAAACCAAAACTGGAAATGGAGCTGGCTCCAAAAGTTTGATTTACGCACCTCAGCTTCTCAAGTCCTTTCTGGAAAAACAGCTGTTTGGCTGATTACCAAGAGGAAGCGATTGGAAACATTCCTTCTAGGTTGTATGGGGGGATGCTGTTAAAAAAAAGGAAGAGCCTAACCTACTCTTAGGTTTGTTAAGTTCGAGGCACAAGATATCCTACGTGAGCAGATGAAAACACACTGAAACCTGTGTGGAGGCAATGATAACCAGGACTTTGCTAAGACTCCACGGGGAGCAGACATTATGTATCTTTATGTTCTGAGCAGGGCTGAGTACACTGTTGGCAAATCAGGATGTAATTAAATAATCCTTCACTTTCACAGACCTTCAATGAACTCTCACTTTTAAATGGAAAGCTGGAGTCCCCCATGCAATTGTGCTGGAGACAAAGCCAAACTTCAAAGTTGTCCTTTCACTGTGGATTCAGTGAAATGTTTGACTAAAAAAAGAATTGAGCAGTTACAATGAAAAATTCAGCCAGCTTTGGCTACAGATTTCAGCAGCAGGAACAGCAAGGGGCACATTTCACCCCTCCTCGAAAGACATGTGAGATGACTTCAGGTTAACCAGCAGACATCATCAGCACCCCCTCACATTAAAGCTTGTAAAGAAACATCAGGAACCAGTGAACCAACTAAACCCAGTTTGCCCCCACCTTGCTGAAAGCCTAATGGTGAGGAGAAATGCCTGTAGATATCATGGCAGAGGATTTAAGGGAGCAATCTCAGGTTCTGCTTTACGCTTCCTGACATAGGTTGCATAGCAAAAAAGGAGAGATGCACTCAGTGGTGGTATGCATGTGGCTGGACAGCAGGTAGGACTTGGATGCTTGGCTGAAGCATGACCAGAGCAGGTCCCTAAGAGCATGTGGAACCAAGAGATCAATGCTAGGCCACCAAGGCCTGCAGCCTGCAGGTGAAAAGATCTAACCTCCATCTGTTTTGGACAAAGGGGACTATTTTACTCCTGTCTCACCCCAGTTCTGTGCTGGTACTGATGTTGCGCATCTGGGTGAACACCATGTGCTGAGGTCCTGTCCACTCAGAGGGCACAGCTGTGTGCTGACTATGAAATGAAGCTCCAAGCAGCTGTTTGGCCAAAGAGATGTCAGACAAGAGGCTTATGTCACTGAGATAAAAAGAGTGAGAAAGTCCAATAAACACAGTACTCTCACGTCATTTCATTTCGTGAACACCCTGTATCAGAGCTATTGAAGGGAGACAGGGATGTACTGCATCGTTTCCTGGGAAAACTATTTTCCGCACTAATGCTTGAAATGCAGAAGGCTACCTTGGCACTCTCTGGACTGCCCAAACACGTGACTCTTACTCAATTGGCTTTGCATATTTTTTGGCATCTAGGATTACAGTCCAGTAAGACAAAAAACATCTCTACTTATAACAACAATGGAATATACAATGTCAGAAAAATGTTTTAGTTCATGTGTTTGACACAAGAAAGAAAAAAAATTCATCTTGGCAGAACATATATGAAAGTTGGATTAATGACAAATTCGGTGCCAAAATTGTATTTTTCTGATTTCTATTTATTGGCAAGAACTCTAGAGACCTATTTGTTGCTGTTTGCACTTCCAACCTGCTTCATTTATTCCTGCTTCGTTTATCTCAGTCTTTTCTATAGAAGCCATGGAAGAATAGTCCATCAAAGGATAAAACTTTAAACTTTTCTTGATTTAGAGACTTCAGAAGTCCTACTTAACAGCAGACACTCTAGATTACTCCATCAGAAGGAATGGCAGCAACCCTTTTTGGATTCCCTAGGGTGAAATGTTCTGGATCTTTTTATAGTTTAGACTGTAAATAAGAAAATACCACAACTATGACCTTAAATATCATCTGGTATAAACTATAGTTAAGTAACTGACAACTTTGGTAAATGATAGCTTCACTGTGTGTTACTAAAATCAGTTGTGAGCAGTGTAAGTGCTCTAAGTAGCACCACTGTCCTATCATTATCTGCCCTCTGTATTGATTTACTTTATTTAAAGTGGTTAATTTTTTGCATTTTCATGGTGCTCCCCATCTCACATCTTTCTCAGACCTCCACTTCTGATTTGTTACTAAAACAAAGTTCCCACGTGGTAGACCTCACGAGCTGTTATGGACACTGGCACACTCCATGATTGGCCATTTATCCTCTCTGCTCACAGCTGCACTGGGCAGCTGCAAGGACCAGTGAGACCCTGGACTTAGCTACAGCTGTAGGGGAGGGGAGCAGACACCAGCTCAGAGAGGCTGCAGGAGCACTGGTGGAATCACAGCGAGACATTTCATGCCACCTCCTTTCCAGTCTTCAGACTTGCCAACCCATTCCTTGCCCTTTCACTGCACAAAACGTGGGGCAGCGTTTCAGAGCCATCACTCTCGCTGCACTCCCCAAGGGCATCAGGGGCTATGAACAGGATGGAGTATGCAATGGCACAGGCTGCCCACATCCATGCTCTTTCTCCCAATTACAGGTCTGTATGCATTTTTTAGCCCACACTGACATTGCAAACACTACCAAGATTTGCGCAGCAAGTATTTGCCAAGGAGAAGACAATCCTCCCTCACTTCCTCCCTCCCTCTCTCTCTCCTTCCCTGCCCAGGAGAACCAGGGTGAGTCCTTGCATGCACTGGCAGAAGGTGGTTGTATTCCCCAAAATACAACAGGAAACCCTGAAAACCCAGCAGAACCCCAGGTTCCCGCCGAAGGCTTGTCTGCTACACAGCTGCAAGGTAAAGGCTGAGAGTCTTCCCTGATTCATTCACTTTAATTAAGGGACTTGTGGTCCCCCACCTGGCAATTCAAGTCTAGCCACATACACATTTACTTGGTTATTTCATACATAAAGCTTTAAATAAAATGCTTTTCTTTTTTCTTCCCACTTTTTAATGGATGCAGAGAACCATTCTGTCAAGAACAAAACAAATGCCCCACTAAACCCATCTCAATGGACAATTTGTTTCTTCAATGCGGCCTTTAAGTAATAAAGAAAGAATAAACATAACATTCTCCTAAGAAATAAAGTGAAAACACTCTAAAAAAAACCCCTGGCTTGTCTGAGGCATACTAAGGTGTTAATAAACTCAGCTCAGACATTTACAGAAGAAGCTCACTCACCAAATCCATTTTCATAGAGCAGTAAGACAACCTGGAACCAGACCACCTGCTTGTGCAAATCAGCAGCATCCCAACAGTGATCACAGCTATTTACACCAGCTGAGGATCTTACCAGAGCAGCAGGTGAAAAGGAGAAGAGAAAACTAATGTGAGCAGGAGCAGCAAGTGCCCAGTGCAGTGATACACTGAACTCATGAGAAACTGAACTAAATCAGCTCACAGAGAAAATTCAAGGTGCGCCTCTCTGACCTATTAAAAAGAGTTGAAGAATTTATGCACGGTTTTTTTATTCACAGTTTGAGTTGGAGAAGATTCCTAATTATATCAATGTGGACTGAGTTGTTTGATTCAAAGGAAAATATTTCCATTTATTTCTAAACAAGTATTAACATATTGTTAATTTTTTTGTAATTTCCAAATTATCTTCTGTATATAAATGTTATAGCTGAATTCAGGAAAATTTGTGGATTTCATTCACTCTTTTCACACTTTTAGTGCTGTTAGAATTTGCTGGCATCAGCAAGTCAGGCACCCTTGAAAGTCTCACCCACATGCACTGGGGACTCCCATGTGATTCAGAAGAATGTCAGCTCATCAACCAGTGCAAACCAGTAATGCTCATGTGACCCAAATAGAGCTTTCCCCCAAGCAACATTGCTCCTGTCATGGTTTCTTTCCTTTCCTGGTCGCACCTTTTGAACACAATTTCCACCACTGCACAGAGCTGAACCAGAGATTTCAAAGTAAGAATCTGACATTAAAATACATAGTTTACCATTTATAAAATCACTCAGATGCCACTATTTGTGGATTTTTAAAACCTAATGTAATGTCTGTTACTGACATAAACAAATAGATACTTTCAGGGCCTTATTTCAAAATTCACCTAAAATCTTGTCAATACCAGATTCCTGTATGTGATACTTGACTTTGGGTTGGATTTTTTTCTCCCTTTCTTTAATCATCTGAAATATCTCCATATCGCTATAAAAAGACTGCTTTTGAGAAGCAAGTCCTGAAAGAAATGCTAACTAGTCACTAAAAGCCTAGGAATCCATTACATATGTGCTGAGTTCTTCACATTCTCCAAATACACATTGCTATTTTGTCAAGACGCAGAATTATCAGTCTTTGTGTACTATAACAATTAATGAAGAAATCCAAGGGCAGAAGGAGACGGCTCAAAAAAAAAAAATTGGAGTAGGTGGTTTGAAAAAGGTCCATTGGCAACAGCACTTTCTTATAAGAAATATTAAAGAAAAAAGTCAAGCCAACTACAGGTTTGAAAAAGATAAACAATGAAAAAAGAAATTTCAAAAAGCAGGGATTAATTTTTTTAAATTAGAATAAATAGAACGGATGTAGGGATTAACTTCTTTCTCCCCCAAAAAGACAAGAATTCATAAACTGCACCAGCTGTTAGGGAGAAAAAAGTTTGCAGAGAATCGACTTTCTACCAGAACGTAACACATGGCTGATTATGAGAAAGCCAGAAGACTGTATTTTCTCTCAGAAACTAAAGGAGTAGGACACAAAGACTGTCAAAGCACTTGAAGTTACTATAAATATCTAAGGTTAGTGGAAGGACATGAAAGAAAGTATTACTCTCCAAATTCAACAGTGGCAGATAAGAGAAGGGAGTTTTTTTGGCTGCTGGAAAAGATACGAGACATGTTAGCGCTATAAATTATTAGCATCATGGTAGTAGCAGAAATACTGTTAATATTTAGTTACTTCCTGCAGACTAAGACCAAAGCTCTGTTACGGCAGGGGTTGACAAATAGAATGGGAAAAAGACTGTAGTCCTAGGAGGCCATGTATTGAATAGGTATCACCAAAGCAATCTAATTTTCCTTGGGATTCAGACAAAATTTGCAATTCAGGGGACACTGGACACTGGATTGCTTTATAAGGAGAATCAATACATTTCTCATTACTCATTTGTAGTCCAAACTGTGGCTAGATCAAAAAATCACTTGGGCAACACATTTGTACTACAGTTCTGGCAGAATTGGTATTTCTTAACTTCACTGTGAAAATTCCACCTCTCTTCTTAGGTACCTGTGAGCACCACACCTTCTGCAAGTCTTTACTCTCCACCTTCTGCCCTAGCCCACCTCCAGGAGATCCCAAACACCTGGACATGAATTGCCCCTGATTCTGTGTTTGTAAGAGATAATACTTATCTTCTGGAAGATTACAAAAGCTTTTCATCAGGCATGCCATGGAGCATTGCATAGTGTGACAGAAGTCAAAATGTTGATAGTTTGAATTTCTGTGCATGCAGAATTATACGTTCACAGCCCTTTTTTTGAGAATCTGCATACACAGCTAAGACATTTCTGCATGCACGCCTCTGGTGATTTTTTCCCCCTAAATGAGTACATCTATGATTAAATTATAATAGTTTTCTACATAGCACTCTTAATGTTTAGACAGATTGATAGAAGAATATATTTTACTCCCATTACTTGAAAAAGCTCTCTTACTGAAAGTAAACAGTGATTAAAGAAACCATAAACATTGCTTCATTCAGAATTAAAGCTACTTCAGCTACTTATTTCGTAGAAGCTACGGAAAGAAGCGAGGCAGACTCAGTGCTGTTACTCCATAGAATCTGCTCACAGCACAAATAATTTTTAAGTGTCGTCATATTTTAACAGGAAGAAATGCAATTATCAGAATAGGTCTGGATCTCAATATGTTTTACTATCCCACTCATTTCCATTGCCAACATGAATAAGAGAAACCAAGCAGACAGAAACTGAAAAACTCCAACCACAATTAAGTTGCAATTAGTTATTATGAAAGGCTCCCTTGTTATAATATCCTTTATTCTAGATTCTGTTTGATTATTGCAGAAGACACCCAATTGCGTAACCACATTTTGAACAAAAAATAGAGATCTGGAGAGAAAAAGCCCTATTTTTTTTGCCAGGCAGAATTAGGGGATGATAGTATTAGTGGATGTTCATGAAGACTCTTTCTTAAGGCATGATCTTACTATTCTTGAAACTGTGCTAGTTTCATCAGTAACAAGACTGGGCTCTAATTTTTCATTCATGATGTATTTTGTTCCTGTGCTTCTTTTCTTCTCATCCCTGCTTCATAGCTGGGAAAGATGTAAACCACATAAACAGATGGGATTTTGCTACACTAGTTAACGTGTTGATCAATCACATCATCTGCTGTGTGAGCCATCCTTCTCCTCCATCCCCTCACAATCACACAAAAAAACCCAGCAGACTGCTTGTATATCATTGGTCATGACGACAGGCAACACATTTCTCACTCTGCTCCCCTCTTTGAACGTAACAAGGTCTACAGACGGTTTTCACACCTAACTTAACCACAGATACGCAACACTCCGGAAAAAAACGTGGCGCTGCTTTCTGCTGTGCAGCGTACGATGCAGGACAGACGTGCCCACAGCTTCCTGGAAGCCTTCCTCCTAGGTTGGCAGAGGAGCACGCCACAACTGCCTAGGGACACCTTCAGTGATGAGATGTCTCTTCATGACATGGCTGTTGCTCTTAAAATGCATCATGGCAGCAGCCTGTAGTCCTCAGGATTCAAGGTGTTCCCTGAGCTAGGCACCATATGGTTACATGAATCCCTTCTGCAAAAGCTGCTGTGATGACAACTGACAGGACACAAAAAGAGCTAGAGATGGAGCAGAAAAACAGATAACTGCAACAATGACAAGTGATGGAAGAACATATAAAAAAGTCATATTCACATCCATTACTAATTATATGCCCAGTGTTTGCCAGTAGAAAAATGCTATGTGGTCTGAGGGTAGAAAAGGAAGTTTTTAAGAAAAAGTAACATTTGTAATTAGACTAACTGAATTTGCTTTAAAAAAAATCAAAATGCCTTTGGGCACACAGGATTTTCATTGATCCTCTCTTTTTTTGTGTCCGAGTCCCACTGGTGAGGTTTACAAGTAGATTTTTTGAGGTCCCCCTCCTTCTTATGCCAGACTGGGGAGTGCAGGAAGGGCAGATGAAATACACCCTCCAGACCACTGGGACCAGAGCTTTTCTCCCTGAAGTGAGCACCCTGAGGAAAATGGAGAAGGGCTAAACCACTCCTGACTTAAACAACAGGCTTCCTTACTGCATGCCAATGAGATGTCAGGGCTGGATTCCATTTTTAACAAAACCCTTAAGTAGAATCATACCTACTTTATTACAAGCATTTTTAGCAGTAATTAACACACATAGATTGCAAAGCTCTTCTAGCAGCTGTGACGCTGCTGCTCTCTAAAGATGCTCAGGAAGACATCACACTGCTCCCTGCCTTAAAAGCTGCTAATAAAAGCAGGCTTTAATTCTGAAGTGCATTCAGAGCACACGGGGGAGCAAAATCAATGCTTGGTCAAATAGATCAAGGAAAACAACTCCTTGGCAAAGTAACCGTGTTTTTCAGACTCCTATGTGCCCTGTTCAAATGCTACTGAAGTCAATGCAAAAACTCCCTTGGAAATTTGACAGACCAAAAAAACCAAGGAAAAAAATCAAACCCAAACCCAAACCCTTGACCAAAGTACATGTAAAATCCAACCACTATTCTCTGGACGTAAGTGTTTTAGCATGAGAATCAGATGAATGTGCACAAGGTCCCCTCAGTTGGTGCTCATATTAGTGAGAGAATTCTGCCAACCATCAAGATTTGAACAGAAATATCACTTCTGTTTAAGATTGTCTGAAAGAGCTATAGCTTCTAATATTAAAACATCAAAGGAACTGAATATATCCCAGCAAAACTATTAATCTTTAAAGGCAGAATAAAGACAGTATTTTCAACACAATGAGAGATTGAAGATTTCTCTGTACTATCTTACTATTGTGCAATAAGCACATGCTTAAAATACTGAAGAAAAAGAAATTGCATTCCAGCCGTAGCAACAGCATGGATGCAATTGACTTGACTTTGACTCTTTTGAAGGAAAAAGGCTGAAAAATGGGTCTGTATTTATGGTAAAAGCAGTGCAAAAGTAACTAGAGAAAGATAGGAAGAAAAAATGCTAACATTTCCCTTTTAAAGTGACATCTGATCTTGACTATAAAGATTCAATTATTATTTAGAAAGCTGTGTTTTCAACAGACCTTTTCATAAGCCCATAAAGGAACAAACTCCAGCATTACATCAATAACTTTTATTTCACCCTTTTTTTCATTTTTGTGAATAGTTTATCACTGCAAAGTGGTTGCTAAAAACATATATTAATCTCTGAATTTCTTTTTAAAACTTCCAAAGTTTTCTTTAAAAAAATACATAGAATACGGGCAAAGAAATTAAAGAGAAGTGAAGCAGTAGACAGAATTCATAACATCAAAAATCACTGATCTTGCGTAAGCATTATGCACTACGTAGGAAGAAGGACTTGCTCCTCTTCAGAATACAATTTTTTAATGCAATACTCATTCATTTCTGCTAGAGAGAAACCACGGACAACGCTATTTTGGTCTTCTTAACTCCATCACCAAAATATGAAAATCTTATGCCTACAGTAGTCTTACATGTATTTGCATTTTGTGACTGGATTCAAATCATTCAGAGCATTTTTCTTATAATAATCAGGCTCTTCTGCAACATTTTCAGTGACATTTTCCATGCCTGGATACTGCAATTACATTACAGAAAGAGACTCAGAACTGACTGGGGACCCAAGATCTGAACCCGATGCACTCTCTCCTGCACCGTTTGCTTCAGTGAAGTCTTTGCATAATACCAAATTTCCAGAAACAGAAGCTAACAATTGGGATTAAAAATATTTTTTGTGACAATCAACAAGATTTATGGAGCACTAAGATAAATAATTCCCAAAGAGGAAGAATTTCTGCTGAGAACAATCTAGTCACAACCAAAACTCAGAGCACTATTGCTTCTCTGTGTTTTATATGCACCACTGATAAAAAAAACTGGTGAATACTACTGTGAAAAAGAAACTCGATAATGTATGAAAAGACTTGTTGTTCATGTCTTAGTTGTTTCTAAAGGTGCTAACACATGCTACAGTAATACCTAGAGAAGTCTTGGGAACACAAAGGACTGCCCTCATTCAGAACGTCCACGGCTGAAGACAGAGTAAAATACCATGGGGAAAGAAGCAAAATTTGGGATTCCCTTTTCTCAAACTTCACTGAACAGGTGATTTCAGTGCAATTGTGAGATAACAGGCAGCAGTTAGCGATCTAATTGATAAATAAACCAATAACCTCATCACACCAAACCCAAATCAGTATCTAAATCCGTGATCTACAGGTTATAATCACAGTCTCAGTGAAAAAAGGAAAGAGAAAAACGGGGACAAGGTAAGCATGGATACGTATCCAAGAATCAAGAAATATATTATTGTCAGACAGTGAGTTCACAGATGATAAAATCAAAACAGA
Organism: Oriolus oriolus; assembly: GCA_013400235.1. Lineage (NCBI taxonomy): Eukaryota > Metazoa > Chordata > Aves > Passeriformes > Corvidae > Oriolus > Oriolus oriolus. The sequence continues at coordinate 513,955 of VXBT01005402.1, read as the reverse complement.
GCATCATGAACATCCATTTTAATTTTCGCAGGATACAGGCTATAGCCCACAGTTAAAATGTATGAGGTTAGAAACAACAGTTCTGCAAACAGAGGAACAAATGAAAATTGGTTTCCTACTGTGTCTCGCTTGCTCAACTTCTGAGCTGAATTAGAGTAAGATATTCTGTTACCTTTGCCTTTCTCCTTACAAATTCTACCTCACAGCATTTGGAAGCATTCCAAAGACCACTCCAGCAAAGAGGTCCCAAAGATGCTATGGCTGCAGCACTCCACTGATCTCTTCAAGGTCATGCAGTAAAACACTGGCAGAATGGGTAGAATAACCTGACATGAACAGCAAGCATGCTGTTCATGCTTGAGAGTCAGGTGAAAGCACCTGACCCTCAAGGGCTCATGGTGAGCATCTTCCAAGGCCAGCCCCACCCTCAGTTTCAGACTGAGTGCTTTAATAATAGAGATTAGAGAGATCTGTGGGAACAAGATGATGCCAAAATTGCCTTTTCTTAACCTTAAATGCTAAGATCAGAGTTAACTGACAAAATACTGTATTGGGTTTGTGTGGCCAGGTTTTGGTAGCAAGGGGCTACAGGGGTGGCTTCTGTGAGACGCTGCCAGATGCTTCCCCCATGTCTAGCAGAGCCAATCCCTGGCAGCTCCAAGGCAGACATGCCACTGGCCAGGGCTGGGGCAATCAGAAATGATGGTAATGCCTCTACGAGAATGTTTTTAGAAGAAGAAAAAGAAGTTACAGCGCAAATGTAATTGCAGCCAGAGAAAAGCAGAGTGAGAACATGTGAGAGGAACAGCCCTGCAGATGCATATATTTGTGGTAACCGATACCTGCACATGGGAAGGAGATAGGGCACTTGGCTACTTACAGGGAAATTGACAACTCAACACAGAGGTGTCTCCCAGCTTGAGTCCAGCAGCAGGATGGAATATATATTCATGAATCTGATTTCTTCTAGATGCCTCCAAGGATAATGAGCAAAACTAATTAAAACTACATCAAAAAAGTAATGGCATTCTTTCTCCATTAAATTCAGGTATGACTTTAACTCTCCAAATGCTGTGTCAATGATGGGCTCTGAGAAGGATGTAACCACATCTCAGGGACTGTACATGGTATTTAACGTATCTTTCAAATTGGCAAAATAATGGATGGAAAAGGAATGCAGAGCAAGTAGGTCCAAGCTACATTATTTTCTAACCCTGTCCTTTCCCAGAAATTATCTAGCAAAGCAGACAACATCTTTACTTCAGTTTCATCCAGTGTGACAGCATATTTATGTGTTTGACAGGTATGAAGACCATTACTTGTCACCATTCATTATGGATCCCAACCACTTCTCCTACTTGCTGCTTTGAAAGTACACACATACCAAAAAGGCAGGAAAATAGATCAGCAATTGTATCAATTTATTCCACTTTGGATCATTGGAAGGCGCGTGTTTGTCAGCGGTTGTTCCGCTGATGGAAAAGGTCGATGTGTACAGAAGGAGCAGCTGCTAACACAGTATTGTCTATCTTTCTGTCATAGGTACTTTTAACATGTCCTTCATGGGGAATCCACATTTAGGAAAATGGAAGGGTCAACTTAACAAAAGAAGCCAATTACAATATAAGGTAAAGAAAAGAGGGTTAAAACAAATAATCTAATTCAGTTTTGGTGGCAACATTGTGAAGTTTCGTGCAATCTAGACAACGTCTTTAAACAGCAGAAGTAGCAGCAGACAAGCAATAAAGATGTCCATTACTATGAGGGGAGGAAGGTTTTGTTTGCAGTCTTTTTGTGAGTTCTATCCTTTTTCTCCAAACCCCTCAGTTTATACAAATAAAGCAAAAATTGCCAATTTACAAGACAGATATGTACAGTTCAGTTACAGGGGAGATAGTTTTCTGTGACCCTATTAAAAAAAAAATCCAGGAATCATGCAGGATTTTTCCTTTGCAGCAGCACCTTGGCTTTATAATGTGAGTCAGATAAAACTGTTATGGGACCCAGCAGCTGCTGCTCAATATTCTGAAGACATTCAGATCGCACTTAGTCAGGCACATAGCATGGAAAACATTTTTATTTCAAGTAGCTGTTTTCGTAAGTCCACATTCAATAAGCAGCACTTTTGACCTTAAGAGCCAGCCATTCATAGAGCTTCACCCATGCTCAGGGAGAGACTGAGGTGAAGGGAGTTCCTGTCCTTTTCCAAAGGGATCTGAAATCCCTCAGCAGCACTTGTGCAACATCTCATGTCTCAGAAGTTACATATGTAGCTAAATGCCTGGAACAAGACAAGTGTCACTGTATTCTCTTTGTTTTCTAACAAGCATGAATAATACATGAAAAATTAACTCCCTACCCTCTCAGGATTATCTGTCCTAGCAGAGATAAGGTTGTGTGCCTTTGGTTGACAAAAATTAAAAAATGGGCTATATCGTATTTATAGCCCGTGCTTGGTGGAAGAGCTGTGTGTAGTTCAGCCACCCCTGCAATGGACCACGGAATGGTGGCACCCTGCCACTCACAATTAGTTTGGTTGGCTCCGGGTCTTGAGGTCCAGAGCCAGGTCAGGATGCCAATCTGACAAAGCTGTCTTGCTGGAAGCATGTGGTCCTGCACACCAATGTCCACATGCATGCAAAGCAAGCAATGCTCTATAAGGGAACTGAACAGCATATTGAACTTCAGGTCAGGGAGCTCTGATATGCTATAGTCAGCAAAAAAAAAAAAAAAAGAGCAGCTTTAAAGAAGTTATTTAGAGCCACAACACAAGAAAAAGTTTTCCAAGGTAAGAAATAGCCCAAAGAAGAGGATTTGGTTTTTTTTATTTCAGGAACAAATATGACCTTTATGGAAGACTTGCTTTGTTCCAAAGGCAAAACTCTAATAAAAACTACTTCAAGTTTTATTAGTCATGTAAGTCCTTTTGAAGTGCTTTAAAACCAAATGTGTAACAAACATTTATTTTAAAAGGACATGTTCATGGTTTTCAGGGGCCAGTGTCTGAAATTCCTTAAGTTGCAGAGTCTACAGCATGCCAATCTGACAGAGTGCCGAGCTCCTTACTGATGCGACAGTCACAAATCTTGTACAAGTGTCAAACTTCTGAGGACTAAAAACATCGATATTCTGCAATACTAAACAAGAAGAAAATGGAGTAAATCACGAAACCTGACACTGAAATGTTCACATACTTCCCTGCGTACTTTTTCACATAATACAACAGCAGCCATTAAGAAACCATCACTGCCAGGCAGTGAGACATCAAAGCCTTGCTGGACACTCAAAACCCAGGATAATTCATTTCAATTAATAGCTGACATGCTGAGTTTTGCTGTATCCAATAAAGTAGGTATCTATGACAAAAGATTAACTGGTAAGGAGAAAAAGAAACAGGCAGTCCCTTACATCTCATTTATTGGGGTTCTATCATCATATTTCTGGCCTGTAGTGTTGGCAGCACCTTTTCACACCAGGTCGTGTATTTGTTATGTTTGCCATGCATAAGCTGCATCTCTTGTCTCACAGCAAGCTGTAGAGCTGAAATGCTAAGCTGTCATCTCTACCTTTGCCATGTGGACTTGGCCACCATTCGTATCTATACTGGAAACTCCTGCAGACATCATTTTCCCAGGCCTATGCCTTTGACCACATCACGTCATCTATACATCACTTACTGACCCACTCTACTCTGCCACATCAAATATACAGTACTTGTCCAGACTTCCAAAGACTGTGTAATTTATTTTAGCTTACTCATAACTTCTTATGTGCTATTAAACTCTTGATTATAAACTATGTCCTGTGATCTGCAGTCCTGGACTGCCATAATTAGTTTGCTATGTAACTCAGAAAGATCCACATCCCCATCAGCCACTGAGGAACTCATTTTTGCTCCCTAACACTCTCCTGTATATAATACCCAAGGACACTTTACAATGACCAGGTCAGAGCAGATGTTTGTTATTATGCTAACTTGTTTTAGAATGGTTTGCACTGGAGGGTACTTTCAAAGACCACCTAGTCCAATCCCCCTGCAACTGGCAGGGACATCTGTCATCAGATCAGGTTGCTCAAGGCTCCATGTAAGCTGGCCTTGAACACTACCAGTGATGGGATAACCACAAATTCTCTCAGCAGCATATTCCAGCATCTCACCACCTTCACTGCAGAAATACCTTCCTCACATCCAATACAAACCTACCCTCTTTTCAGTTTAAAACCATTGTCCCTTGCACTGTCACTACACGCCCTTGTAAAAAGTTTCTCTTTCTTATAAGCCCCCCTTTATCTGTTGAAAGGCTGCAGTAATGTCTCCCTTGAGTCTTCTGTTCTCCAGACTGAACAATTCCAACTCTTCCAGCCTGTCTTCATAGGAGTTGTGTTCCACCCCTCTGATCAATTTCTGGACTTGCTGTAACATACCCATGCCTTTTTTTATGGGCTCAGGGCCTCAGAGCCGGATGCAGCACTTCAGGTGGGGTCTTATCTCAGCCTGCTGGCCACACTGCTTTGGATGCAGCTCAGAATACAACTGGCTTTCTGGGTTAGGAGTGCATACTGCCAGGTCATTTTTAATGTTTTACCCACCAGTACCTCCAAGTCCTTCTCCACAGGAATGCTCTTAACAGTTTGTAAATTCAACCTGACACTGCTTGTGCTGAACTCCATCTGGTCAGAGTAACCTCCTCTTCTTTTTCATTCATGCCACCGCACTCAGGACAGAAGAGATGCCCAACAGTATTTAAGGCAGAGGATAACACTGTTTTTTTCTTTGGGGAATGTGACCCAAGCAGAATCCGGAGTGGGATGTGAACATGCTGAAGAAGGTCATGTCTTTGCTCCCTGAAAATAAGGAATCCCACTAAACCTGTCACATAGGCTGCATTTAAATTCAGTGGATTCAGAATTAATTTTAAGATATTTATCTGCCGGCAGGAACACCTGAATCATCCCACTTTAGGATGCTCATTGTTTGGTGTAGTAATGCCCACCTTAAAGCAAGAGGCTGCAGGCGAGGGCGTGGGGCTGTTGGTTTCTCCAGCTCCTCTCTGGGGACTCTGGGGAGCACCCAATCCCATCCACTGAGGACTTGCTCACACCTGGGCAAAGTCCAACAACCATCTTTGCTTCAGTCCCCTTCATCACAGCTGGGTACCTTGACCAGGACCATCACAGCATCTGGTGTTACCAAGAGGGTTGAGGACTTTGGCGACCACTGCCACAAGTTTTAACCAGCTACTAGAATTTAACATGGCTTCTAGAACAACAGAAAGTCAGATTTCAGGAAAGATTAATTGGCTTCCTGGTCTGCCTGCCCTGCTGTCAATGCACTGCACTCACTGGAGTAATGGGGGGCTTCTCACAGACAGCTTGAAGTGAATGGTTTGTATTAAGCTCTAGTGAGAGACAGAGAGCTAAACCACCTCAAGAGTACTTTGACCATGCCTAACTGGGGACTTCAGAAATTTTAAAAAGATTCACTATTGTTTTTCTTCTGGATAAGACCATCTTTTAAGCCTTTTTCTTCCCCTCCACTAACTCAAAACCAGAGAGACAGCACTCGTGCCTCTAACAGACTTGACACAATCTGGTACACATTACAACACTTGACAACACTGACAACTTTACCTGATTTTGTAGAAATATATTGTTTCTGACTCCTTCTTGAAAACCAGGTTTTATATGTGTTCTCACAGAGTAGCACAAGCTTGGATACTGCAGGCATTTCTTCCTCCTTCTTTCTTATCCATAAGCCTCCCCAAACTAGCACAGCTTAGGAGGAAAAAAGAGGCTAAAAAGAGTAGGGCTTGACTTTTTTTTTTTTCCCTTTCCACCATTTGGTGCTGCTGTGGCATCACAAATCTTGTCTCTTTGTCTCTTTTTTTTATTAAGATAAATGTGATGGCCAGCCCCCAAACCATGTGATCACTCTTTCCATATTAAAAACCATCTGCACACAGGAGACAAAGTTCCCAGTTCACCTAAAATCACTCCTGGGGTGTGTATCAGAGTTACCTCACCCTCAAACATCCAGCTGTAGATAAAGCTACTAAGCACTTACATTGGTTAGAAAAAACCTAACAGGACACACAAAAAGGGTGCCACCATCAGTGATTGGTGCTGGCTGGGTTCAGTGGCAGGAGTGAGATTTCCAACTTCATGCTGCCAGTTTTGGGTATTCTGAGCTCCACGGCCTGGGAGTCAGGAGTCTGAGGAGTGAACCAGAGACCCCAAATGCCGTAGCAGCCAATGATTCACGGGTGCCTGCTCCAGTTCATGTGCTGGAGACAACACACCTGACATGAGGCAGCACATCATGCACTGCTTGGAGATGGGGGAGCAGAGCGTGGGGCTCCCTCCTGAGCAGTCCCTTCCTCCTGGAGATCACTGGTAAACACAGTGCTTCCCTTACACAAAATTACATTCTTACACAAAAAACATTCTACACTGCTAAGCCAGCTGGAATGTCATAGAAAGCACAGGCAGCCCCACGTTCCCCATGGAAGCCCTGGTGTGACCACAGGGAAAGTCATCTTCAGCCTCAACCAGGAGAGGCTCCGTGTGGCTGCACTCACAGGAATATCCACTGAGCACAGACAAACACACAAGTTTTCTCCTGGATATGTGTAGGAGTGGCACAACAAAACCTACCTTTTTACAGGAAATACAGCCCCTCATCCACACCACCAACCACCCTGACAAATTTCAAGGCTTGGTCAAAACACAGAGAAGTTATAGCTACTCAGAGTCAACACATTTATCAAGATCACAAAACAAACATTTTTTTTTCCTGCTTTATTCTCAGAAATTCCTGACATTTTCTGGTCATCATTTTTCTAAAGAAAATAATTAAAATAATATGTCTTAGGGCAGATACTCATCTTGGAAAAACTCATCCCAAGCTGTCAAAGTGTAGCACAGTCATTAATCTTGGGGAACAAAAAAAAAAAGACAAGAAAAAGAAAAAAGGAGGAAGTGAATGAAGTCTTCACAAGAGATGTCATTCCTAAGAGTGTTCAGTGGGACTGTGAGTGGACCTGAGCTGAGCCAATCCTTCCTTCCAAAACACACTGGGTGGTGTTTGGTGGGTGGTGCAAACTGCATGGTGGGGGGTGTGCCAGACAGCTCCAGAGTGCACTGAGTGGTGGCTGCCCTCAGGGGCACAGTGGTCAGCACTTCAGCTCTCTCTCCAAGCACAGAATTAAAAGGATAAACTCCAGGCCATATAAGTGAATCGAACGTAGCTTTAAAAGAAAATGGATATGAGCAATAATCCTACAGGTATTTTTAAAGGGCACTATAATAGTTTTTCCAGGAGCTTCCCTGATCCATCTTCACCATAGACCCACCTCTGCTTTGGTGCGTTATCAGCACCCCTCCAAGAAAAGTGCATAACTGTGCCATGGCTCATCTCCAGTAATACAGCCAGATCCTCTAAGACTCACAATAAAATCCTTATCTCATATCCCATAGAACACTTTTTTTTCCCCTCAACCTTCCTTGTTCCCTCTCACCCTTCTCTCTACCTATAAACACACACAACTCATGAGTTGAATCTTGTATAAAATTTAAAAAGTAAGACCACCATGAAATGCTGATCACATTACAACATTCAGATTTTGTAGATTAAGACTGAATAAAATATGCTCACATCCACAAAAAACGAGAAGCTGAACACATACTCCCAGAGAGGACATCTTTAACTGAAAACTGCCTTCATATTTTGCCTCCTGAAAGGATATAGTTCTAAATGCTGTAAATCTAAGTAGAAAAACCTGCATTATTAGCTAATAAACAATAAGTAAGTCTCAACTTACTCTACTCTTCAAGCATTGATGCTTTTGCCCTTTAAGGTTAATCATTTAAGAAGACAACATTTTGACTTCTCAGAGCACTGTATATTACTAGAAGGGTTGAAGAAAGAACTTCACTGAAAGCCCTTGATGAAACATTCCTCTGAAAAAAACCCAAAAATCAATAAAATCTTTGAAGTGTTGTTTTGAAGTACCACTGGTCTCATTTTCTGATGTGCCAGCATAAAACTGACTTCTGAGCAATTTCTACAGAAAGAAATAAGTAGGAATTGTCTTATATAAAATGAAAGCCATGATAAAATCAATAGAAAACATATACAATCTTTTAGACAAATGCAGTTAACAATTTCAAAAATTAATGAGAGAGACAACTTGAACTCAGTGAGGCATGTGTTTGGCATCTGCCTGGAATTCTGGATTGGGGGAGATTAGAGCTCCCTGTTCCCAGGATCCTGAGAACTGTCTTGGAAGGAGAGTTGAAGTGGCCTGTTGGTAGTGCCTGCAGCCTCTCCTGCTTTCCCCTCAGGGCTGGTGTGGCTCAGGAAAATGACACGCATCCCACAGGAAAGGGCACACCCAAGCCCACAGCTGCAGCAGACTTGGAAGTCTGTGTGTGCTTAATAAATGTCAGGTTCTAATAGCATGCATCATTATTGTTAATTGTACTCAAACCCAGCAGGGCCCATGCCCATATTGCATTCATCAACTTGTACAAAAGCTAACAAGCTTTAGCTTCCACATGTGCAAAAGCAGCCTGTGTACCTGGCACAAACCCAAGGAAGCTGCAGCAAGGTGGGAGTCAGCCTCTTCCCGTGGGCAACCAGCGACAGGACAAAAGCAAACGGAGTCACACTGCACCAGCAGAGGTTCAGGTCGGACATCTGGACGAATTTCTTCACTTCATTTCTTTGCTTGTCACCCCGAAAGGGTTGACAAGCATTGGAATGGACTGCCCAGGGAGGTGGTAGAGCCTTGAACACCCTGGAGGTGCTCAAGAAATGACAGGACGTGGCACTTAGTGACATGGTCTAAACTGACATGGTAGTGTTCAGTCACAGGTTAGACTTGATCTCGGAGGTCTTTTCCAATCTTAATGACTCTGTGATTCTATGATTTGCACCAATGATCTCCTTATCTATTAATTTGACCCTTGACTACAGTGCTATGATATCTATGGAATTGTACAATCTCAATTAATCCCAATCAATAATTAATAACTGCAAAGCCCACAAAGACTACTAGAGTAATTTGGAACCACTAAATGACAATACAACCTGACAGGGCTGCAAAAGACTTTGTCATCCTTCCTTACATAAAATCTGTTAAGTTCCAATGAGCAATTGAAAGTGTACAGCTCACTATTTTTCTTCAGAATTTCACCAACATCTCCTCGTATTTCCAGGACTATCATAGCACTTATCAGATACTCAGAAGTATCAAAGTAATGTTTTAGCTGATTAAAATATTACCACATTTTTATTTTGCATTGGCAAGAAATGTTATTGATTTAACATGGTGTTTTTAGGCATGTCACTCCCTTAATGCATTTTCACACAGTTGTTCCTTTTCTTTTTTTTTTAATACCATAATTTTTTTATGGGTTAAAGTACCTTTGTGATATTGCTATTCAAAAGGCACTCCTGGAGCATTTAGGAGAGGAGACTTGTACCCTTTTCTCCCAAGCATCCATCAAGAGGTGAACAGTTCAAACACTCTGACCACTTCCAAGAGACCATGAGCAATGCTCACAATGCCCCTAAGTACGGAGCACTGCCCTGTCCGTGTCTCACAGCTCCCACCTCTGAAGCCACCTGCTGAAGAGCTGCTTCCACTCCCCCTTTCATGTTCCAAATCTTTTTTCCTTTTGAAACATAGTTCAACATCACCCCCACACTGCAATGGTCTGTGCAACCTCAGGATGAAATAATTTGCAGTACAGCAATGGGCTGGCAGCGTTGACATGTCCATGCCACCCCAGGCTTATGATGATACACAGTGTCCCTCTGTCCAGCCAGACTTGTGTCACTCTGACCTTCAGGTAAACATTAATGTCAGCAACTATTAACTTTGCTAAGTTCATTATGCATCGAGTGTTTTCCTTGGAATTTTTCTTGTTTGTAATCTGGCACTCTATAATGCTACACTCAGGATTCTATGATTTTCAGAATGGTGTGGAATCAGACTTTGAACACCATTATTACAAAACCAGAAAAGCCATCTTTATATTTCCTCAATTTGGAGATAAATAATTGCAAATAACAGAGAAGAAACAGATGGGCAATCACAGCAAGCAGAAGCAGATATGGTCTCTGTTTAAACTGTCGCTGACTCATGCCACCAGAACACCACTTGTGCCAAAATGAGACAACATCCCACTCTTCCATGAGCTACAGGATTTCAAGCAATCAGGCAAAAGGATAGGTTTTATGCTGATATTATCATGAAGTCTTAATGTTTCTAATTCCAAATGTCATAATTTCATGACTACTGAAATAGTACAGGGCTAATCTGTAAAAGAAAAGAAGTGTCCATGCAGGCAGTCATGGACCTGTTAAGATCTCCAGGTTCCTGCAGGTGACTCTGTGCCTTCAAAATTATCTTTAAATGCTTAATCTTTTAATGATCTCTAAATACCTTTTAACACCTTCTGCAATATTAGAGGGTCCTGGGAGGGTTAAGGGGAAACAGCTATTATGAAGTTAATGTGAAAGCCCTCTCAACATGTCTGTTCCAGCTTGACCTTAATAATAGCTCCAGACTGCACTAACAGTTTTCATGTCTTAGAACAATTCCTAAGATATTCCAAGTACTCAGTCTAATATGTGTGGGTGATATAAGGGACCTCACTTTCTTTCACCCTTTTTCATACTTCTGAGAGGAAAAAAAACCTGTCTTGATGCCTTCATTAATATTTTGCAGTTCACTAATAAATGCTATGAAATACAGCCTTGAGTGAGAGGGAAATAAAAGAACTTTCTGAGCCACTGGCAACTAGTTTTGAAAGACTGTGTAGATCTGGTGAGCTCTCAAAGAAAAAAAGAAAGGGGAAGAAAAAGGAAAATGTGGCCCCTGTCTTTCCAAATAGAGTCAACAAGTATCTGAAGAGAAAAGCAATGTGCCTCTGGCCCTTCCAAAGGCAGGCAGCTGAGTCCCCAGCCCTCTACTTCACCCACAGGGTGAACACACTACTTGAGTGTCATATGGAAGAAGCATCAAAAGAACAGAAAAATGACAAACTATACATGGGACAATGACCAAACTGTGACGTGGAAGAAGAGCATTTTTCTGCATCATGACTGCTTTTGCAAGAGCAATGAAGAACCTGAAAGTTCATTTGCAGTGTAGAAAATCCCATCCAAGGGGACAATACTATGTCCCCAAAAGAAGTGCTCCACATGAAGCGTTTGGCTTTATTTTTAACCCATTTAATAATTCATAAAGAAAGACTATCAACAATACACCTAACCAGAATTTTACCTTTCTGAGTTACAAAAACCAGCAAGTCTGACATTGCAAACCATCTGTTAGACATAGCTGGCAACTCCTCTGCTTATAAATCTGATGCTGCCTTTCACAAGCCCTTGCTGAAGTCATGGTGATGAGGTTGTTACTTCATAACTGCATAATGCAGTTTTATAGCTTGTAAATTCCCTGCTGAATGGCTTGAGGTGAACTTGTGGAAAACAGAGGGAGGCAGAATGGCTGAAGAAGAAATGCTGCAGAAATCTGCCATCCCACTGCCCAGAGGCAACTTCACGTATTCTCTCACCAAAGGCTGAGTCTGCAGCTTCAGAAGGCACTAGAGATTTGAAAAACATTTCAGGATGCATGATAAAAATGGGGCAATGTGTTTTGTCGCTGTTTTCTGCATTGGTTTGAGAGTAGGAAGAGAGCATTCAGAGGCTGTGCTGACTGTGTTTGGCTCATCAAATAACATTTTGCTCTCCAAACATATTTCTGTTGTATTTCTGAGTTACAAACCCGAAATTTTTGCAGGTCAGGTCTGGGCCTCTGGAATTTTTTGGACTGCAAAACCACCTTGCTACATACAATTTCTCTTCATAATAGGAAATGAGGGTCCTGGAAAAACACCAGCAGAGAAACTCAAATTATTTATAAAGAAAAGTAAGTGCTTTGTTGCAAAAGATAAAGAAGTGAAACTGCAATACAGCATTGCAGCAGAGCAATGCATGAAACTAAATGAAATACTATAAGAGAGAGAAGAATTCACAGAGAAACACAGTAAATAATATTATTACAAAGTATAAAAGATTAAACTGTATTTCTACGCTACATGTTAACCCCCAGGGTACTTCAGGGTATATATTTGCAGATAGCGTGACTAAACGAGAGTTTGGAGAAAGTTATTTCTGTCAATGAAAGGCAGATTTTTCTGTCACCAGTGCTGAAGTGGCCATTTTATTCCCTGCCAAACTAAAGATTGCTTTGAAAGAAAAGAGGTTTCCTTTTTATTATGATGACTCTAAACCAGTTACAGCTGTGCAACAAAACAGATGTGGGACAGCAGAAGTGGAGGAAAGTTCACTGGATCCAATGTAAAGGAAATAATTATGAGACAATACACTATTCTGGAGCCTAAAGGCAGTGAAGAACTGCTGACATCTTTAATGTGGGTTCCCCCTTCCCAAGAGCACGACCTGCTGACAAATGCAAGCACTGTTGAATTGCATTTCCTCATTCCTGAAGGGCACCAATGCCACGCGGGCTGCTGGGATGGTCTGAATTTTAATGCTGCTCTATCACAAGAAGAAATGGACACAGTGACTCTGATCATGATGGTGTCCTGCCCTTCCCTCACATAATTTTCTTCACCTTTTTTATTTCCTATAGTCAAATTGAATACCTGCAAACGAAGAAAAGCACTCTTCCTTTTCCATTTTCCATTTTCTTGTCGGGTATACCCCATATATTACATAGAATACTCATTCACTGTGTAATCAGAGTACTTATTCACAGTCAACACTCCAGGAGTCACCAGAGCTCAAGGGAACATATTTGAGCTATCTTTAAATTAGCTATCTCAGTACTGATAGCAGGGTAGCCATCATAACACAGAGCACATCACAGCATGACGAATATTGCAGCTGCTTGAAAGTTACCACAGGTACTTCTAAGAGAGCAACAACCTCAGCAGCATTTCTATTGCTATTTTTCTAATGTTTTTTTTTTTCCCCGTCATATTTACTGTAACTATTATAAGTTCACAAATGAAGGGAGAGAAAGAGAAGGAAGGATGAAAACCAGCATGAATTAGCTGAAGGAAGAAAACAAAAAATCAGGCTTCTTCATCCCTTAAGTCATTCACGTTATTAAGTAGTATTTTTACCATATTACCAGGTAAAACAATCTTTTGGCCTAGATCTGCTCAAATTGAAGTCAACAGCCAAAAATTTAAAAAAACACAACCAAAATGAATGGGATGACACTATCAGGTAGAGTGACTTCCCAGGGCTGAAAACTACATAGAAATCTGATGACAAATGCTAGGAATTTTGGAAAGTTGTTACTTTTACTAAAACTTAGGATTCTGAAAGAAGCTAAATTTGCAGTTATGCAATGGAATCTTACAGATTTGCTAAAGTTTTCCCAGGAAACAAGAAAGCATATGCTTACTTTTGGGTGAGAGAGGGATGTAGTCCTGATCAGAAGAATTAATGTATATGAGGGAGGCTCTCAGGTGCGATGCAAGAAACATCTAAGGCTATTATTTACTTCTTCAAGATAAGCACATTTCCAAGTTATTAGTCCTGGGAAATTGCCCACATCTGGAAAGTCCTATCAGGCATCAGGTACACAACAGAAAGAATATCAATGAAATGACAACACAGCTTACCAAACAAACTTTCAAATCTCTTACTGGTCAGCCTTGTTTGACTTAAACCATTATCTGAGTGACCCAGTGTTCTGCATCAGAGATCTTCACACAAGGGAGTATACACGGACAGATGAGCTGCCAGTCAGTTCCTTCTCCTCCTGTTTGGAGACTTTTGATCTATCTACTTTTCTTAAAGAAACATACCTACTGATGCATTTTCAGTATCTCATGCACAAAATCTTCATTTTCACCCAGACTGCTTCCTTAGCTAGATAACTAAAATGATCAATATATTATGAAGCCAAGAATTACCACAATATATTATGAAATCTCTGGAACACTTCAATAATGATACTGGAAAAAGTTGTTTGAATTATATCCCAAAACTTGCACAAAGCCTCAAAACTTGTGTAAACCTATATTAAACTGAAAACTCTTCTCATTCCACTACATTACCACATGTCAGAGGTCTTGTGCAACTGAAGTAGAGATATAGAATAAAAATGAGCCCAAAAGCCAAAGTCTATCATAAAAGATTTAGTTTTAATAAGAAATACTGCTATAAATACCCATGAAAAGCATTCCTGGCAAGTACTTACCAGAGGGAGTGCCACAGATCTAGGAAGAGATACTAAAGATGAATGTTGAAGCTTAATTTTCTAAGAGATATCAGATTTTTAATCTCTGTAGCCTCTAGCCACAGAAAGTGAATTTGATCATGTAAAAAGATGGTGATCAAAAGCTTGGACAGTCATAAAAATGTTCTGCAGGAAAGGGATAATACTGAATAACACAATATTCCATGTTGTCCTATGGCATGCACACCTTCTTATCAACAACAAATTTATTTACCTGAACATATCCAGGACAAATATTGTCCCCAGCTTCGCCAAAGCCACTCAACTGAGGTCCATGAGTTCAGACAGATGCAGAAAAAGGCAGGATTATGTTATTCAGTGCACCTCATCATTTATGAACCTCACTAACAACATCCACTTGCAATAAAAAAAAAATGGAAATATCTACATAGACTGTTAGTGGTTAACTTTTAATATAAAATTATCTTTCTCTTTTTGGAGAAATTACTCTTTTTTTAAACTAATGGAGCATATTCATGGGTGACTATGTCCTCAGAGAACAGTAACATTAGAAATAATTATCAACCATCTTAATTTAAAGCTGGTTTTCCACCCACTTAAATTTTTAATCTATTGCTGTGCTAGCCAACTGAAAATTGACACACTGACAGTAAGGAACTGATTATATCACCACCAGCACTTTCTGAAAAAGCCAAGAGCCAAACATGGGCTTGTTCTTGGGAAAGAATTCAAGTCTAGCAAAAAAATTGAACTAAACCTGGTAAAAGCAGTATCAGATGCAAGACTTGAGGTATTTGTGTACGAATGTCTCTTCCCAAAGGCCAGTTTCAGGAAGACATGCCCATACTGGCACAGGTAACAGGCCAGGAAGAGATTAATGTCACAAGCACGCACAAAAGACAACAGAACCAACTTAACCTCTCCGCAATGCGAGGGAACAAAGACACGATTTTCTGTACGTCTTTAATTTTCGCTTATCTTTAAAAAGGCTTTTCAGAAAGAATGGTGCTCATATGCTCCACATTCAAGGGCACATTGTCTCCAAATGATGTTAAACATTTTGCCCAGGAATAACGATACTATGGCTCTGCTTCCGTAAGTGCCACTGCATAGAAATACAGGATAATACTTAGTGGATGAGAGAAGTAATGTTCATGCAATGCACCTACAAAAACAGAGCAGGCCACAGTACAAATCTTCTGGACCAGGACTTGTGGGGAATGGTGCTGTGAATTTTCATTAATTCAAGAAAAATAAAAAGTAACAAATAAAAGATACCAACAGCTCCCCTGTGTCTGAGAGTTACTTAGTTATGTCCAGCTGTGCTGGATCTGATCTTCATCAACAAGGACTGATCAGAAATGTGAAGGCTGGGGGCAGCCTTGACTGCAGGACCATGAAATGGTAGAAGTCAGCCTCCTGAGAAGATGGAAAAAGGAAAACAACAGGATCACAACCCTGGACTTTGGGAGAACCAACTTTGGCCTGTTAGGGGATCTGCTTGGAAGAACTCCATGGGATACCATCCTGGAGCAAAGAAGTGTTCAAGAGCTGGTTGACCTTCAAGGATCACCTCCTCCAAGATCAAAATTAGTCCATTCCTAAAAAGCAGGAAGTCAAGTTCAGGTGGCAGGCAGCCTCCATGGATGACTAAGGTCCTGCTGACTGAACTCAAACAGGAAAAGGAAGCATACAAGAGGTGGAAGCAGGGACAGGAGAAATGTTGAAACAGCCTGAACGTGCAGGGATGGGATTACAAAAACTAAAGCCAATCTGGTATGGGCAACAGTAAAAGCTTCCACAAGTATATCCACAACAGAAAGAAAACTAGGGAAAATGCAAGCCTGCTGCTGAATGGGAATTGAGACCTGCTGACAAAGGACAGGGAAGCAACTGCATTTTCTCTCTATAAACTGATGAAGTATAGTCTAGGTAAGTGGACAGTGAGTTGGACTGAAAACTGTCAGGCTCACAGGGTTGTGGTCAGTGACATGAAATCTAGACCAGACTGAAAGCCAGTCACTGGTGGTGCACCCTATAGTTCACACAGGCATCTACTAAATGCTGCCTAGTATCCTCATTAATCACCTGGATGATGGAAGAGAGTGAACCAGCAAGTTTGCAGATGATACAAAATTGGGAGGAGTGGATGGTACATCCCATGGTATGCTGCCTTTCAGAGGGACCTTTAAGAGAATGGAGAAACCAGCTGACAAGGACCCTATGAAGTTCAGCAAAGCAATTGTACATCCTGTACCTGCGGAGGAGTAATGCCAAGCACCAGGACAGACTGTGATCAAACAGCTGGAAAGCAGTTATTCAGAGAAGGACCTGGGGGTCCTCGTAAGCACCGAGTTCAACATAAGCCAGCAGTGTATCCCTGTGACAAAGGCCAACAGCATCCTGGGCTCCATCAGGCAGAGCACTGCCAGCAGGTGGCCCTGCCCCTCTGCACAGCACTGCTAAGACACATCTGGAGTGCTGTGTCCAAATCTGGAGTCCTTAGTTTAAGGGAGACATGGACATACTGACAGAGGCCAGCAAAGGTACACAAAGGTGATTAAGGTCTTGAAGCATCTGTCATATGATGAGAGGCTGTAAGAGGTGGTTCTGCTCAGCCTAGAGAAGAGAAGGCTCTGGGGGATCTTATCAATGACAGTAAATACCTGATGGGCATGTAAAGAAGATGGAGCTAGAAGCTTCTTACTGGTGCACAGTCAAAGAAGAAGAGGTAATGGGCACAAACTGAAATGCATGGAATTTCATTTAGACATCATAAAAACACAGTCTCAAGAATGGTCAAATGCTATAAAGGGCTGCCCACAGAAAGTGTGGAGTTTCATCTTTATAGATATTCAAAATGCAGCTGGTCACAGCCCTAGGTGACCCACTCAAGATGGCCGTGCTTTGAGTAGCCTTGATGATTTCCAGAGGTGCCTTCTGACCTAAACGATTCTGTGACTGCAATTCTGTTTCTCCTAGTATCCTGATAGTTGGCTTCCTACAGTGTGAAAATACACACCACTTTAAGAGCACAACAGCAAAAAGAGCATACATGCTTGCATGCACACAAGCAGTCTACACAAGCAGAACAGCAGATGCCTGCAATACTGTGTGGAAGTTGTACCACAACCTCTGTTCCTTGGCCAAGAGAGAGAACTGACCCAAGTCCCTACACAGCAGAAAAGCAGTTATCCCTTATTCATCATTTTTCAATCAAAGGAAAAGAGAGAAAGTGTGATGTGCATGCTGCACAGATCAGGAATGTTGGGAAGCAAGCGCCAGCCATCAAACCACATCTGTACTCCTGGTGTATCATTTTACACTGCTCACGGCTGGAATGTGCTGCAGCAGCATGGCCCAACTGGCAGCTGGCGTGTCAAACCCAGTGCCTACATTCATCTGGCTGCCTTTTCCCTGGGCAGCACAAAGAATGGTTGGCTGAGCAGCCAAATGCCTCCTCCCACACCAGCTCACAGGCCTCCCGGCTCCGCTGCCTGGCTCTGAGGGAGCAGATGGGAAGAGGTTGCTATTTCTGGGGGTGAGAGAGAGGGAATAATCTTTGGTTGCCCATGGGATGGGCAGGATAGCTAAGGAGGGAAAAGGTGTGAGTGGGTTGCTGCCGCCTACTGCTGCCTTGGGGTGGTGGGGAAGGCGGGTTCTTGTGCAGGAAGTGGCATATGGGAAGATGCTGTTAGAAGAGTGGGTGGTGCTTCAGATGGAGAAATGGGGTAACCCTCTCTAGGATAACACAGAATGGATCCAGCTGTCAAGATTACTCTGCACAAGTACATCTCTGTAAATTCCTTCTAACAGCACTAGCGATGAAATGCCTTGTTTCTAATATCACAGTCCTATGCTATTTAATTCCCCACCTTCCCACTTCAGGTGTGAGCACATAACCTCCCTGCCCTCCTCGATGCCCAGCTTCTCTGGTATATGCACAACTGCAGCCACTCTGCCGCACAACCATGCTATAAGGAGATCAAAAGGATGGAGCTACCATTCTGGCAAGCCTCTTCCAAACCTGCACGCTCCTTCCTTATGTACTCGCTTCTTTGACATATGATATTGCTTAAGCATCTTCAGTGCTTTGACTGAATCCTGTAAACAGGAAGAATCCTACGAACAGGAAGAAGAGGCATTAACTTTTTCTCTACCAATAGACTGTTAATAACTTTTACTGGCAGTTTCCTGCCCTCTCAAGTCAATTTTTCAGGTTAATTTTACTTTACTACACCTATGCAAAATCACGAGGTAATTTTCCACCAATGCATGCAAACTTATCTAGATACACAGACATATGCAGTATTAGACAGAAGAGACACAGCATCAGAATTTATATTATAATATACTTAGTAACTTGATTGACCCGAGAGGATGTGTTGGACACTGACAATCACAAGAAAATGCATTCGACACTCAGATTCTGCACACTCACTGTGCCGTAACTACACACACAGGTACAGAAATGCCTGTGCTAACCTCACCGCTCCTAGGCAGGGTAGTACTCTGGCCAAATGCATAACTCTGCTTTCAAAACAAAGGCAAATTCCAGGTCCTAAAGCCAACTTGCTTGTAAAAAAGACTCACAAAGCTAATTCCCCACACAGTCTGAAGTGAGGTGCCCATCTGCTCTTCTCCACTGGAGATACACTTCCAGAATGATAAACAGCTGCTAGAAAAAGTCTGAGAGACAGTAACTGAGAACAATGTAAGTTAAGACAAGTTATATCAGCAAAGCCCCTACAAAAACCCATGCATTTCTGATAACAAACCAAAGGGCCTGGCCAGGATGTAAATACTCTCTCCAGCTAGTGGCCCCATAATGGCACCCCTAATCCCCTATGATCCACAGCTCCAGGGAATATGTTCTACCCTGCAGGAAAATTATCCATCTCTAATAGCTGCACGATGCTAGACAGATGGGGAATTAAGGCCACACACTAAAGACACTGAGTTTTGTGTGGCTATCTTTCTTGTTTGGCAGTACAACTGTTACCCCAGACAGGGTGATGTGGCCTCAGCTGTCAGGAAGGGGAGAGTCCCCACAGGAGGTGTCTGGAAACAGCTGGGAAACCTCCCCACACTTTCTACCCCATGATAAATCAGCAATAAAACAGCGCTTTGTAAACGAAGGAAATACCTGGATTTAGTGTGGGCTTTCTTTGCAGTGACCCTTGCAGCATTGTACAATGATGGGAAAGTGCCACAGTGCTCATTTTACATCAGGGGAACCGGCAGCACTGCTAACAGCAGTGATGGAAACTAAATCCAAAGCTGCAACACTGGCTCCACGGTTATCTAAGTTCTACCATTAATATCACTGAAGTCAAATTTCACTTACTTTTTCTGAGTCTTCCATATTCCTTTCAGCATCTTTTTTTGGTATGAATTTGCTTTAGCTTTTTTAAGGTGTGGAAAGAGTTGTTCCTTTGGATTCCTCTTAGCAGTACCTATTTCTTTGTTACAAACACACCCACTGTATACCAGGGAAACAAAGACCAGTTTTGCACTTCTTACTTCAGGAGTCCTAAGGTGGATATAGAGAGAGAAGCTGAAAAAAGAAAAATAGCCTGAAATTTAAAACAATAACCTTCAAAATTTGATTAACTACTTTTGCTTGTATTTCAACCGGCAATGTGCATAGGACACAATGCAAACTTTCTCCCATGATATCCGCAGAACACACTATGTCCTGGATCCACTGGAGTCAATTCTAGGACCCCAAAATAACACAATGCCTGTAATCATTCAGGTTGAGGCTTCTGAAGTGAGGCACATGGCAATGTCAGAATTATTATGCCTTGAACATGATGCAGCACCTCCCCTGTTATTTTCTGTCTTGTAAAATATGCATTAATTTCTTTTCCATCCTATCACTAACTTCTGCTGGAAGTTCTCTCCCATGGTTGACTGACTCACCTCATCTTTGATCTCTCTCAAAATCTGCCCACGACTTTCTGTTCCCTGATCCCGACCACGTTAACAATTCTGCCTTCATGTTTCCAAACAGTGCAGTCCGAGTGCCAAGCCCTCCTTCAGCCTTACAGACTGAGTTCCTGCCCCACTTTGATCCTTTCCAAAGTCATTCTGTTGGCTTAACACTATTAACATTCACAGAAAAGCCATGGGACTATTACTTGAAGATGGGAGTTGCCAGAAGCCCTGGATTTGGCTCACTGAGATTATACACCTCCAGCAGAAACCAGCTCAGGGATTCCGGCACAGTGCCAAAACACTAAACCTGACATATGGATAGAATTTACTTCTTGAATTAGTGTCACAGGACACCGACTTCTCTTGTCACCACAGACAATCAGAACATGCTCTCTCCTTACTCCAAACTCAAAACCCAAACAAGCAAAAAAACTCAACCCAACCAAACCAAACCAAAGCAGATCTTTGACAAGTCAAGAACTGTTCTCAAATACATCTGTGCCCCTTAGTGTAATACCATACCTTCGAGCAACATTGAGCCACATCATATCAGCAGGAGCTAATTAATTTCCAGTCACCACAGTACTTTAAAGAAGGTTGCAGGGAACAATCCCTAAAGAAGGAAGCCCCACTCTATCCCTGGCCAGCACTTGGGGCAGGGGCATCACTCACCATTACTTGGAAAAGCAGCACTGGTCACCACCACCTCTCATCACGGGCAGAGAAGTAAAGCAACTCAGTCTGGCTGATGCCAGGATGCACACGTGATGACGGCTCGATCTGGTCAGCCTGCATCCAGCATCATTTGCCATCAAATGCATGTCCACATGCTACAGACTTTTTAAAAGCCACAGTGAGGAGACAGCACGCTCTTCAATGATAGATGGCCCTAAACAAGCTTGTACATAAAATTAGAAGCAATCTGTAGAACTGCAATTTCCATTCTGCCATGGAATTGAAAGGAGGATGATTATTACAGCAGCAATTGTTAGGGCTGCTATATCAAAAGGTCAACGTGCAATTACCTACACCCCTCAATACATGCACACAGAACAAACAGCAAACCATTCCCATTTCAAGAGCTTGTAACTCCTCCAGACATGTCATGTAGTATACAAATCTGAGCCCAAGAGCACTCACTCGCCACAGTAGAACTAGAAGGTCTATTTGTAGGTATATTTGAAGTTGAGAAAGGCTTATAAAACCTGGGTACATTTTCATGTCAGCTTGTCTCACGCACTTCAGCAAAACAGCTTTTACTTTTTCTTATTGAGAAATTTTGCACCCTATTAACCTTCTTTCTATTGTATCAGGAACATGAGCACAGCAACATTATTCTCTTGTGCAGGAAGCAGAGGCCAGACTTTGACCAGGGACTGATCCTTCTCATTGATCCTTTCACTCTCAGTACATTTGCAGAATGTAACCAACTTACAAACCACATTCCTCCAGGACTGAAATGTCTATTGCTACCCGCAATAAAAGGTGAACTACTTTACAGAAACAAAAACTTTAAACTGGCATTGTCCCTTTAACACTGCAAAAGCTTCTTCTGAAATCAAAGCCAAATTATCTATTGGCTTCAAGACATTTTTTAAATTGTTATATGTTTTGTGATTGTGATCACAGAAAACTAAATTATTTTATTTCACATAAGAGCTTCAACTTCTAAAAATACTATCAACGAGGAAATTATATACTAGTTCAATAAGATGCTCCACTACAATGCCCCACAAGAATATAACTGAAATTTTGGGTGATGAACATTGTAATATTGAACACTATATGAGACTGAAGGAAAAAACCGAAGGAATCTTCAGTGCATTAAAAACAATTACCAACTAAACTAAGATCAAGGATGTGACAAACTACAACACAGGAATGACTTTGCTTGCTTGGGCTGCTTCATCTACTTTCAAGTTCCAAACAGAAATCTAACTTGGAGCTTCTGAATTTCATGACCTTCTAGTACAATTTGCTTAGCTCACAACAAAACCTTGCAGATAAATTTATCAGTGTAGTTCCTCTGATGGCGAAAAACTAGTCTGATCTGTCGTGATTCACTCTGTTACAAAGCAACAATACACCACAGAACAGACACTGACATTATCTCAACCTAAAATGTACATTTACTCTTGACACCAAACACGGTATTTGTTTTTAAAGGGCAGTTGTAGTTAGGTCATTATACAAAACTACAGGAAAATAAATCTCCAGTGTGTCAACAGCATCAAACAGCTTGGTGTCAAACTTTCTGAGAATGTACTAAATCCCCCTGTCTCCTCTTGGACCCTGAGCCACTGAGCATAACTCTTTGAATGCAACCATCCAGCCAATCCCTTTTACAAGCAGCCATACTCCTCTTCCACTCTCCTTATGCAGACCTAGTATTTATTACCTTCAGACCTCCTCTGGGCTATCTATATTTGCCATCTGCATAGGACTTCAGAGAAAACTATTATTACAGAACTAGTGCTCCCTCATAATTATCAGTTTAAGAAAAGAGAGAGGAACTCATATGAGGAAGTCAAGCCTCTTTAAGCTTTTAATGAGGAAGGGGAAAGAACCTAGGAAATTAATATGGAACTGTACTTTGATTTCCAGTTTATGTCTGGCATCTTTTGCCTTAAAATGACTGTTTCTACTCTAAAAGAGAAGACAAAAAGGCCTCACCTCAATACAGTCTACTGCCTAAATGCATTAGGGATATTTTGTCTGAGGTGTCGAAAACTATGGCAAAAGCTAGGTCATTAAAAATAAAAAGTGCATATCTAAATAGCATGGTAATGTTAAGGATAAAAGAAAAATGTATTGTGGTTGAAGTCTGGCATGTGTTCGAGAACGTAAAACAGAACACTCTTGCAGAGGAGACATTGGCAGAGTCTCAGTTAGAACACACAGTTATTTCCACTATAATATAATTCAGATATTTCAAATATTTCAAACATTTATACTTTTTGTACAGTCACAATACTTTTGAAAATCCACTGTGTTAGAGCAGTGAACATTTATGGGGCGGAAGGACAGGACGTGGCAGGCAAAGACGACATTCATTGGTCACGGAGCAGGGGGATGCCTCTGCCTGAGGCAATGACACAGTTCTAAAACGCATTTTTACATGCAGCTATAGAATTTCAGACTCCAATAACAGAGTCAGCTTTTACTATCGTATGTTTAAAACAGCTTTGTCAAAAGGTGTTAAGTACCCTGGTCTTTTGCTTTGGAAAAACAGTTTTTGCACAGTAGGTGCAATTTCTTCTTGATCACAGCTAACCAATTAAAGTAGTATTAAATTTTAGTACAAAAATGGTAAGGAACTTATGAGTATTTCCTATTCAAAAATTGAAAAAAAACTTTGAAGCATACAAAACTTAATGAGAACATCTCTATCTATTCGTATTAAAAGGCTAACTTATAAATAAAACCATTTAAGCATTTAATTCCTTAAATTATGAAAATCTTACTCAATAAAAGGAAAGGAAATGGAATGTATTTAACATTGGTTCACTTTGCACTTGATGAAATGCGGAGGAAACCAGAGGTATATCTACCTCTGAAGCCAGAAGGTTTTAAATATGACTGTGGAATTTGTTTTCTTTCCGTGCAAGGCAGTATCTAAATCATTGCTCTACACCACCTACACAGCCATACTCCCATGCCCTTACCAGAACCCATCTTTATTCTTGTCATCTCAAAGACAATCAAGGCTAAACATCAGTCCTATGAAATCATGCTGAAGCTTCCCTTGCTGTCACCAGAGCACCAGAAATACACAGTGGACCGTTCATACCACCCACAAGAGATACTGATGCTAGGACTGGATGGAGCCCCTTAGAGAGGCAGATAGCTCTTTCCATCAGCTGTGGAGAAAGACTGAAGAAGTCTTCCCTAGGTTTGATGTGTAATTTTAAAACTTCCAGAGCCAGATGGATACCAGTGTGACCAGGAAAGAGATCTGGCACTTGTCACAAAGGAACATCAGAGCACAGCAGTCACACAGGACTGGCTGGTGGAAGGCTCAGGACAGCCACTGGGCTACACTCCCTGGGGCAAGGACCAGCCCAACCGGGACATTTACAGCTGTGACCTCTCAGAAACAGTGGCTGCTCAGCTCAAGTCCATAACGACTTAAGGGAATCCATAGAGGGAGGTGGGGTAGAACAGACACTCAATAAAAAGGTGTGTGATCCTTAAAAAAACAACCCTTACACCTCAAGTGAGTTTCATCCTTCCCTGAACATCCAAAATTGTTTTACCATGTGTTCTCTTTGCAATCTGGTTTCCCCTCCCAAATGCTAATATGTAACTGAACCATGGACCATGACCCCCCTGATTCACTCTGCTACTGACACCAGTAGTTTTGGAGCATAGGTAATGGATGTCAACGGCACCAACACAATCCTGCCGTTTCTTAGTGTTGTTCCCTCCAAATAACCTTAATTCACATCATGTCAGTGAGGCCACTCCCTTACAGTAGGAGTTGTTCATACAAATAAAGGTCCTTCCTTGACCCCAAATGCAAAAGAAGATGTCTATTAAGACTAGCACAGCCATTCCAGCTGTCTGAGGCTGTGAGAGCCCTATGATTAGTTCATTAGAGGACCGGAAAGTGCCTTGCATCAGTGCCAACTTTCTCGTATCTGACAATATACTATACAGAGTGTTTAGCTCTATATATTTAAGCAAGAAGAGAAACCCAAGACACACTATTCACTCCAATTACTCACCAAGATGTGAAGACACTCTCATCTCACAAACGTAAAAACAAGCAACAATTGTAACACATATTTTTTTGAGAACAAGCCGTGGTTTGTTCATAAAGCTTTTGAATTGTCTGGCAAGTCCTTTCTGCATATTGACAGGCTGTAATTGCTGCCTCTTAGCTAAAGTGAACCTCCAGCCTGGTGCCTCACTTTATGCATGACCCCTACTTTCATCTTTTATACTGACTTAGATAAAATCTGGGCCTAACACATTTTGGCAGAGTTCCACAACTTGATACTGTTTTGCCTTTGTCAGGCTTCTCCTAAGTCTGGCCACTTCTGTGGTTTCACTCACTGCAACTATCTGGCATCATCCAGGGATCAAAATGTGCAAGTGGTATGCTGCTGGTAAAAAAAATCCCCAAAAGCCTCCTTCAGGCCAAAGGAAATTCGCTGCCTACTTCTGAGCTGAGCTCGCCTCATTCTTGGTCTCACTGGGCTTGAGTCTGGAGGCAGAGATTGGCTCCAGGTCAGAGCAGAGGCTGCCAGCCCCCAGCAAGGCTCAGGTCTGGCACCGACCCCAGCAGAGGCGTGACAGCTGGGGCCTGCGGCAGAGGTGGAAAGGCTGGAGCTTCCAGAGCAACCGCAATGACAAAGCTGGCAGTTCTGCGGTTAAACAAGATTTGAAACAGATATTTTGGCCACTCTTTGCTCATAGGTTTGGAAACAGAAAGATCATCAATAAAATTTCTCAACCAGAAAAGCCACAATGAAATCAACATTGCTATAGAGAGGAATGCAGGCCTTTGCAAAGATCCAGGATTTCTAAGTAACAAATTCCAGAAAAAGAAGGCAAAGCTGAACACTTACTTGGTTGCTGATGCTTTCTGAGCAGAAAGATTGAACTGGCTTCTTTGCATCATGCAACCACACCTGGCCCAAAAGTCTCCCAGAAGGGAATGGAACACTGCCGCCCCTCTCTTCCCACTTTCGAGTCCAAGATACTTACCAGCTTGAACCCACACTGGTAATTTTCTCTCCTCTCTCCCTCAAAGTAGTAGAAAATAAATACCTGTTATTTCACCCAAGGTGGGGTTCATCCAAGTATAGTCATCCAAAGCCGAGGTATCTCTGTCACCCCAAGGCTTTTTCTGTAGCTGGCCAAGAGAGGCTGCCTTGGAAAGGGGCTCAACCTCCACGGATCTTAGAATAGGAGGCATTTACTTTCAAATGGACAAAACTGGACAACAAATTCCCACCAGACTAACTGTGCCATTTTTCAGGTAACTTCTTTCCTACCTAAGTATAAGACAACTGTGAGGAGCAAAGCGGTTGCCAAAATAATACTAAAATAAAAATGGTCTGCATCAGTTCAGGGAAATCCCCAGCTTCAGATGAGGTTAGGAATTTCTGTAGCAGTGAATAGGAGCTCTCTGGATTTCACAGTGGGGTCTATGGTAGCAATGTGACAAAGCTACCAAGCTGTTTCTGTCAGAGGACTGCTCTCCTAGTCCTGTTGCAGTGTGTTTGTGGCACTTCTATGCTGGCAGGAGAGCATACACAGACTGTGTCTGGGATGAGAGTCATCTGCTATAATTTGCTGCATTCAAATGTTAGAAGGCAGCTGGCTTCAGCTCGAAATTTCATGCCAAGCAAAGTGATGGAGAAGAGAGACAGAGGGGAAATGCACTACTGTAGATGTTCCTTGCAGCCTCACTCCTCTGCTCCCTTGATCCTCATTAAATGTTTGCTCAATCCATCAGATTTATTCAACTATTGTTTTTCCAGCTCAGCTGTTTTGCAGGGACTCTGACAACACAACCATTCCTGACAAACATCTGGGATCCCGAGCAATGTACTGCAGAAGAAAGAACAACACATACTACAAAATAAAAGAACAAAAAATGCCGAAAGACGTGGCTTCATCCAAACCATAGGCCACAAGATTCAGAACCTCTCTTTTCCATGCACACAAACAATGAAGGAAGGCTAAAATGGTATCCTGAATGAGCACTACTGTGCAGACTGCTTTGTAGAATACATACATTTTAAGAGTAGTTTTTATGTATCATAATAAAAAGTGAGCTGGAGTTGATACACAATCGCTGAAACAGAACAATTTTAAAGCCTCATAAAGGCTAGGAAGGGCTACAGAGAGGAGGACATCTAAATAAAAACCACTAACTGACTGAAAAAAAACCCACTAGAAGCTGAACTGGGAAGAGTGGCTGGAAAGTTTTCTAGTAGAAAAGAACCTGATAGTGTTAGAGGACAGCAGCTGAACATGATCCAGAGGGACCAAGAAGGCGCCCAAGAAGGCCAATGGCACCTGGCCTGGCTCAGCAATGGTGTGGCCAGCAGGGCCAGGGCAGTGACCGTCCCCCTGTACTCGGCACTGCTGAGGCCACACCTCGAATCCTGTGTTCAGTTCTGGGCCCCTCACTGCAAGAAAGACATTGAGGGGCTGGAGCGTGTCCAGAGAAGGGCAGCGGAGCTGGGGAAGGGTCTGGAGCACAAGTCGTATGAAAAGTGGCCAAGGGAGCTCAGGGTGTTTAGCCTGGAGAAAAGGAGGCTCAGGGGGACCTTATTCAAAAGCAGGTTGTAGCAAGGTCGGGGTTGGTCCCTTGTCCCAGGTAACAAGTGAAAAGATGAGAGGAATTGGCCTTAAGTTGCATCAGGGGAGGTGTAAATTAGATATTAATATAAATTTCCTCACTGAAAGGGCTGCCCAGCATTGGAACAGGATGGCCAGGGAAGCAGTAGATTCACCATCTCTAGAGGTACTTGAAAGACTTTTACATGTGGCACTCAGGGATATGGTTCAGTGGTGGACTTGGTAGTGCTGGGTAAACTGTTGGACTTGATGACATTAGAGATCTGTTCCAACCTAAATGATTCTGTGATTGCATGAATGGATGCTTAAGGTGCTCAAGCCTCTGCACAGGCTTCAGCCTATGACCTAAGAACTAAATGGAACTTGGCTCTCCAGGGTGCCTCTTGTCCAACTACAGGTGAATAAGGGTCAATTAAAAAATACCAAGGAGAACCTAATCACTAGATTTTTAAATTATGCCATTGCATTTGTAATTCATCTGTCTCTAACAAGCCTCTTTAAACTCAAAAAGAAAACAATTATGTCGGTTAAAACATATAATATTAATACTGTTTTCCTTACACGGGATAATTGAAACCATACATGCTTGTTGTCAAAGTTCCAAAACAAGTCAAATACCTAAAGGGGTCTATTAGTAACAAGTTAAATGGAAGACAATGGTTAAGCACCTAGAATACAAAGTGCTGAAACCAATTCTGACAGTACTGGTCTCTTCTGCAAATACAGATAATGTATCTTTCTTGACAGTTTATTTAAGTATTTTTGGTTCACTGAATAATTCATTCCAAGCTGAAACCAACCAAGAGCTGAGGAAGCAAGAACCAAAACAAAAAGCTTCAGAGACAGCTTGCTCTCTAATTTCAACTTGTGAACAAAAGCACAGGGTGAGAGGATGAGCACTGCAATTCTGAAGCCTCAAATGCAGTTATCAGAAATAAACACATCAATTTATTTATTACAATGTTCTTTTGTTTAATGAATTACTTTGTTATAAATGATAAAACGTGCAGAAAAAATAGTGAAAGGCAAAATATATTTCACATGTATAAGGTAGTTCTGCCTTTTAAACACTTCAGGAATGCTGCTTTTGAACATCATTCAGTAAATCTGCTATTTTGTTCTTGTGCAAGTTGGGACAGTAATTATTATCCAGGAAGAACTGCATTATTCCTTTTGGATTGTTCGTTTTACTAAATTGTATAGATTCAGGATCTGAGCAGGATTAGCTCCTGCCAAGTGTAAGCCAAGTCTGTAGACCTCATGCTCAACACACCATTATACCACACCCAACACCACAGCCCTGCTCTGCCATGTTTCCCCACCTTCCTCGCAGCCATGCAAGGAAAGTGACTGAGGTGAGGCTTGGGGGGCATGGCTGAAAACGTCATATACTTTAATCGACTGGAGAAACAGTACTTAAATGAACTGGAAAAAGAAGCAGAAGGTGGTGTTCAATAGCTTCTTGCTCCCTTAGAAGCAGACTCAAACCTGCAAATGATCATTATAACTAAGTGCAAAAAAGAAGAAAATGAGGAAAGTCAATGGGAAGGAGTCTTCTTTCAGAGATCATGTTGCTGAAGTATTTGCTTTCTGTTAAAATTCTTCAAGCTGTAAATTTAAAATATCGCACATCCTTTATCACTCAGAAGACAAATTTATGCTGCTTAATTTGTATCCAGGAGAAATGAAGGGAAAAAAGCTTCACCTGACACTCAGTTATGTAGCCTTTTCTTAGCTCTGCTGTACTACTGCACAAAAGAGATAAAATACCACCACTGGGGAAGGTTTGAATGCTTCAGTGTAGCAAACAGCCTCCTGGGCACTTGTCCTTCAACAGTCCCGCACCCAGCTTCCTCCAAATGTCGTGCTGGAAATGAAGGGCTGGCAGACTCCAGGAGTGCCTGGCCACTATCTGCAGAGATTCAATTGCTGGAAAGACTCTAAACAGTTTTCTTCAAAGAGGCCACTTCATTAAAACTTCAATATACAAATGAAGTTTGGTCATGTCAAACATTGTTCGAGCACAAGAAAAAGACTGCTGCTGTGACAGACAGAAAGTCTGCCTGAATTGCATGGTTTGGCACTAGAAAAATCCCAACCCCCTTCTGCACTGCAAGGAGAGAAATGGCAGCAAGAATCAGTCAGTGGTGGGTCACAAAAGCTCGAACAATGCTGGCCGGCTTTATTTCCACTAGCAGAAACCAGAAACTATTCAGGGCCATACCTGTATAAACAACCTATTTCAATGCCTCATTGAAATGATAATGACAAAAAAGTAAAACAATAGGGTTTACTTCACAGCATATGACCACAGCACGACTTTGCTATTCCTGAGATGCTGGAGAGGAGAGGAACAGTGCCCACACACCCCACCGCTCTCCACACACTGAGCTGCCCAGCTCCATTTTGTTGGTCAGAAGGAGGACAAGTGGTTCATCGATGGACTCCAGCTCCCAGTGCAGAGACAGTCACAGCCCCAAAACTGTGGCTCTTGGACAGTCCTAACTCCTCCTGACTGCCCACACTGCCACCACAGGCAGTGCCAGGTACCTGATACAGACCTGCTCACTGCTCTCGTGAGCTCCAGCATCGCGATCGCTGCAGTGCTACCCACGCGACGCAGGAGGTCTGAACTCAAGGATCCTTAATTAATTCCCACGTCCTCAGTGAGATAACAAGCTGCTGAAGCATCTTGGCTTCCCAAGGCAAAGCAGGAGTTAGCTGTTTTGTTTATCTTCTTGGCTTCTTTCAGGGTGGCCCAGTGTGTCTTGAGCACAAGGAGTTGCACAAACACAAACAACATTCCTGGGCCTTTGAGGCTATTTCTGGTGGGTGTGGAGCCACTCCTCACCAACACCCGAGCTGCTCCACCCAGCTGAGCTTGAAAAAGCAGTTATCTCCCAAGGCCAAGCTCTATCCTACAAGATCATCAATTATGTCATTGAGGATCATCAACTTAAGGCAGAATTTAGTCTCTGAGGTAGGGAAAAAGTTACTGGCAGTGATGCTATGAGATAGCACCATGGATAATCAGTGCACCATAAAAAAAAACACTACAAAGCAAGCCAGGCTGTAGCAGAGCAGTCCTGCAGAACAGGTATTCCACACCCAGGATTTACAGAAATATTAGGAGTTCAAGAGGAATTACTCTAAAAAGCCACAGGATTTATTAGAAGGTGTTAAACTTACTGTTAGCATTTTGACCTATCACATATAAAATACAACAGGTATGCAGCTTTCGAGAGCGCGTTCCCAATATAACATTTTTTTTTCTTATTTTCTATTAAAGGTTTCATGAGCTTTCAGCAAGCATTTTTTTCCTATAGAATTTATTTGAGATCCCTGCCCGTTAGCCCAGTGGTGGTCCAAGAGCACTTGACAGGTCTCTGGATGACATTTTTCCCTCCACTGTCAGATCTTTGCAAAAGGTGACACACTCTCCACAAACGGCTGGCTAGCTGCCAGCACAGGAAAGAGATGAAGCACCTGCCACCTCCCCTCCTATTTCTGTAAGGAGCAGAGAAAGGGAAATCTTCTATCCTGAAGAACATGAGCT
Organism: Oriolus oriolus; assembly: GCA_013400235.1. Classification (NCBI taxonomy): domain Eukaryota; kingdom Metazoa; phylum Chordata; class Aves; order Passeriformes; family Corvidae; genus Oriolus; species Oriolus oriolus. Next base: position 482,890 of record VXBT01005402.1, on the reverse strand, counting down.
GAGCCGCATAGACATGCTATTGCGGGTGGCTGCTGTGGGAAGACATGCGGGAAGGTCTCCAATGAACAATAAGGAGGAATCAGGAAAAGTGTCATCCTCAAACAAAAGGGAATTCCACCTAAAAAGTGAACAATACCTCGAAAATTTGCATTGAGTGCTTTTGAGCATTTCAGAGCAATGCTGGCAGACCTGGAAAGATGCCGTTCTGCAGAGTTGATGCTGCTGTACTTGCAGTGTCCCTCTCCTGCCAGAGGGACCCATTACTGCACAAAGATCTGCACCAGCTCTGCAGGAAGCACCACAGTCACAGTGGGTTTATGAGAGATCGCAGCCTCCTCCCTGCTCCTTTCTCTTGTGAAAGCTAAGAAACCAGTCTGGCATTCAAACGTAATACCAAACACACACACCTCCCCCTCAACTTGGTATTAAAAAGAAACAATAGAAACCACTCAGATCTCAAGAGATATCAATCCTCACCTTGTATACTATTGCTGTCCACCATTTAAAGTACAACTGGTCGTGTATTAAAAATACCTTACACGTGACTTTAAGTTTCTCTTTTTTAATTAGCAGGATTAAGTGCATTTAGGAGGTTTAACTGAAACTAACTGAAATAACTGTCTGGTGGTTTTAAGAATTAAATGCTTTTCAATTCCTAGCTGAAAATGGGACAGCATGTTTGCAACCCAGAGGGTGTGGGGAAGGTCAGACACTTCACTGGATGTAACTTCACTTCAGTCACTTTCCAGGAAGTCGAAGAAAGTGTCACTGACACCTTTTTCTGCCAAAAGAAAGCAGGCCAAGAAATGGTTGGATTGAACTCAAAATTAAAACGATATTCCTTTGCTTTCCCATAGCCAAGGAATGTCACGTAAAGAGGCCAGTCACTCCAGTCATGCACAATTTGGCATAACAGAAGAGGCAAAAGAATGGTCACCACGTGCCCATGCACAGCCAGGTACCCTGAGCCACACTCTCCAAAACGTCTTACCCTCTGCACAGGGACAGGGTGAAAGTCGCATCACAGAGAGGAAAATGGATATTGTGGAATACAAACAGAACATTTACAGACAGCAAAATCAAACAGCTTCCATGCAGCATGTAATTAATTACCTTGTGGAGCTTACTGTAACAGGATACGGAAAAGGTTAACTGTTTAAATGAGTTTAAAAAATATTAGACATTTGCAGACAATGGTTTCATCACAAGCTGTAAAATATGATAGTTTGGATGCAAACTATGGCTCAGCAAGTCTCCACAGTGCTATTGATTACTGAAAGTTGGGAGAGTGTAGCAGAGAAAATGTCTCCAGCTTTCCTCTGATTTTATATTCCCTGGCTTGACCTTGTGTTATTGCAGTCTTTGCACAACTGAAAATAGCCTCTCTGCGTGCAAGAGGCTACACCAAGAAAGCCAGAAACTACTTTGTATTAGGCACTGAATGTCTTTATGTCCCTGAACAAGGCATGTGACCTCTGTTCTTGTTCTGCAGTCACCAACTCACAAGTAGTTTGTTGATGACTAATTACCTAAGGTTTATATGCCTTAAACGAATTAGAATTATAGAATCATTTAGATCTGAAAAGAGATTTAAGATCATCAATTTCAACCATTAACCCAGCACTGCCAAGTTCACCGCTAAACCATGTCCCTAAGCACCATGTCTTTCAAATACCTCCGGGGGAGGTGACTCTACACTTCCTTGGAGAGTTTCTACTTCCCCCTGTATCCAGTAGATGACAGAGATTCTCCTTGATGCTTTCTTCTGCTGCTAATGTATTTGAAAACATATTTTTTGTTGTTTTTTATGGCACTAGCCTGTCTAAGTTCTAGTTGGGCTTTGGCCCTTTTTATTGTCTCCCTGCATAACCTCATGATACCCTTACAGTCCTCTTGAGTTGCCTTCCCCTTCTCCCAAGGGTCACAAACTCTCCTTTACTTCCCAAGTTCCATCCAAATCTCTCCATTCAGCCATCCAATTCTCTCCATTCCCTGTTGGCTCATTTTTTGACACATGGGGATAACCTGCTCCTGCATCTTTAAGATTTCCTTCTCAAAGCACATCAGTGTTCCTAGACACCTCTACCCTTCAGGACTCACTCTCAGGGTACTCTTGTCAACTGGGCTTCTAAAATGGATCGAAGTCTGCCCTCTGAAGTCCAAGTTCTGCTGGAACCAAAAACTGTCACTGCATGACTGCTGTGCCCAGGACGGCCTCCAACCACCACATCACCCACCAGTTCTCTGCTCACAAACAACAGGTCCAGGGGGCACCTTCCCTAGTTGGCTCCCTCACCAGCTGTGTCAGGGAAGTATCTTCTGCAGACTCCAGGACCATCCTGGACTGTTTCCTCTCTGCTGTGTAATACTTCCAGCAGACACCTGGTAAGTTGAAATTCCCCACAAGAACAAGGGCTAGTTATTGTGAAACTTCTCCCAGCTGCTTATAGAATACTTCATGTGCCTCTTCATCCTGGTTGGCCTCCCACCACAGACTCCCACCAGGATAGCTGCTCTGTTGGCCTTCCCCCTGGTTCTTACCCATAAATGCTCAACCCCATGGTCACCATCGTTAAGCCCCAGACAACTGAGACACTCCCCAACATAGAGGGCCACCCCTCCACCTCTCACTCCTTGCCTATCCCTGCTTAAGAGCTTGAAGCTGTCCATTGCAGCACACCAGTTGTGTGAGTCATCCTGCATTTCTGTGATGGCAGCAATTTCATACTTTTCCTGCTATGCCACAGCTTCCCTTTCCTCCTGCTTATTGCCCATGGTGCATGCATTGGTGTAGATGCACTTCATGGCCTGCTGAACGCATGGCGTTTCTTGGAGGAGAAGTCCTAATTCCAGTGTGACTATTCCCAGGTGCATCATCAACCCTTGCATCCTTGCTGCTGACTGGATCTCCATCCCCAACTTCCACTGAGACAGCAGACAGAAAGACCTTGCTAGCATGCCATCTCTCACATATCGGTGTGATGTCCCCAGGCTTATCTCTTGTGACCCTGGCTTTAATCCTTTCCCCCTTCAAATCTAGTTTAAAGGTCACTCAGCGAGCCCTGATAACATCTGTGCGAAGATCTTACATATCATATTCTACATGTCATCAGTTAATCTCATTTAACAAACCTCAAAGAAAAATATTTATAAAAAATCCATTTTCTTTAGGAACTTGTACAAAGAAGTAGCTGTTACAGCTTCTAGCACAGCAACCCAGCTTTTAAAAAAGAAAATCATCAGTATATTAAAATACCGTATCAAAGCTGTACAGCCTTGAGGGGGAGATGCAGATGACATAGCCACTTCTACTTAATTGTTACACAGTACTAGCTTCAAAGTCACAATACTAAGTTTACATGGATACACGCCAGGTGTCAGAAACTTGCAGAGATGAGATATTACATAAGCAGTTATCTTCCAGATCTATCTCATCTCAGAGACTGTAGAACACGGACGTGACTTTGCCATGGTCTGCTGCAATGGCATTTCACGGAAACCACTGCTTTATCTTTCAAATTACCTAAATCTGGATACCTGTAACAGTACATGTACAGCACCATAAAGCTTAAGGTGAAATAACTACCAATGCATTTGCCCAGTTCCTTGGGAAAGCTTCCCCAGCTATCCTGAGCTCTATACGTATGCTGATGGCAAAACATAATCAAGGTAGTAGAATGTTATACTGGGTATACATAAATGCAGTCCCTGAAGTCAAGAAGCTTACTAGGTGGGATAAGCCATCTGAAGCTTCCTACCCAGTCTAATTCAATGTTTGGGTTTCCTCCATAGTCAGAAGAGCTGGAATGTCCAAGCACAGACCCAAAGCTGATATTTTGTGTGTAATAATAAATAGCCAATTCTGGACATGAGATTTTCTGGGTATCAGATGTGAACTACATTTGTACCTCCATCCTTCACTCAGGTCGTCTGCTGTTCTAATTGAATAAAGTAATAAAACTATCATGGTGCTATGTAAAAAGCCTTAATGTGGCTGCCAGAGCAAATTAAGAGACAAAAGGACCAGTAGTTTATCACATCATTTATTGCTGAGAAAAACAGTGCGTCCAAGCTATTACCGCTATTATGCCACAAGTTATAACAGGAAATCAATAAGGGTAAGAAAGAGAAATGTCCACATTCATCCCCAAGCCACAGAAATCTCTCCTTTATGCAAAAGGAAAGGAGAGAATTGAATGACTGCAGTGTTATAGAATGATGTCAAAAGGCACAGCTGGTACTCACAGGAAAGTGTTGTCACTGCAGGCATTTAGTGAACTTTTGAGTATTTCAAATTCAGTGAATTTTCTAGCAGACAAACATCACACTGTAGCAAATGGGGTGCAGAAGCACATCCTATGCCCAGCAGAGCTCTCCCTAGCCCTGACACTGACTGCAGCTGGCACCTCAAGATGCTGACAGTCAGGACTAACACCCATCTCCTGTGCAAGTGCCCAGAAAGCATCTCCCCTCTCCTTCTGCTCTGCTCCTGCTGCTGCTTTTCTCTCACCAAGCTCAGCTACGGCACAGGCTGTTCTTCCCTCCCCAGTTCATTGCTTCCTGACCTTCAGGACCTTTTGCTGAATGTTGCTACTTGTTATTATCATTGGTACACTTAGAAAGAAATACGTATGTACTACAGAATAGTAGCAGACCAGCAAGTAACAGACCCCTGAATGAAAGGTCAGTTCACTCTCCTTGGGGGGGAAAAAAAACCGTTAAGAATTACTTTTATGCAACTATCTTGCATCCATTCTGACTGTTGAGTGGCTCTCCTGAGGATGTGAAGGAAAGAGAAATATAGGCAGTGAGGTCACTCATGATCACACCTACTACAGTCTCTTCATTCCACTCTGCAACTTCTACTAGCACTCACATTAACCCACTTTTGCTGCATGATTTTCTCCAGCCTGTGCTGTGCCAGAGTTAAATTACCAGAATTACTTCTGCGAAATTGCAAGGAAAGTCAGATTTAACCTAAGATTTTAAAATTATCAGGGGTGAGGGTGAGTAAGGGGGAAGATGGACTCTCAGTAAATATTCTAGATTCCCATTTCTTCTCCATTTATCACGCATTCTCTACTTTCTGTGTTTTCACAAAATTTTTTATCATATATCAAATATATTAACTTGTCTCTAGCAACAAGACACAAACACAGAAATTGGCTGCTTATCATAACTTTCAGCTTTTCCGTCCATTTTTGGTCCCAGTTGTGCAACATATTTCATGTGCTACAAGCTCTTCAGAGCAACATACAGCCTAGCCTATTCATTTAGAAAGAGACAGAAATAAAGTCGAAAAAATAATGTAAACTAGTATGTTTTCCCTGGGGACTAGGGCAAATAAAATAAGGAAAAGAAGGAAGAAGACAGGTCATAGATCAAAGAAATGCCCTAACCAAAGTTTTTAATTGAATGGAAATTCAGAAACAGCTAGCGTGCTTTGAAATGCTAATAGTGGGATGCAGACTTCTGTTGCGCAAAACCAGTCCCACAGAACAGTCAGAAGGTTAGACGAAAAAAAGGAAAGAAGGGAGGTTAATATCACCTTGCCTTAACATCAGTCTGAGGTGGGGTAAAGACTTCTCAGGATGAGCCTGTCATTGTTCAGTGCTGCAGAAGACACGCTTCAAGTACACACTGCTTAAATCACTGAGTGACAGGAATTCAAAGGTGTCACCAACTCTATCTACCCCATTTCAGTGGGACATTCTTCAATAGGAAAAAAAATCTGTAAGGCAGCTTCAGGGAACATCTGTGCATGTATGTGACTTTGAACCCACTGCAAGTCTGTGTTCTACCGCATCTCCCTGTAAACAAGATGATATCACTTTCTATTTTCATCCTCTCTGGCAAACTATTTCATCAGCATTTCTCCTGCAATCACTAACTGACAACACATGTTAGCATTTTTCAGCACAATATTTAACATTGTACACAGAGAGCTTTCCACCAAAGTTTCACTGTCTCACTGGCATGTTAGGTAATGCTGGAAATACTCTCCAACCAGAAAGCTTGCCACTTTCACAATCCACTCTTTCTTTCTTTTTCTGGAAAACTACTTGATATTCACTCTTTCCTGACTCTGCAAGACTCTCCAACTTTCTGGAATATTATCTTGATTTTTGAAAGCTTCATTACAGCAGTTAATAGATTAATATAATTTCCAGTTAAGTTCACAATGTCCTTTTTCCATAATGACATCCTAAACCACAATCCCTTGCTTCTGTTAAGAGGTAACAGCTCAGACTAGATATGTATGGGGCTAACAAAGTATCATGAAGCTACACCAAATCTGAAGGATCACCACACTGGAGACAGTGGCTGCATTCAGATATTTCCCAAACAAAACTTAAACATTTCTCTTTATGATAGGAAAGGAAAAAAAAAAAAGACTTTACACATAAAATCATGTCCTCCAGACCCCGCAACTTGAATACTGCATATGCGTCACTGTCTCACAGCAATTCAGGTTTCTGGGGACTGATAAGCATAAATCGTAAGGGTCCACACTTTCAAAATTTTATGTGAGACCTTCTTCAGCAGTAAGGAGGGCAGAGGGGAGCAGAAGTCAGAGGGAACACAAGATGCCTTAACAGGTAGAAGACAGGAGATAGAGGTCCCCTTTTATCAGCTGGAAAATAGCTAATTCCTGAGTTCTCCCATATGGAAAGGAACAGACCCAACATCATGGGGAAAAAAAATTCCGTTCATAGCAACCTTCATGGAGGATCCAAGATATAGAGCAAGGCACGTATTTTTGGCAAAGCAGCTGTGTTACGACCATGCTTTTCACTGGTAGAGTGAGTGACTCATTCTGAGTCTGGAAACCATCCTGACACATACCTCACATAAGTATAGCAGGGCTATTTGACTTCATGTCACATCTTATTTTAAAGTTTAGTAATAAAGTTTAAAGTTATCTTGAAAAATCTGAATTCCAGTCAGTCTCTTAAGTGACAAAACTGTATAAAACTGACATAAAGAACAAGTTATTTTATTGCTTTAAAATGCTGGAGTAGCCTCTCACAATAGAGCAAATTCACAGACTGAAAATTTTCTTAGCCAGTACACATCTTCTATTCTCATTACTATTATCACAAATATTTATATTTGAGGCACAGCAAGCTGCTACAGTTCAGACAAGCCTAGACAAATTCAGACTGAAAATGAGATTAAATTAACTCCAAACCAGTGGGAAAACTTAACAATGGATTCTAGCAAGTTTAAATGTTTTAAAATAGGATTTTTAAGTAATGAAACAAAAATTTTTCTCAAACCTATTCAGAAGGATGTCATTGCAATGAAGTAATCATTTGGTGAAATACTGCACTCTGTTTAATGAAGAATTCCAGAACCAATCTAGTGGTTTTTTCTGGTCTATAACTTGCTAACCAGGTCTGAAAGAACTCTTCTTGTAGAATAACTACCCTGGGATAAAACCCCCTGCATTTGTAACAATAATGTGAGCCCACCACAATGGCATTATTTGAAAGGCCACTGTCAGCATTACAGCTGTAATGCATCAGGCCTCTCCTTTGTACTACCCCATTTCTGCTGAAATCATTCAAGCTACAGTAGCATGAAACAAGAAAAAGGTCTCGAAGACTGAAGAAAACATAGCCTTTGTTCAGAAATGAGAGAGATGGTGAGATCACTCTTTCAATTCAACATCCACATGGTGATCAGCAACCACAATGGGAATAATGGTAATACACAGACTGAGTGGAAAGAGATTTCAGTGTAAGAGAAAGACTTCTTGAAGTCTTTCCACCCTAAAAAAGTATTCAAGTTTCTTTTTTGTACTGTTTATGCTAGCCTCATTCATTCTTAAAACACAATCTCCCTCTCAGCAGAAAAAATCCCCCACCAACTAGTAATACCAAATTTATTAGTGCAAATATTGGTAACATTTCACCCAGCAGTAACATAAAACTTTTGCTGAAAACCCTCCTTTTTCTAGCTGCAGGCACATAGCAGCACTGTGATCTCCTAAGTATGAGGATTTGACAGTGCATCTCAGAAGATTTTCACCTTTAGGCTGCTGGTTCACGTAACTTCTGCAATCAGCCCATTGCTTACGATGCACACGCATGGACACAAAGAAGCTTAATGCTACTGAAGTCAATGGGATGGAAGCATGTGCTTGAGTGTTATCTTGATTCAGGGCCAAAAAGTAAGGCTCTTGATAGCAAGAGGTTTAAAAAATGGGTGTTGAAAGTTGGGACTCATGGAGAATTCTCCTAAGTATTTAACACCCAAAATCATGAGAGTCAAATGCTCTTGCTCACTTCTTCCACTTAAGCCAACAGAAAATCCCAGAGGTACAAAGCTTTAGAGCTCTAACACTTAACCACCTCAATGGGTTGTGTATGCCTGGTATTTCAACAGCATCAACATTATCTCCACTTTGTGCAAAGAACTGTGATAAACAGACAGAGCTAGTCCAGGTAGGAGACTGGCCTTCAAAACTGGCCCGTTTCCACAATAGTCATATATATTTTTTGTCAAACTATCTTACTATTTTTAAGTATGTGAGATGCGCACTTGGTGAGCTGTAATTTAATAATTACACTTTGATTGAGGCATGAACAATAGCATTCAGTAACCAAAGGGATCCTGTACAAGGCAGTACATTTACAGGCAATTTTAGAGCTGGTTACCCATGGAAGCACACTGTCTCCATGCCTCCTTGTCAATACCCACTACTGGATTTTTAACCTTCAAGCCAACTGGAACCAAGGCGAGGTAGGAAGAGAGGCTGCAAGGTACAGTATTTCTGCAAGTCAAGAGAAAACAAGACGCCAGCTAGAAGAAGGGACTCTGCTAATGACACTGGCTCAGGGAAAGGCTGCACAATTGGAGGACCCTTACCAGGCATCAGGGAATCCACAGTGGCTCTCATCATAAAGGCTGAAAACCCTACAGAAACCAATGTTCATTGGTTCGCTGCTCATAAAACTACTTGTCATTCAGAAAAGCATTTCAATAGCTTAGCACTCAAAACCTAATTCATCTGTCATCTCTCGAAGTCTTCAACCACTCTTAGTATGCTGTCCACTGCTTGAACAGCAGTATAGCCCTCATGTGCTAAAACTGGAGACCAGCATGCTAATTCTGCACTCCAGAAGGAAGTAGGAAACAAAACGACTCGGAACATCTTCCTATTAGCAAAGGTCAGTTTATCAGTACACAACATCATCCTTTTCTATAAATAACCACGGTGTTAATTTCAAAGAAAGAGAAACACCCAACACGGAGGGAAGAGTTCATCTGGGAGCAAACAGACATAAACTTGGCACATCCAAATCATGGTCAGAATGCTAGGAAGGTTGCCAAGTAGCTTTGTTACAGCCTCCAAGTAGTACCAGTAGTAGCAAAGAATATACTATTTTTAAGATGAAGTTCACTTGACCTGTATACAGAGACTCAGACTGAGGCAACCCTTTCAACTGCAGTGTAAGCTGAAAAAGGACAAAGGTGAAATACTGGCACGAATGAGGTACGTGAATTTTAGCAAACGATTTCATAGAAAGTGTGAAGAGCAGGAAATTACCTTAGGAATATTGCCTAGCAGGACGACAGATGCAGCTTTGTTAATGGGCAAAGCCTCAGACCCCAGAAAAATTAGCTTAATACAGCATAATAAAAAAGGCATGAGAAGAAGAAGACAATCTGTGGGTAGTGTGAGGCAGTACTTACCCCTGCTGAGGGCTACAAAAACAGAATGCACTGCACAGGAAAACGACAGACACAAATAGTTCAGTCAAAGAATGGGACAGTGCAATCAAGTTGAGAAGAGTCCAGGCTTAAGGGAAAACAAGTCTCTAAAAGTGGACTATAGCTTAGGGTAGAGAGACCACAGGCTTGCAAAACGTAAAGGACACTGAGTAATCTACTCCCAGGATTAAACACATTTAAATTTGTGGCTATATCTGAGCCACAACTCTTAGCCTTTTTAAAATCAAGCCAGAAAGGAGGAGGAAAAAGCCACCTGACAGTTGTGAACCTCGTGAAGATGTCAAGTGAGAAGACGGAGAGCTGCAGGAAGAGAAAGGAGGACTTTAGCTTTACTTTTAATGCATGTTGAAAGCTTTCAATGTGCAGACTAAAATTTAGATACGAAATGCTATTATTCTCTTCAGGTTCCTTCATTATGAACCAGCCCTTCCCCTAGTGGACAGCTATTCAGCCCAAGAGAGGACTGATGCTGAGACCCTTTGGTTCTGATCACTTCCAAGTGAGTTTTTTCAGTGTGTCAACAGATAATAACCAGAGGAGAGGAAAGCCAGCCACAGCTCATCCAAACCATTATCTCCAACATATTACACACATCTGCCTTCACTTTTCTGTTTAATCTAAGCTCAGTAATAGGAGCCAAGAAGGAACTCTGCTGAAACAGGTCAAATCAGTCATTCAGTCTGATATCTCTCTTCTGATAGCGCTTGTGCCAAGTTCCTCAAAGGGCAGCTTGAAGCAACAATAGGCATATAAGCAATTCTGTAATATTAGATAACAAAGGAAAACATCTTTTGGTTCATAGCTGTTGTTTGGGGTTTTTTTAAATTCTATTTGGATTCCTAGCCCTATAAACATTCAGTTAATTTAATGGCAGTTTCTCTTCAATTTCATTCAGGGTCAAGTACTGAACTTTGGAAACAAAGACAGTAATGTCATTATCTTTCAGGGCATATGGTCAAGTCCAGAATTGTCTCAGCATTGCTCAAAATATATTAAACCATTTGTCTCACATTAGATGCAACCAAGTACCCTCTAGAAATATTCTGAATTGAGCCTTCTACCACATGAACTTTTGCAAGTGAATTTATTGAGTAAATAAATCTTTATGAGACCTCTACAGAAATACTTTTTCATTTAAATTGGGTTCCATCATATTCCCAAAGAGGGTCAAAAAAGAATCCCATCTTAGCTTTTCTGTACTGTGCCATTCATACATCCTCTCACTTCTGCATTTCTATTTACTAGCTCTTTTATTATTTTATATATTTTTTTGGTGCTGTTTATTTAACCAAATAAAAGATGCCTCACAGCAGTAAGACAAAAAAGCAACACTTAAAGTCCCCACTGGACATTACTGTTTATCAGCTTTTCAAGCTTAACTTTGAGAAGACAACTAGTTAATAGTTATACCATTTAAACTACAAATTATTTGTGGAGAGAAACATCCAAGTTGCAAATAGTTTTTTTAACACGAGTAGTTGAAAGAAAATAATGTAAAGCCTGGGTAAGAACTGGCTGGGTCTTGAAAAGAAAGAAATGGGGCATGCTGAGTTACGAAGTTTTAGTTGTGTTGTAAATTCAGTATGTGTGAACCAGAAACAGTATTTGGATGGTCAGAAAATACTCAGTTTCTAGCTGCAATTATTTTGGTTTCAGAGCCATTGCACACTGCTAAACAAACCTCATAGACTCATGGTGTTCCTAACACGATATAAATCTCAGTCTAATATCCAAAATGTGATTTACCTCTCTACTACTACTCCCATGCAAACTGTCGTTTATAATATTGTGTTCTATTTTCAGACAGGAATTATACATTAACTACCTTTACTGGCAAGTTTAGATATACAACCTTATGTTCATTCTTAATGGAACAGAATCTCTCCAGACTCTTGCTTTCACTAATTTTTTTTGACTATTACCATTTTAAAGAGACATTAATTTTCTCTTCTTGAAAAAGAACAGAAATTCCCTACTTTCTATGACTTTGACTTTCTTCCTTTACGTGTTTAAATTCTAGTATCTGAAATATTCATAGCTCTCTGCGAAATAAAAATATGACTGGATGGGGATTTCGGAAAGCTCCCAATACTCTATTCCCATTGAAGTCACTGCTAGTTTATTCCACACTCCTGTGAGATGAGAGCTTAGGCAGCACTGAGGCCTGATTTCATGCTGTAACGTTTCCATAAATGGACTTCTAGGTATACACAAAATCTATTTTTTAATCCTTAAGCACTCAATAACATCACCAGTGTGGATTTGCTCTACGCCTATATTCCCATTTGTGAGTTTCCCTAATAAATGTTGAATCTGTTGGCTAAATTGAGGATAAAGCCTCAAAGGTATTTCAGTTCTGTAAGCCTTCTGAAGACCAGCAGGAAAACAGAGAAGAGAGACTGCATTCATGTCTCCCAGGGAGCTGGGAAGAGCCTCATCCTCACTGTTCAGCAGTCAGTCTAGGGGGAGAACATTACCGTATGCCTTAACACTGGGGAAAGTTCAGAATGCAGCTCACATTCACAGAATCACAGAATCACAGAATCACAGAATCACAGAATAAACTGAGTTGGAAGGGACCTACCAGGATCAAGGAGTCCAACTCCCAGCCCTGCACAGCACCATCCCCAAGAGTCACACCAAGTGCCTGAGAGCATTGTCCAAACACTTCTTGAACTCTGTCAGGCAGCCTACCTACGAGGTACAAAGCCTCAAGGTCGCAATACTTCTACTGTAAAAAGAATTACACTTGATTTCAATGAAATATATTAAATAATGTTTAAGCCTTAACACAGTAAGATTTAGACATTTTATATCTGCATTTAGATAGGTATATTTTAAGCAAGAAAATGGTAAAAAACTTCTAAATATATTCGGGATTATTAATTTTTTCTTTGCTTTTGCATCTTCTGATCAACAAGGGAAAACAGTATCTTACAACATGTGAGCAGTAGATAGTTACCAGATATCTCCCACTACACAGTCTGAGGTGCTCAAACACATGTAGGAGTCAATGACTACACGCACTACAGCTGCTCCAGAGAGGAGATCTGCAGGTACAGATCTTTCAGTCAGCATTATGCCTGAGTGGGTTTGGTCAGGATGAGTGAAGAGAGCAAAAGGGAAAAGAGCTAGCTGAGCTCTTTACTTAGTGAGACAAACACAACTGAAAAGATTTGGAAGGTAGAGAGCTACTGGGCTCAAAAAATGTAAATTCATGTCTGTACTTACATGTTCATGCAACCAGCCCACACCCAAAGTACCTTCCTACAAATGTAACCGCAAGATTTATGATGTTCTTTGCAGTATTCAATCAATCCCTTTTCCCTCCAGTACTTGCAACTCTGCAGCAACTCCTGGCTCAACTTTTGTGACTATGTACCTTCAAACAGGTGTTGCCAAGAGCTTCTTCCTTACAAGCAGTGATTGCAGACACTGCCAGAAACCTCTGACAAATTCATTCTCCATGAGTCAGACATTAATGCCATTATGAGGTCTCAACCAGCTGGCAGAGGTGAGATGTATTAATCGCAGTTGACCTCTGTACACATAAAATATTGCTAACATAAGATCTTGTCAAGTATATGCTGGCCAAAGTCTATTTAATAACTGCCTGGGATCCTGGGGAAAAAAAAACCAGGAGGCTGAATCTAACCCTAAATCTGCTCTTATTCCAACACTAGCATCAATCCTCCACATTTTATCCCAAAAGCAGTGGTAGTGAATGTTTATTCCTGAAGCTCACATTTCCCAGAGTAACAGAGTGTTATGACTTGCTAGTCAGAAATAACTAGTATGAGCCATCGCTCATCACTCTAAAGAAATCTTCAATCTCATCCTAAAGATGCAGCGTTTCGAGAAGATCAAGAAGATCCAAACCACATTTCTCAGACAGTAATAAAAACTGTAATATTTTTAGGTACTTTTGTGAGCTTGCTGTGCTAGTGACCTACTTGCCCCAGACTTGCTCTGTGTTGAGTGCAAAAAGAAGACACATGCATAAGGTAATTCATTCCACCTGAAGGTGAACATCTAAAACAAATGGGATGAGCAGTTCTCTGCAGGTGTCTTTCTCTCCCCCTCAATTATAAGGGAAGCTTTAGCAAGATGCCCCATTTTTCAAACCACCCAAGTCTTTTAAAATGAACTTTTTTTCTCTACCAGTTGCATTTCAGCCTCATTTAAATGGTAAGGCAGACTGAATCTAAATGTAAATGTATCTGAATCCCTAAAGCACAAGACAAACCAACACATACATACAGATGGCTGTACATACATATACACACACACTTTTCAAAGGCCTGCAGCCAGGACCTGAAATAAAGTGACTGACTTCATGACATATTTTCTGATCTACTGTGAAACTGGGCAGATGGACTGAACCACATCTGAGATTTCAGCTGGGTTCTAAAGGTACTGGTAGGAAACCTATCTTTATATCTCTTATTTTATTCTCAGTTTTCACTTTTACTTTTCAAAATTGCTTGTTTTAAAAGAATATTTAAAGACACCACCATCAAGAACATACTGTCTGCAATTAAATATAACTTAGCATAAGATCAAGTAATTCTGCTCCCCAGGAAGATGAGCTATGTTTAATAATATTTAAAGCTATTTTGTCTCATGATACACATATTGTGCCGCCTGAATTTTATGATTTTTAAGATGTCAGAGAATATATTCATAATAATCGAAGTTGTTTTGACTATGCTTTGCATCAAACCCCATTTAGAAGAAACAGAATTCAATTAAAATTTATATACCCCAGCATTTTAAATAGTTCTTATTTTAAACTATTTTAAATAGTTTAGAAGAACTACCTAATTGTGTTGAACGTATCAGAAAAAGAAGTACCATAACATGTTTGACTTAGTAAACAAACAAAATCTACCTATTAATCAACTCCCATGGCTCCTATTCACACAATAGCAGCTGTATTTCTGAAATGATTCATGGGCCCCAAAATAAAATGAAAATTTAAATCTTTTTGAAAGCATCTGTGCAGGTGTGTTCCTATTTTTATTTTGGATGTTTATTTCTGCAGTGCTGACTTCATACATGTGTTTTTTACTTATGGACTGAAAGAGAAAACCAGTTGTTCTGTTTGTGATCTGTTTGGTTTGGGGACTTTCATAAGCCCAAACTGACTTCCCAATTTTGAGTGAACTGAACAAAATGAAAAATGAATATTCGCTCTACAACTGTCACGTAAATTGAAACCAGGAATAATGAAAGCAAAATTTCTGTACAGTAGCAATTGAAGACTGCAGATTTTGAAAACAAAAAAAAAAAAGCCAACACCATTATTCAATGTACTGTAAATGTGGTCCATACTGATATTTAATGAACTGCATCCCACGGTGCTATGATTGCAGAACTTGAGCTGACCTCAAGAGATAAAAATAGTTCTTCAGTTCCATACATAATTAAGAAAACAGCAGTATTTCAAGTAGAATTTGACAGATCTCAATGAAAGCATTTTGCAGTTAACCAATACTGTGTCCTACATTTTGCGAAGTATTACATTTTGCTCACATTTTCAAATAAGCTGCCTTGATTTCTAATGGGTTTCTTTTTCAAACTAGATAGCATGCACTTTTTTAAAGAATGTTTTTATTATACAATTGAGCCCTATGTTAAAGAAAAGTATATTTATATTTAATCACAAAGAGAAGTCTGCAGATTTTATGGACATTTGTGCAGAATAGTCTCCAGAGTGTAGCAGCACCACCAGCATTCAGTTTGCAATGCAACAGATGTGAACAATACAGAAAAAGTAAACAGACCTTCACAAAGCTACTAATTTCATCAAGATCGTATGATATCAATTCTTCAAAACATCATAGGATTAGAAAGATTTTCATTGATATATAAACCAATTTTGTATCTAAGAACAACACATTTATTACTGTAGTATGGAAGTTTTAGGTCCAGATAACTTCAAAACTGTAGAAGCAAAAATGCATGACCTCCTTTTCAATGTCTATCAGAACAATAAAAAGTCCTGCATAGATTTTAAATAGGAGGTTGTAGGGCCTGTTATCAAAAATGCACCACTTTGATACCTGAATTCGGAGTTAGGTCCCAGCTACTGAGAAATCAGCATCAGCTTAAATCCATGCACACTACCAGGGATTGTGAAATGAAATGAATCTATAAAACTCTGCACTTATTCGAGAGAAATCCTAACTATGTGTGACATAAACTTTCTCACTGGCTGCTAATTTCACTTGGTCCATAGCAGGAATTCTTTGCGAAACAGAGGCAAACAGAAAAGAGTTATTCTGAAATTGTGCCGGCAGGAAGAGCCAAAGGAAAAAACGCAAATGTTACAGCATAGAGACTGCACATTACCTTTGTAATGCTCTATGGAAACAGATATTTGCACTAGAATCAAGCAAGACTGCACGGTGTTTGATTACCTTTCCATAGACAGACTACCTGCTACACACACAGGCACAGGAACCACCTCTCTTAGACAAACAGGATGTGGGAGAAGGTGGCAGAATTTGGTCAAGGTCATAAAACTAGATCCCTGAGAGCACTAGAAACCAGAGAACTCCAGAGAATCCCTAAGATTGCCACTTAACACCCCCAGCAGTGGCATGATGAATGCAAGCCTGAATCATGGGGCAGCAGAGGATTTCTTTATGAGGCCCTGCCTGAGGTATTCATTTTCCAGTTTAGAAGTTACCAGAATAATCATAGGGACAGAGACAGTAACCACTGAAGCATAATATAGATTCTAAAAGAGTAACTCATTACTTATATACTTAAAATTAGACAGTATCAGCTGCTGCCTCAGTACTGACTGAGGGATCCTGGTGGATTTATGAGACACAATGCTAGATACTGTATTCCTCAGTCATATGTTTCTTTGCATACAGGACAGCATTCACACACCAGATCTAGAGGGGAGCACACATGAAGACATCCCCTCTTATGTTTTCTGTAATATTCCTTTCTCCTCTGTCAACTGCAAGGGGGAAAAGCCATGATTATTTTATACACTATTCCTTCTCTTCTCTACTAAAAGTCAAATATGGATTCATAAAGTATGGATGTAAAGATACCAGTTAATACCGAAAAGACAGACCTCAAGCCACAGTGGCAATACCAGCCTCATTACAGTTTGACTACTTTCAGCAAAGATGTCTAAAAACCGACAAATTTGAGAAATTAATCAGTGTACTGGGGAAATTAGTGCTAATTAAGTTATCTGAGTAACTGAACTTCTGCAACACAAAAACTGTAAAATAGATTAGCATTTTATTTACCACTCATTATTAAGAGGTGAGCAGCAGCTGAAATCACACTATATTAATAAGGTCACAATTAGAGTAAATTACTTTTTTACAAACTGAACACAATCACACAATGTTTAAAATTGCATTATTCCCAGTCTTGGGAACAAGGTGAAGACAGGATCTACACCTAGTGTCCATTTTCCACAGGAAGCAAAAATGGCATGCCCTGACAAACAAATGCACAAAATATACTTACACCTCACATGAGGTGCACATGGACTGTCTCTCCCACGCAGCTCAGTGAGGAATACAGAGACTGAACACATAATTTCTTTTTCAGAGAATCATATGACCACAGATTGGTCGGAAGGGACTTCTGAAGGTCATCTAGTCCAACCACCCTGAAATGAGCAGGGACATCTTTTCCTTAGTATGAGCTGCAGTACCACATGGAGGAACTGTGAAAAGTCAAATCTGGCAATGTATCAGATTGCTGGCAGACACAGGGCTAAGCTGTGGCTGCAGTCATACAGACACAGGGGGCGGGAAGCAGGAGGGAGCCCCATCCTGTGCACCCTGAAACAAGAGGATGCCCTTCCACATTCACCAGTAAGACATGGAGCAGTTACTTCAGCAGGGAGTAAGGAGGAGTCTTAGCACACTATCCAACTCATTGTTTACAATGACCCCCCCTTCTACTGCACTGTGTTCGTACACTCAAGGGGAAGATTATTGGGGAAAGGGAGGCAGGGCTGCAGCTGCTTCCTCATCTTCCCTCTGACACTAAGTACAGAGCTGGTGATGCACCTGGCTGAACATGCATGATTTCACCCTTTACTCCAGTTGTGTCTGGCCCTACACTGCATCTAACAACAACAACAAAACCAACAAAAAACCACCACCATAACAATAACAAAAAAACCCCTACATTTTTGGTTCTTCTGTTTTCTTTATTTTGAACATTTGACAAGGCTGCATAATCAATTCAACTAATTTAACTTTGTACCTAATGTGATTTTGAATTTCTTTTTAAAAGTATGTCTCAGGTTAAACCCACACGTTCAGTGATCTGACAGCGCTTNGATCTTACAGCTCTTTTTTTTTTTTTTTTTTTTTTTTTTTTTTTTTTTTTGTCCTGGCAAAAACTGAAATGAAAATGTCTCTGATGCTTTCTTTCTTTCTGGCTGCTTTCCTTTGTTTTATTTTGAAAGCAAATATTTAGGGAAAAGTTTGTGAGAGCAGTGCTTTGTTTTGAATATAGAAAATGTGGGGATTTGACAGGTTCTAGAAATCTTCAAGTATTGCCAGTTTATTCTCAATTTTCTTTTTCTGGGCCTCAGATGTCAGCATCAGACAGTCAAGATTTAGCAGCCTTTTAACAGAAATGTTGTGCATATGTGCAGGAAAAATTGGACATTCCATGTGAAATTATTCATCAGTCATTATG
This sequence comes from Oriolus oriolus, assembly GCA_013400235.1. Taxonomy (NCBI): domain Eukaryota; kingdom Metazoa; phylum Chordata; class Aves; order Passeriformes; family Corvidae; genus Oriolus; species Oriolus oriolus. The sequence continues at coordinate 464,455 of VXBT01005402.1, read as the reverse complement.
GGTAAGAACTCTTTGTTAGTACCCATCACAAAAAAGCACAGTGTATCTTGCATGTCACATGTAACTCTCTGACAGAGGTTCAGCCAAGTCCCCAGTGGGAGCTCCCTGGGTTTCTTCAAGTCAGCTCTTTCACCAGGCCCACTCACGCTCTGTGAAAAGCTCTGCCAGCTGCTGCTGCACGCACAGGAACTTCTGTCAAAACCAATTTAGAGAACTGCCTGGTTTCACGTGCTGGCATCAGATCCTCTGTTTTATCTGGCAATTTTAAGCAATTTTTAATTGGCAAGAACATCAAGTCAGCAAGATAATGATAACACTGTAGAGTTCATGCTGGTTTGTCTCTTAAGAACAGGCTTTGCTTTAGCCCTGGTTGAATGTAAAATAAAAATAAAAAAATCTACAATACTGATTTATAATGAACAACCGAAAGAAATGCTTCTCTCCCACCTATGGAAACAGAAGGGAAGCAGAAGTTGCATTGGCTGACTAGGCTGCGTACCTGCCTAGAAAGAAAAAAGTCAGCTCACGGTATTTTTGTTCTGGGTTGGCCAAATACCTTTGAAGGTACCTTCAAATACCTTTTTGAAAAAGATATGCTAGGAATTAATTGTCAAAACTACAATGACATGTACTTAAATTTGCAATGACTTCACTGGAAAAGCACATATAGAAATACATTCTGTCTCACTTCTGATAAGAAAAACGGGCGACACTTTTTTCCCTTGCCCAAGGTAAGCTTTAAAAGCAATCTGCCTGACAAGGTTTAACTTCAGGTCCTGCAAGGGTTGGTGATGGCACAAAAAGTAGCAGGAGAATCAGGAAATGGCATAGTCATTGGAGACAAATCCTGAGACAAGATCCCTGTACAAAAATAAAAGGGAGCTCCTGCAAGCCTTGAAAAATATCCTGCTCACATTGTTAAAAAAGCCTTTAAAGTCATTCTTCAATAAAATAAACTGAACTGACATATCAAGTCATTATGATTTCTTCTTCGTGACCTTCCTCTACATCCTTATGCACTAGATGAAACCAAACCCAGGGAACAAAAGTGCAAAGTAACAAAACCAGAATAATAGCTTTCCTTGTTTTGTTCTGGGGTTTCTCTGGAGAAGAGACCGCTAATTTAACTCCAGTGCCACTGAAGTCATATTCAGACAAGCCTGTGAAAACCAAGATATTTGATTTTTATACAGGATACCACACTGTCATTTTGTGTAATTCTTTGTTCCCCAAAACTGGCTATTCGTGTGCCCTGTTATTTCACCTCAGTGTGTCACACAGCTCTCAGTCTGCAAAAACAGCGGCACCTCTGAGAAGGAAAGTAGACAGGAGGTAGGACAGCACAGACAGCAAGGCCACAGCATTTTAAGGATGGCTGCACCCTGGTAAGGATCTCCCACATGCAGCAGTGGCTGTGGGTGGCACTTCTGGCTCTCCAAGCTGCCAGGGCTCAACCCCCACAGTGAAACTAAAGATATTTACATATAGTGATATTGCCGGCAGGAAAATATTGTCAAATGCATGAACATTACCCAGGAAAGGCCATACTGTGTGTGCTGTGACCAGTCAGGACACTGGGGAAAGAGCAGGCTGAACAGCCACGCTAATCCACTTCTCATCCTCCTTTGCTTGCCGGTGTGGGACAACACAGGTCCCACAGAGCAGGATCAGCTCTCAGGTGCGTGCTAGAGTATAGCATGAGGTTCCTGTAGAGTGCAAACAAATTTATTTCTGCAGTGATGCTTGTTTCCATGTCGTCATGAGGCCAAGGGTATTACTTGTTTCCTGAAGTCCGTTGGGAGGCAGGCTGTGTGTATGGAGATTGGGCTTTGCCATGCAGGTCCAAGGACAGACATAAGACACCTCAACATTACTTAAGGGTGCTGCAATGGTGGGGTTGTCACTGCAGCCATTTCTCAGAGGCACCACTCAAGACACCCTAAGTATACTGCAGAGTAAACAGGGTGTGCTCCATCAGAGAACTGCCGCTGGAGGTTCAAATGTTTGCACATGCTAATTATGTAACAGCAGACCACACACATACTAGAAGCAGCCAGATCACTCCTATATGATCCAAGAATTTTGTATTTTGTTTAAAAGAAGAGTTTAATTTTCCATGATCTTATAAATGACAGGAACTGGTGAGAAATGCATACCTGGGTGACAAGTGTTATTTCCAAACAAAAATAAAACCAAGCCTATTCAGGTATAGAACAGTTCTACTAGGAAGATGAAAGAAGCAAAGAATCCCTTTCCCCTTCCCACAGCTTCAAAGACGTCTTACTGGAGTAACAGCGACACATGCATACCTGGGGGTTGGGAAACCCCAGGTCACACCATATGGACAGCGACGATGCAAACCAGCATCCCCCTGTGCCGACTGCCAAACATTCAGAAACCCTAACAAAGCAACATGAGTGTGACTAATGGAGCACGGGAACAGGCCTTCAACCTGATCCACAAAGAGAAATAGTGCCCGAACTTCAGGGCTTTCTGTCCATTTCAAAGCAGCAAATTCTCTATAGGCTTCTGCAAGGAGGTCTTAAACCCTTTTACTGACATCTGGCTGTGTGAGTGAAATCACTCCTATCAGTGATTATCCCTGCTGTGGTATCGCGATTAAGAAGCTGTGTTGGTCCATCGCCACAAAGAATCTCAAGGCATTATCACCACCTACTTGCTGTTCTCACTCAGCACTACTGCCACTGGCCTGTAAAGGCAAATGATTTATCTTTCGAGAAAATTGGCTGAAAAATTAAGGTCAGAACAGTATATAAAGGGTGTCCAGACCCCACAGTACTTCCAGTGATCAACATTCTGTGTATCTATTTTTATTCCTTCTCTCTAAACAGTCTGGGTCTCTGCTTTATCCTCAATCTACTTTTTTTGTGAGTCACATCAGATTAGAAATACATTCAACTATGAGAAAAATCTTTTGCAACTGATCCAAAAAGAAACAATAATAGAAACCCACGCATATTACATTTGGAGACTCTTTAAAAAAAAAAAAACAGAAACAATGCAAGACACTGAAAAATACTGACAGGTTTCCTTAGGGTCTTGTTTAGAAATGTACTGCAGCTGAAGTCACTTGTAGGATATCCTGTGGGTGACACACAAGGTAGCCAATATAGGAGAAAAAGAAACCGGAAACTTGAATACAAGGCTTTGTTCTGTGTTTTTGCTACACAATCTGTAACTACATCAGTTACTCCTCTGTCTCTATCACTGCAAAGGATTTGTCTGGTTTTTCTCAGTTTATGGACACTAACTGATCATCTCAACTGTACTGTAAATCTTACCTACACAAGACCCTTACTACAAGAAAGAAAGTGAGGTGCTGAGGCCCATTCAAAAAGAAACAAAGCTGGGTAAGGGTCTGGAGCACAAGTCTGATGAAGAGCGGCCAAGGGAGCTGGGGATGTTCAGCCTGGAGAAAAGGAAGCTCAGGAGGACTTTATCACTCTCTACGATTGCCTGAAAGGAGGATGTAGCCAGGTGGGGTTTGATCTCCCAAGTAACAAGCAATAGGACAAGAGCAAATGTCATCGAGCAGCACCAAGTGAGGTTTTGACTGGATATTAGGAAAGATTTCTTCACTGAAGGGGTTGTCAAACACTTGAACAGGCTACGAGGGAAGCGTTTGAGGCACTAGGCCTAGAGGTATTTAAAAGATGTGTAGATGTGACACTAAGGGATATGGTTTAGTGGTGGGCTTGGCAGTGCTATGTTTATGGTTGGACTCAATCTTAGGGTCTTTTTCAAACTAAACATTTCTATGACCCTTTGATTTTGTTACAAACTCATCACTGAATTTCTAAGTATTTTATTTTATCCTCTATTAATTCATGTGAACTGTGTGCCAGGCCTTGCCACAAGAAGCGCTGATGAAAGTTTTGTCATTGATTTTAGTGCAACAAAAGTCAAGATGGCTATTTTTCAAGTTTTTCATGGACCTAGTGTTTAATAAATAGTTTTACAGAGTCTCAACGTCATCAAGTCCCAAGGCACAGCAGGGCTAAAATACATTGGCAGGAAGTTTGAACAGAAGGTAAAAGTGTGTCCTCCTGCACCATCTCCAAATACACAGAGCTCTAATTGCCAAAGCAGAAACATGGGATGTTGGCCTTCACAGCGTGGGATACAGATCAAAAAGGAAACATGAAACTGAAGATTACTCAAGTACAATAGGAAGTTCGAGATCATGTAGGATTTATTCACTACCAAAAGTATTAGAGCCAAACCCAAACTCCCAAAAGAAAGTATCACCAGTTTCACACTGTAAACAGGACACTTCCTTAGCTTTGTAAACAGGAGACTGATTTGAAACAAACTGCCAAACAACCTACGCAATCCAGTATTTTAGCCAAGAGAACCTCACCAGAAGCAGTGTTGTAAGTGCTCTCTTTTATCCAATATGTGGTATAATGTAATCAACCTCATAAATGCAATAGCAGGGATTTTGGAGGCAATTCTTGAATACAGCTTGAATCAACTGACTGAAAGATTACTACTAAATTTCCCTGCACTGGTGGGCAAATTCTTACTACAGAGAATGCCAACACAGAGCCTTCATGGTATTTCTCAAGATTCCTTTAATATCCTGATATCAAATCCCTGTAGGTGCACAAAGACCCGAGCAAGCCAGGGCAGCCCTTCTCTAGGGCTGGGATCATGCTACAGACTTTGAGAGTTAACCCAAGGTTTCTCAGCTGGGTAAGCAAAACTGAGTGCAGCTACACAAGGAATGGAGAGGATGGCAAGGAAAAGGGGCACAGCTGGGCTACTGCTGCACATGGGGAGAGCAGGAGAGTGGGAAAAAGGAAGAGCAGGATGGAAGACATGGGAAAGGCAAGCACTACTTCTTAGGACCAGCGCGTTCCACCCATTGCCACTCCTCTCTCAGCTGTGGTAGATGCCACTGAGGAATTGCTGAGGTTGAAGTGACCTCAAGAAACCACAATTACTGCTCTGGAAACAACAAGGAGATGGTATTTTGAGGCCTTTGGGACTCTGGTATCACATGCAGATGTCTACCCTATGTTGAGTGCCAGTCCTGTAAGACATTGTAATTGTTTTTAAAGAGATCAGTCTGTAATTTGCTGCAGATGTATTTTAATATTAGCAAGGCTATCCATACGAAAAGACTGGAGCATAAAACACATGAATTCCTGCTGCATCTTTTGTACACATAGTATATTAGAGGTATGAAATAAAAGCCATTCCCTGTCCTTCTAATTTACACCTCACCAAAGGAGTTTCTTACTATATAAATAATATAAATTTTGTGGCTATGTTCCTTTTATGTAATCTTTACACACAGTCTAAAGAAGGAGTGACACAAATACATTGTAGTGAATTTGTATACTATTTTTTTCAAGAAATTTCTGCCTTGATAATCCTTTTCCTAATAAGTTAGTTTTTGATTAATAAACATTTTAATAACGTGAAAATTACTTTCAGAACTTCAATTAGCAACCTGAAAAACTGACAGACATTATTAAACATACCTGATTTCAACCCAAATTCCATAAATTACACAGGTACCAACATCATGCAAGGATCTTAATTGTTACGCTCAAAAATTGGTCTAAGTTCACTGTTCAACTAGAACTCAAAAAAATTATATTCAGCCTGAGGGGGGCTTTTTTGTACTCTAAAAAAAAAGTTCTCAGGTATAATATTTTTATGATTTTAATGCTGATTTGAAACCAACTATATCAAGTGTGCTTAATCTCACTTCCATGTGCTTCTGTCCTTAATTTATGCATTCTGTACAATCTATACAATTGTTTGGACAATGCCCTCAGGCATATGGTGTGACTTTTGGGGATATCCTGTGCAGGGCTAAGAGCTGGACTCAATGATCATTCTTGATCCCTTCCAATTCAACATATTTTGTGATTCTGTGATAGGTAAATATCTATTTTGCTCTACTAGACAATATTCTAAAGATAAAAATTATATTCTGCAAAGGCATGTCCAAAAAACTCATGTCTATGATATATATACTCCTTTGTTTTGATAAACTAAATACAACTGACAAAAACATAGCAACAAAGCCTGCAGAAAAGCTGAAGGTACTTATGCCTTCTTTGCCTCAGATAATAAGACCAGTTTTCTTTGGGTATCCAGCCTCCTGTGCTGGAAGAGAGGAACAAGGAGCAGAATGAAGCCCCCACAATCCAAGAGGAAATGGTCAGAGATCCACCCAAGGGTGCTGAGAGGGCTGGCAGAAGTGTCACCTAGCCACTTTCCACCATTCACCAACAGTGCTAGCAAATCCAGAAGATCCACTTAACTGGGGGTCAGGAAATGTGACACCCATCTACAAGAATGGCCAGAAGGAGAACACACAGATATATAGGCCTGTCAGCCTGACCCTGGTGCCAGGAAAAGTCATAGAACAGCTTGTCAACAGAGTGTCTTCACGCAGAACATGCAAGACAACCAGAGGATCAGGCCCAGTCAGCATGGCTTTAGGAAAGGCAGGTCCTGACCGACCAACCTGATCTCCTTCTGCGAACAGATGACCCACACAGTGGATGAGGGGAAAGGCTGTGGATGTTGTTTGCCTGGACTTTATGTAGTGAGTTGACCATGGCTGGACACCAAGTGCCCACCAAGCCTCTCTATCTCTCTCCTTCCCAGCAGGACAAGAGAGAGAAAATAAGACGGAAAACAACTGGTAGGTTGAGATAAGGCAGTTTACAAAAGCAAAAAAAGCCAAGGTTTGGTGCACATAAACAAATAGAAAAAACTTTATTCTCTACTTTTCCATCAGGGAGCGATATCCAGCCACATCCCGGGAAGCAGAGTTTCAGCACACATAGTAATTGCTCTGGGAGGCAAACATTGTAAAATAACGAATACCCCCTGTTCCTCCTCCCTCCCTTAGCTTTTCTATCTGAGCTGATGTGATATGGTATGGAATACTCCTTTGGTTAATTTGGGCCTAGTCGTGTCCCCTTCCAGGACCTTTTCCACTCCCAGAGTGTTAGAGAGACGGTGCCAATGCTGTGCCAGTGCTGCTCAGCAGCAGCCACAACACTGCTGTGTCATCAACACCTTTCTAAATAACAATGCAAACCACAGCACCATGAGGGCTGCTGTGGGGAAAATTAACTCCATCTCAGCCAGACCCAAGACATTTTAGTAAAGCTTCTGACACCATGTCTCACAGAATTTTCCTGGAGAAACCAGATGCTCATGGATTGGAGGGGTGCACTATTTCCTGGATAAAAGACTGCTTGATTGTCCGAGTCCAGAGAGTGGTGCTGAATGGAGTTACATCCAGCTGGCAGCCACTCACAAGTCAGCTCAACAGAGCTCAGTATTGGGGCCAGTCCTGTTTAATATCTTTATCGATGACCTGGATGAGAGGAGTGAATGCACCCTCAGCCAGTCTGCAGATAAAATCAAATTGGGCAGGAGTGCTGGTTTGCTGCAGGGTAGGAAGGCTCTGCAGAGGGATCTGAACAGGCCAGATCGATGGCCCAAAGCCAACTGTATGAGAGCTGAGCTGACAGCTGGGTTCGATGATCTTGGAGGTCTTCTCCAACCTAAACAATTCTACGATTCCTAATTTTGTAAGTATTTGGTACACTTGGTTCATCATAAAATACAGTTATTTTTACTCATCTCATTTACATATAAGCTATTCGAGCTTTCTTATTACACCATCCTGTATGACTTGAACCCCTTGACTTTAACGGAATTATGAAGATGGTCAAAGTTAAGCACATGATAAATATTACTGTGCTAATGATCCCCTGTGAATTTCATGCCTGTTTTATTTAAGCCTATTCCTAGATATTTTATAAAACACAACATCTCTGTGGCATGACAATGGAAGAGAACTCCCCAAATTATTTTAGATTTTCAGCACTGTTCAGTTTCTACAAATCAAAGCAATACAATTATCAATCTTTTTTCTTTGGGCCCTTTAAAAATTAGTTGGCCTAATTCAGCTTCATGCTAATACTTAAAAAAGCCCCAAATGAAAACCAAGAAGTTTCAAGAGACTGAAGAATTTACAGTGACTTCCACTACATGATATACATCTGCCTGATAAAACATATTTCAAGTTCCTTTAGAGAATTCCTCTATGCTGCTTGCTGCTGAGTCAGGATTGGAATTCTCATGCAATATCCTTTGATATTTCAGCTCAAACTGTTAATTATACAGATAAGAGACATCATCAAAGTCAGATAATTGTAGACCAAAGTGCAATACTGCAGGGAAATTAGAAAGGCTTTTTTTTAAACTGATGAAGCCCGAAATACACATTTCTATATAAAATCTAGAAAACAGGGAAATGAAGCATATAAAACCCAATTTATTTTTGCCACTTTACAGTTGACACAATTTTATATTACCAGAGTCCTCTAAAAAAATGCATACAACCCTATTATAAAATAACTCAGTAAGTGCATTCCAAAACTGATATTCTATACTACTACTGGTACCAGAGAAACTTCATAGAATCACAGAAACATAAAATGAGAGAATCATAGAATGTTTCAGGTTGAAAGGAACCTTGAGGGTCATCTAGTTCCAATCTCCCTGTCACGAGCAGGGACATTCTGCACTAGATTAGCTTGATGAAACCCCCTGAGCAGGCCCCTCTGGACAACCTGTGCCAGTGCCTCACCACATTCACAGTAAAGAACTTCTCCTAATACCATAAAATCATAGAATCAAAGAATGGCTTGGGTTGGAAGGGACCGTAAAGCATCTAATCTAAACCTACTCTCTTTAAAAAAAGAACCAAACAAACAATCAAAAAACAGAAAACAACACAATCTTCTCCCCAGAGGAGACACTTAACCCTTACTTGGTGAGAGAATACTGCCCAAATCACCATATACTTTTCCCTGTGATTAGGCATCAGACAATACAGGGAAGAAGAGGGTAGAGTTAATGGCACACATCCATTTGGACTGGCCCTTAAAGTGACAAAAGCTGTTGGCAGTTCCCCAGAATGATAAAGTACAGTTTTTTCTTTGTATTTTGGTGATGCACAAGCAAATCAAAGTTTGAAAATTCCTTCTTTTTTTGGATTCATAATGAAAACCACAAGAGCGCGGAATCTTATCTCGAGTCATCTGATGTTATGGTTTCAAATCCACATCAGAAGATACTGATTCCATGGCTTTCAGTTGTTTACATACTGAAATGATTTGACACTATGCTGTCTGTTCTGTTCTGTCCTGTCTTTTCTTTAAACTCTGGAGTTTGAAGTTTAAAATATGTATGGTGATGCTTAGTCTGAAGATACAGACTAGGCATACTTTCCTAGACCACACAGATGTTTGTTCAATAACAGATAAGAAAAAGCATGTAATGTATCAGTTAGACATTATATAGTAAATAATATTATTTAGCACTTGTTATCTCCCACTTTTCATCTCCAAGTACACATAAACAACCAAAATAGGAGAAAAAAAATCAGACTTCTTGTAATTAGGCAGTATTACCTGCATACTGCAGACTGGGAAACTGAGTCAAAAAAGAACAGTGGAAGCATCTGGAAGACCTCTGTGTTATCCTGATGAACTTCAAAGTACTTAACTTAATAGCATTAATAAATACTCTAAGTGAATACCAGTACTTGTGCTATAAATGTTGCTGGCACCTCCAGGACACTTTAAAAAATTGATTAGTGCTACACTGGACTGCTGAGTCATCAATGACCGTCCTTCCACTAGGACAAGAAGATGTCTTGTAAGCAGGTTATTTATATTCTTAATATCTTCAGCAGAAAGTACAGTCTGGTTAGAATTGGTAGTCATTAAATGGCATATTTTTGTATGTGCTGTCCTCATCTATAGATTTCTTATCAGAGCAACTTCAGTCTTAAGTAAGAGCAATTAGAAATAGACCAACTTCTTTTAGTCTGGAAAAAGAAAGGCAATATTGAGTCATGCACACTGCAAAGGTTTGTTTTGGCTGGAAGCAAGACCAAGCCTCCATATTAAACTCAGTGTATGCAGTATCACTTGTTTATCCTGCTTAAAAACAACAGAAAACTGGAATTCAAAAGCCTTTTCTTTTTCAATAAAATGTGCAGGTGGTCTTGGACCTGCCAAGATATGTTTTGAAGCTGAATGGGCCTTGTTTACTCTTCAGTATCTCTTTTAATTTCACAATCTAATAATCATGACCATCAACCCCAAACATAATATTAAACTTTTTATTCTTGCTGCGTGTTTTGAGAAAGACTGTTGGAATACATTTACCCCAATGTATTCTGTGCTCTCAGATCCCATTCTGTATTGTCATGTCTGCAAATATTTACAAAGCAAAAAATACTATCTGACTCAGCAATGCCACTCACATGTCTTTCATGCTGTTCCATATCATTGCTTCAGACCAAAACAACACAAAAACACCACTGCGAATTACAAAAGACAGAAATACTATTAGTGGCCTACAGCCAACTATGGTCTAAACAGTTAGCTTGTGAGCTTGTCACATGCATGCAACATTTGGAACGCTGCTCAAAAGCTTTGGCTGCACAAATACAGACCCTCAGTCAAGGATCTTCAGCAACAGTTTCATTTGAGTAAAATCAGGGGATCAGCAACTGATCTGCTTTAAATGTTGTAACCCCACACCCAGCTCCACTGGTCACACCAGAATGCAAGGTCCTTTGCAGAGAAAAAGCAACAGCATTCCCAAGCACATGGAGAGAGCAAGGCTGCAGCCTGCTAAGGGTCTGCACGTAGTCTTCATCAAAGTCTGTGACCTCCTCAGTACATCCGTAACATCCACTCAAGAATTGCAGAAGTGTCTGACTTCAGCACGGGCACTTTTCACTGTAGGCTGCAGGGCTCACTAGCACATGTCCCAGCAAAGATGAAAAGTAGGATGTAATTACATACAGATCTGGCACCTTCCAACAGCCTCAGTATTAGTCCACCTGGTACCCACAAAGATCAACCACTACAAGTTGTCTCAGATAATTTTAAAAGTACAAAGCTTAATCACAATGTTGAATGATCACAACTAGGAAGAGAGTAATTAACTAATAATTTCAGAGGCTTGTTCTCTTCATCACTCCAAGACGCAATTTCACCACAGGAAGTCTTCTGCGGAGTAAAACACCCATCACACTGCCATTAAGATGAAAACTTTATTTATATTAGGGGTTAATGATTTTTTCATTGACTATACAGAGAAGATCAGTGTAATACACATTTCATGCTCAAACTATGTAAGTTTTCAATGAAAAAGCTTGTTTGAAGTTTGAGTCGGACAGAAGCTTCCTTAGCTTAGTTCACAGATGGTCTCAGTTCTTCTATGAAGTTTAAGATGGCAGGCTAACAAGTCATGAAGCTTGATAAAACACAGAATAGTTTTAAAGAATGAAACAAATAAAAAAAATATTTTTATTACAAACACATACTTTTTTTTTTTTAAATGAGATTAAATTTGACTTCTATATCAGAAGGAACTGCAATCCTGTCCTGTTTCCTGACTCAACACTTCAATTCTAAGAAAAAAAAATCCTCCACCTTCTCTAGCCTTCTTTCAGTGACTAGGAAAGGCATACACATTATTATTAAATTCAATATGGCTCCAAACTTTAAACAAAAACATCTTCCTAAATCAACTGTATGCCCATTACATGCATTGTATACATGCTGGAAAATAAACACTGGCAAATAGAGTCTTGGAAATGGCTCAAGTGACTGGGTTTTTGAAAAGGGTTTACAAAATATATAAATGCTGTCAGCTGGAAGATGTTAATTTGAAGACTGATGTTAACTCTGTTCATTTTCAAGGAGAACATCTTGCATTTCGCCAGGTAAGAAGGTACACGGCAATGTGCAGAAGCAGGTTCTCCCACGTGAGGCTGGAACACACCAGGCTGCTCCCTGGCCAGAGGCTCATCAGTCTACCCAAACTGAAAGTCGTGGTGAATTTCAGCAGCGCTACTTTTATGCAGTCTCCCCATTCATTCCCCGTGGGGCCACGGCACACAGCCACGTTCACTCGAGGCACCTGCGTCCCACACTGCTGTGCTGCAGACCCTGGGCAGCACCTCGGCTGTCCAGGACATCCTCTGCCGGCAGCTCCCGGAGGGAACCGCACCGGAGTTCAGACAGTTGAAAACACCCTTCCTACGGGGCGGGAGGTGCCCGAGAGCCCGCTGCCGCCCTGCTGGGTGCTCACCGTCCCCGGGCATCACAAGGGACGAGGCCAGTCCTGGAGGGGCAGTGCCCAGCAGATGCAGGGGAACACCGAGCCCTGGGCTCAGGACTCCGATCGAGGCAGTCCCCTAACCAGGAGAGCAGCACGCCGACAGCCCTTGCAGGAGCCGAAGGGGGCGAGGCTGTGGCGGGGCCGGGAGACGAACACGCTCCCGCCAAGGAGCCCCGGGGCGACGGCGGCCCGCACACGCGGCCCCTGAGAGCCCCCGCAGCGCCGCCGGTGCGGCCGCAGCCGCCCCAGAGCCGCCGCTCGCCCCGCTCTGCCCCGCCGCCGGCACATCGCAGGCACACGGGGGACACGGGCCGCGGGTGCTGAGGGACGCCCGGCGGGGCCCGCCTGGGCAGCCGGGACCCAGCACTCCGCGTTGTCAAGGGCGAGGTGCCGCGCGCAGCCCGGAGGGGACGCTGGGGGTCTCGCCGAAGCCCGGGAGACCTCCTCGAAGTTGCCCCGAGAAGTCTGGGACCGCCCGGAGGGGCAGCCGCCGGGCAGAGTCGCCCCCTCAGCCCACAGCTCCCTCCTGCCACCTGGCCACACGCTCCTGGGCCCCCAGGCCCTGCCTCACCCCCGGGGACGGGACCCCAGCCGGACCAACCCCCGTCGCCCTCTGGGCACGCGGCCCTCGCTCCCGGGACAGGAGAACGGCAGCCCCGAGGCGCGCTCAGGGCTTCCCCCGCAAAAGCAGCCCTTGGGAATAAATAAAGCAGCAGGACACTTACCATCTCGCCTGATGTTGGAAGCCCGCAGGGCTTTTATAGATCCGCTCTGGGCAGGGGCGGTGGTGCCCTGACGGCTGCAGAAGTTCGCACAGACGACGGCGTAGAGCAGGAGGAGGATGAGCAGTTGCATTGGGACCAGCTGCGAGCGGGACCGTGCCTCTGCGAAGAAACGAGCTCTCCCGCCGAGGGTGCTTCCCTCGCTCGCGTTCTTCCCCCTTACCGGACTTTTTGGTTGTTGAGGGTTGCTTGTGTGTTTGGGGCAGTTGTGTGCGGGGGGGGAAAAAAGGCACGATCCTCGAGGAAAAAAAAAAAAAAAGGCAAAACCCCAGAGCACGCGAAGCAGCGGTCACCGCCGCCGCGCTACTCTCCGAGCTGCCTCCAAACTTCCTGCATGCTGAACTTTCGGCTGCCCTTCTGGGCCGGCCAAACTCGGCAGAGGTGCGGAGCGCCCGGGCCGGGACCGCCGCCCACTCCCCTCGTCCAGCACGGCCGTGCCCCAGTGGCAGGAGGGGGTTGCCGCAGCCGCGCTCCCCCGCGGCCGNCGGGGGGAAAGGGGGCCCGGGGGAAGGGGGCGGGAGCCGTGCCCGGGCCCTCCCTGAGCTACCGGCCGCGCCGTCTCCACTCCGGGCAAAAAGTGGCAGGAGGGGGGGTGCGAGGAGGGGGCTGTCCCCGGTGCGGAGTGAATGCCGGGCTCCCGGCGAGTGGGTAGGACGGGAGCCGTGTGCCAAGGGCTGTCCGCCAGCAAAGGGGCCACGCACCCGAGGGTCCCGTCACCCTCGGGCCCGCGGTGGCCACGTAATAGTCATCGCTGGGCCGAATGACTCAATTCTCCGAGCTGTGCCAGGGCGGGTGAGGAGGTTTAGTGGGATAACTGGGGAATAACCCGCAGTTGTCCCTGGGAGAAATACATGGGCTTCTTCTGTCATGCCAAGTACTGTCCAAAGCCTTTCATAAAAAGTTAGTTCTTACTAATTTAGACCCTCAGTAAATTGGGTCTGGTATTAAAAGATTGTGTTACTGCCTGGAAGAGTTTAGGTGTAAGCCAAAGGTATGTGAGGGTTGTGGTCAGATTGCTAGTTTAATACTCTTTTTCCTTCCATTAGCCACAATGAAAATAATCAAAAGGAAGATGCAGAAAAAAACTCACTCAGATTTTAACAGTTCTCTAATAAATTCTTCTCTACTCAGTTTATTTCTTACAACATTTCATGCAGTCTTAGCCATTCTAACAAATTGTTACACGCTGCCAGACCTTTAACAACACGAAACATACGTCACTAGCAGAAGAATGTCAATATGGTGCTGTATCAGGAGTCTTGGATGAGTCCTGCTACACTCCAAGGACTGCCTCTGGCTGTGTGAAGCATTTTCTCCAAGAGTGTGCTGAGATGACAATGGGGATGAAACATCTTGTATGTCTTAAGAAACCAGTAGGGTGCAATTCTGTTATGCATAATTCATGCTTCTTTATCCCTTTCATGTTCCCCAAAACTGACAGCGAACCTAATCCTTCTCCCATGTGGTAGATAATAGAAAGGCTCCAACAGTGCTTCATTTGTGAGCAGATGTGCTTATATTTTAGGTGCCCATTTCAGGGGGGTACTGGGTGAACAGAGGGAAGGTGGCCAATTCAATCACTCTAATAGAAACAGAAAGTCAAATAGAGGACACAGAGCAAATGAGTATAAGGGAGTTTGGGAGATGTTCACTGTTCATCCAGGCAATGTGTCTGCCTCTTTCCAGTTGCCTTATAAGGAACTGAGAGAAAATGCCAATAGTATTCCAGCTCCCCAGCTCTCTTCTGAGTTCAGGTACCTTTTAAGATAAAAGAAGGTGGTTGATACCCTGACCTTTACCACAACCCCATGGTGAAGTCTTGCCTTTCTTGGTGCCTTCAGGCTCTACGTCTCTTTTAGTTTCAGGAACCTGGAACCCATAATTGGTTCTCTTTGGAGGAGTAGCCATTTTAAGGCGGGAGAGAAAGAGAAAGAAGGACAGATGACCTTCCAACCAAAAGTCAGATGACAGGTGTTTTGACAGTATCTGAGCAGTTGCACAATTCAGTCAAGAAAGGATACTGTTTCCAAGGAGGAAAATCTTTCTGTATCCATATCAATTGTACTTCATCCATATCAATTTTCTTATATAAAATTCATACATCTTCCCAAGACCTGAGTCTGGAGACAGTCTCTCTGGCCCCATGCCTCCCTGGCTGCAAAGGTCCAACTTTAACAGAAAAGTAGAACAGGCTTTTGCCTTAAACACTTCACAGCTGTTTGGCTGACATGCTCCCTGGCTTTATAGAGACTATAAGTTTAAAGTTCCTTGGGCTGACCAGGGCACAGAACTGATGTTTCCACAGCACTTTTTTGTTTTTAAGAGAACGTACTCTTGTGGTCCATAAGCAGAGATACCTGGTTGCTTAGAGAATTCCAAAGCAAAACAGCATGAGGCCTCATAAACTAGATGATGATGGAGATAGGCAAGTGGATTCCACCACCAGTGGCTTTGATATATACTGAGAGGAACTGTGTTTAACTCCTATCATATGCTCACAGTACATTTCGGCTTCTCCCTGTGCAAAGCGTGCGATGGTGCCACTCTTTTTTCTTAAAGAAACAGACAAGTCTCTTTCTCAGGTCAGAAAATAGGGAATAATATTGTGGGCTCCAGATTTTCCTATGTAGTGTACAGAAAGATTTTGGGACAGAGAAGCAAGACTACCATGCATTGGTAGATCATTGTAGGAAAAGCCTGTATTCCAATGACTGTTGCTACAGCTTCTTAGTTCACTTTGAAAACCACTAAAACCACTAAAACCCAGAAAAGTATCTTTATAATAAAGTGTCAGAGAACCCCCTGTCAAAGACTGAGAAGTTTGGATTATACTCAGACATTTTTATAAGCATATCACTGAGTCTTTACTTTCTGGAAAACATTCTAGCACATTGGCTAATCTGCATTCTAAGTGCTTGGGACAATTTAAAGCATCAGGTGGCTTCTACAGGAAGACCTATAGCAAATCATGGTTACTGCACAAAAGGACACCCTGATGTGTAAGTGTGATAACCTAAATTATAAATTATCCGCTAAACTGGGATCCTCATAACAGTCTTCACAGTGCGTATGAAGCTCAATTAATAGAAATTAAGAAGAAAATAATATAATTATTGTTAATCAACCTGGAAAAGCTTATCACGCTAACTTGGAAATCTGGTTGACAAGCAGAATAACATCAAATTATGGCTTTCATAAGGTATCAGTTGGTACTGAACAGTTTGAATCACATGAAATGAAAGCCGTGCATACTAAATGTTTTCAAAACTTCTTAAATGACAGGCTTAAAAATGTTTATGAAAAAGGGAAACCTTATTAAATAGATTCTCTTTGAGAGAGTGCCACTTAGGCTAATTTTTTAGTTCTGCATTGATCTGCATTTCCAACAATGACCTGTGAAAAATGCAGCTATTACTGATGACTTTTTGAAGATGATGAAAACTTCGGGGGAGTAACAATAGGATGATTTATAGCATTGGTGTTATCTAGAGACAGATGTGTAGATACTGGGTATAACTGTAAAGCTGAGCCCTGGCACAGCTTATGCTTTAAAATAGCCATTGCCAGCACTGCCCAGTGCCTGTGACATCCACCTCACCTCATTTTAGTCCTTCGAAAGTGCCTGGTGCTAACCAATCACACAGGTTCTCATTGTTCATGGAGAGAATTGGTTACCCATCAGAGGGCACTCTAGCCCAGCGGTTTCAGGCAGCTGTGCTGGGGTGGTCTGGGAGGTCCAGTTTCCCTCCACTGACTATGGAGAGAGTAGAGGGAACAAATACATTCATAGTTTTAGGATAGAGTGGTTAATCCTAGAAAGCACTGATGCAGAAAAAAATGATGGAGGTGGATTATGAAGGAAGTCAGTGGGTTGTAGCCATCTCTGTTATCGTTCGTTGACTGGGAGATGTTCCAGTGTCATGCAGTTTGTCTACAGAGCACAGATGTACTCTTTGTCCAGAACATTAGAGCTATGTTGATTAAGTATCAAAACCCAAGATCTCTGTGAGTTTTCTCTGGGATACTTGAATATTTATTTAAAGAAGGGAATATCAATTAGAGTAGGGGCATTATGCCTTCTTCTATTATTATTAAACTGCTTCATCAAGCTCCTGTGCATAAAGTCTTAGAACGGATCATAATAAAGTGAAAAACATTGAGAGGAAAACCACGGGGTTGGCTAGAGGTTGAGAAACATGCCACTCATGGAAAAGCTTAAAAAATCACAAGCCATTTAGCTTGTCAAGGAGAAAATCAGAGGGGTCACAGCTACCTCCCAGAGGCAGGATATTGATTCTAGAAGGCTATTCTGTCTAGTGGACAATGACTTCCAAGGTGAAAGCTGGAGATAGACAAATTAAGGTTTGAAGTAAAAGGCACACTTTTCACTGTGGAAAGATGTGGAAGTATCAGAGTTCTTCACCACTGAAAATCTGAAAGGCAAGATTTGGTGTTTTCCTGAAACCAGTCGAGTGGTTTCAAGCTGTGCTTAGGAACTCATGGGGTGTATTGATCACTTCTAGAAAGTCTGTAAAGGCAATAGAGAAAAGCTTGTTCATATATGCCATACTACAAGCCACAGATAAACTTTTAAGTGATTCTGCAGTTTCTTGGAAAACAACAGCTAAAAAAAATATACCTCTAGGGATTAATTCCAGGCACTGTGATTTTTGTTATATAGGAGGGCAGTCAAGTGAGGGCAATGACCTCATCTCCCAGTTTATAATCTGTGAATAAGATATAAGAATGAGCAGAGGTGCATAGAGTAGGACAGAGAAACATCTCACAATTGCTAAAATATGTGCCTTAAGTAAACAACTGTAACCATGATGGAAGACCAAAAGAATGTAAGGAAAATTAGACCAAAGCCTTATATGTCTGGAAGTAGAAAACACAGACAGAGTCATGTGTTACTAAGAAAATCGCCCCAGGCACCATGACATCAAGAAAAAAAGTGCAGCACAGGGATCCATGGCCAGATTTACTATCTGAGCTACAGGCAGTGATTCAACAACACACACAGAAAATCCCCAGTGAAACTGATCACTTCAGGTGATCAGACCTGTCAAACACAAGTACTGCTGCCTGGTATCACTACAAACGCAACGTTGGTTCGTGGAACCTCATGTTAAAACACAGAATGTTAGATCTGGGCCACAGACCTGCAAGTGGTGCTGCTGTTTGTCCTCCTCCAGCAACCATTTGTCTGCCCCATTCTTGAGAACAGCTGCAGGCAGCTTTGATTTATTCAGTCTTCTGATTTTCCTTGTTGTGCCTGCCCATTTCAGGATGCTGTGCCCTTCTCCCTTTCAGTTTATACCTGCCTCCCTTCCCAACTCTTAAATTACTTTTGCTGGCTTTATATAACTTTTTGGATAGTGGAGAACTACTGCAAATGTTCTCCACTGCAAATGTTAAGAGACAAATACTGCACCAACATGCACTTAGGGAGGGAGGAAAAAACCCAACAATATCCCAAGCTGAACACGTTGATATATTAAATTTTGAGAAACTGCTATATCACTCAGACTGTCTCACTGGTACCTAGTGACAGTACCAATTCACATATAGTGTGCATGCAATATTCAGAGTCATGCTTTCAAAAACTGAGTATAGGCCACTATGAAATAAGAAATGTTGCCGTCCTGAGGTTAAGGAGGATTTTTACCCCCGTTTATATCAGTGCAACAGCATTAGACATAAATTCAGGTTTAAAAATAATGGGATATGTTTTCTTATAAGTTTTTCATAATAAGAAAGTAATAGCTTCAGAAAGACTGCATTTCTTCTGTAGCCTAGTTCCCAGGTTTATAGATTTAAAGATAAAGAGACCTTTCTGACATGATATAGTTTGACTTCTTACATTACTAAGCCAAAACATTTTGCCGTCTGACCTTCTGCTTTGTTTGCTTAAAAGCATGGTATCTTTTAGAATAAAAAAAGATAAAACCTTGATTTTAAAATAGTAGGAAATCAATTTTACAGTATCTTGAGACAGAGAGTCACCCACCATCAATGTTAGGTAATTCAAGTGATTAATGACTGTTTTTAAAGATTCTTTTTTTTTTTTCCTCTGGATCTTGTGCTGTGAATGAACCGCAATGGTTTATCAGGATCCTCCGCTTAGTCTTAAATATTTGGATGTAAGTAATCTGAAACTATTGATTTGGACTTGGTAAAAGACCTGTCCTCAAACCCTTGTATCTACTACCTAACCTCTTGTGTTATTTCTGTGATCAATTTCTTTGCACCTGTCAAAATTATGTCAGATTTTGTTTGCCTTCAATACATTTGAGTTAGAAAACTGTCATCTAAAATTTTAGAGAAATTTTAAGAATGTTTTACTACTGGTAGGGTGAGATTGCTAGGATCTGAGGTTTCGGACTGAATTTTTCATGATAATTCATGCTTTCTGTCTGCATGTTGCAGATACTAGCTTACAAATAAAGCAACGAGTTTCAGTAAGGCAGAGAAACAGTATGGTGTAGGTTCCTCTGTGTGCAATACTGCCCAGACATTCCTTCTGGACTACTCTGTGTTCTCTCCTCTGGGGCAAGAGGCATTTGCCTTCTCTTGACTTCAGCATTTGTTTTCTTCAGCACATTTTCAGCATGGGAACATTTTTCAAATTCTGTAAATTATTATCTTGTAAACAACTTAGGAGATATCACCTGAGCATTGTTCTAAAGACTGAAATGCATCTCGATGCTGGAACCTGAGAGCAGTAACTTGTGTCTTGGCACCACAAAGATGGCACATGAACTTCTTGTTATCCACTGTGTTACAGTTTGTGCTCAGGTCAGAAAACATGTAAGAGATCAAATATCTTCTCTTGCTGGTTGAAGATTTCCTCTCAATTTCCCAAGGCTGAAGTTCTGAGCAGCCATCATACATCTAGGTCCTGTGTAAATTCCTCTACTCAGCCACCTGGAAGACCAGAAGTTTATTGAAATATTTTAAGGATTTTGTAAGGACTGAATGTGGCTATGTCAGCAGGGATTCAAAGATGCAATAACACGGAAGTTTAGCAAGAGAGTGAACTATTTATTAATTTACAATACCATTTATATATCCTAGTTCCATAAACCCATTGGACAGTGTCCACACTTGTCCTGGGTTGATTGGCTAAAGCCCTAGACACCCACTTCAGACTATTTGTCCAACGTACTAAAACCAGAAATTAACAAAAACACCAGATGTGAAAGTCATTTACAAAACCTGTTTACATAACTTGCATGGTAAAGGAAAAATTCTCACAGAATTAAGGCAAGAAGCTGAGAAATTCTCCTGCTAGCAGCATTCCAGTATCCACAACTGAACCTTCTAGTTATGAAAAATTCTTCTTGTCCTCCTGAGTTACAGCTTGCCTTTATTCCTTTGTCTTCAATTCAATAGAACACCACTTACTCATATTGTTGACAGTGTTTCAGAACTGCAGAGCCACGATGCTGGGCTTTTTTTTTTTTTTTCATTCTTCATGGGTAATTTCATTCCTCTTTGAGGTCTGGGCACATATGTGCAATGGAGATACTTCCTAAATCTGATTGTCCAAAAACTTCAGCCCTTATTTTTTCTGTTTTTCTTCCTCTATCAAGAATTTTCCAACACTGCTTTGTAAGTAGGGAAGATTCTGGCTTGCACTGGGAAATGTGCAATGCAGAATGGTGAACCCTTTATCCGTTGCTAACTCTCTTGGTACTGCGTTTGGTTATGCTGTTGGAAAGTAAATTTGTCATATTTCCTGTTGATATGCCTGTATTTCACAGATATAGCAAAATGAAGCCTTTTCAGTCATTTCAAAATCAGTAATTCTACATCATTAAATGGAAAAATCCAGAACATAAAGGTCAAAAATGCAAAACTCTGAGGCTCAAAATTCAATGCCCAGAGCTTTTATCATGGAATCATAGAATGGTTTGGATTGGAAAGAATCATAATGATCTCTTAGTCAAACCCCCTGCCATGGGCAGAGACATCTTTCACTAGATCAGGTTGCTCAAAGCCCCATCCAACACGACTTTCACCATTTCCAATGGTGGGACAACTTCTATCAGCACCCTGTTCCAGTACCTCACCACCTTCACAATGGAACAACAAAACAATTATTCCTTACATCCAATCTGAACCTCCTCTCTTTTGCTTTAAAACCATCGCCCCTTGTCCTGTCATTACAGGTCCTGGTAAAAAGGGCCTCTCTCCGTCTTTCCTATGAGCCCTGTTTAGGTATTGGAGGACATCAATAAGGTCCTCCCTGAGACTTTTCCATGCTGAATAATGCCAGCTCTGTTAGCCTCTGTCCATAGAAGAGGTGTAACAGCCCTTGGACCATTTTCAGGTTCCATCTCTGGACCTGCTCTAACAGGTGGCTGTCTTTCTTGCACTGGAACCTCCAGAGCTGGAAGCAGCACATCAGGTGGGGTCTCACAAAGGTAAATTGAGGGAGGGAAGCACCTGCCTTGCCTTGCTGGCCACACTTCTTTTGATGCAGCCCAGGATATGGTTGGCTTTTGGGCCATGAGTGCACACTGACAGGCCATGTCCATTTTTTCATCCACTGGAATCCCCAGGTCTTTCTCCCCAAGGTTTCTCTGAATCCATTAATTCCTCCAGTCCATATTGATATTGGGCATTGCCCTGACTCACGTGCAGAGTCTTCCACTCAGTCTTGTTGTAAAATGTACTCTGGACTTACAGTTTTTTTTTAAATGAAGATCATTTTAGATCATAAGAAAAACAGAACCCATATACAACTGAGTAAAATATATAAGTAACCAGATTTTCAAATGGAATTGATTTATAAACATTGGAGAAAGCACATGAAGCATATTTAAGTTTTTCTTTTAAATATGTGCAGTTTGTAAATCAGCTTGTTAAGAAAAAAATATTGTGAATCTGCTTTGGATGTCAGTGCATGACTGTCTTCAATTTACCTTAGGGGCACCAGTGAAAGTGACTTATCTGTGGTTCCAGATTAGCAGGGAATACATTCAGGCTGCCCAAATCTTTCTTGAGATTACGTTGTCATACAGAGGAGTTGAGTTCACAGTTTTATTCACACAACACATTAACACAAACCAGTTAACCACCTGGCACTGG
Organism: Oriolus oriolus; assembly: GCA_013400235.1. Taxonomy (NCBI): domain Eukaryota; kingdom Metazoa; phylum Chordata; class Aves; order Passeriformes; family Corvidae; genus Oriolus; species Oriolus oriolus. Next base: position 442,367 of record VXBT01005402.1, on the reverse strand, counting down.
TTAAGCAGAATTTATGCTGATACTGTGCTAATGACCTTGCACTATCATTAGACTAAATCAGTCTCCTGGGGGAGAACCCAACAAGGCATACTAATTCAATGCATTCCTAGGAAGTAGCATGTACAGTAAAATATATTTTGTCATTTATCGAGCTCGATTTTAATTCAGAAGTACGTTCCAAATTAAATATCAAGGCCTCTCCAGAGACGACTGGAATGGCAGAACAAGATAAAAACATGCAGTAGAAAAAGATAAGGAAAAGAAAGATTTGTGCACACCTACAGCGATTGTGGACATTTTAAAGTACTGATGTACTCAATATTAACAAGTGTCGGAATAATCTGCTCTAAACATAGATTTGAAAAACAAAACTTAGAAGAGTAAACAAAACTTTGAGGGCTAAATCTGATGTAGACGTGGTAGATTCCTTTTACAGTGTGAAAGAGAAGCAGGTGCCACAAGAGGTTGTTTGATCCAACATGCCATTTTCATAATTGACTTAGGAAGTGTTGAGTTCCCCTTGCCCTTCCCCCACCTCCAATGGCTTTCTTTTTACCCAGTAAGACAACTGTGGATGATTAGCACAGAGTTAGATGTCTAACTTAAGAAAACTTAAGTTACCGGTATGGAGTTAGAACATTTCCAAAATAAAATACTTTATGATACTTAATTCAGCCTCCTTTTACATATGTAGGGCATATGTTGCAATTACTACATGTGAAAACTAATTTTTTCAGAGGATTAAATACACCTAATGAAGGAGATAAATCATGATTTTGCAGTACAAAGGAAGGTTGTCTGTAGAACCTTTACTTCATTTGTTGCAGAGCTTAAAGTTCTGAAGTGAGTGGGGCAGGAGGTAGATGGAAAAGAAAACTGAATCCCTAAGGCAGTTGAGTGACGTGGAAGGGTTTCTACACCCACCCGTGTGTTGTTACACAGATGACGCAAACCAGATTTCTCACAGCTGGTCTTTGGCTCTATGTTTCTCATTTTCTGGATGCCCAGCTGGAGACAGTAGAGTCTCATTAGAAGAAGTTCAGAGCATGCATAACTGTATTTGAAGTTAACAGTTGTTGTTGTTTCTTGAATATGTGTAGAGCTATATAATACCAACCATTATAAATCTTAGTGTCTAGAACTAATGGAAACTGTTTACTTTAACCTTTCTGCACCCCAATCCCATTTGAGAAAAGGGATGATGATGTACTTCACTATTCACTGTCACACCCAAATTAAATGACTGATATATGATCTGCCAAATAAAATCCTGCATCTAACCATAGATATGTCTGTAGCCTAGACAAAAATTGACAGTTTTTGAACATTTTGAACAGGCTTAATGTGTCTATCTAAGAATAATCTGAGTTGCACCCTGGAAGTACCTTTTTTTTTTTTTCAGTGAAACTAAGGGAAACACAGACTGACTACTTCAGCTGTAGACATTAGGGTTGCAGATATCTGAAGGCAGTGCAGGTGAATCCTGCCTTCTGTGCTGACCTCCATTTTGGGCCCTGAAAGAAGCAGAGACTATAAGAAAAAATAGTCTCTGATCGTGTTATTTGTTAGTTGTCTTTGTAATAGCTATGCACAAAGGACCAAACTAAGGTTGCACAGAATGTCTTTTGAAAGTTTGGCACGGCAATCTTAATAGCAGTATAATGGTTATTCAGTGGGAATGAAAAGTCATCAGCCTGAGGCAGACACTTGGAATGTTGCTTTTTAGTTCAAACAGTTAAAGTTTGAAAGAGGAGTTGAATAGTGGGAAAGGAGAGCAAATTGATAACAGGTATTTTACCAGCTCTCCCTGAGAAACTGTCATCGTTTCTCAGTCCTGTGGCATGCAACAGAGCTTGCAGGGCAGCCCTGTAAGCCTGTGCATGTCTTGGCTCTAGTACCTTTTTCAGCATTCCTCTGGAGTTAGTAAGGACATTTAATTTTTGAGAGTTTTCACAAAAGTGGCCCAATCCTCAGAGCCTTTCTCTGGAAGCTGTCTAGGTGTTTGTTAACATTCACACTGTAGAAATAGGGAAAACATAAACTGCAATTATTTGTCCAATGTCACATTGCACAAAATTATCAGGTAACAAATGGAAGTACGAGTCAGTGTTTAGCTCATTAGGCTAACATTTCTTAAAAAGTTTTCTCTCTGTTTCTTCCTTGCTAAGCTGCACTGTCCCATTACATGTGGCAATGACTTTGCATGCTGATTTTACAGGCTTGTCTAAAAGGAAAAGGACCTTGACTAAGCACTGAAAACTGTGTGATATGATCACTTAAAACAGCTCAGGGATTACAGTGTCTGGCAAAAGGTGATTGTACTGCTTGATTCGCAGTTCCTCAGGCATAGTTTATGTTAAACTTACAAGGCATCTTTCATGTGTCTTCCTGGTGTAAGTCTTGTGGATATTTTATGAGCAAGAAAAAGTCTTTCGATCTCACCAAACAGCATTAGCTCCCATTGCACTTCCTTCCTAAATTTCTTTCATCTGAACTTTGCTTGCTTAGAAGCTGCCCTGGATGGGGGAAGTCAGTAAGATCAGGCATTAGAGGCTCTGCTGTAGGTTCACTCCGGCTGCATTGCAATGAAAACTTACTTTAAGCAGGGCTAGACCATGTGAGCTCCTTATTAGCCATTATTAATGCACTGAATGGTATATGAGAATTTGTGACCTTCCTAGGCAGGGCATAAACATCTAACATATTGTAAAAGGGCTTTGGAGACATCAGTTCTGAGCCTGACTTGCTTTAGTTTACCGCAGGACACCAGCAAACCGATTTTGACCTTTATTTCCAAAACTGCCTACTAATTTTAGAAATCAGATTTTCGGAAGAGTACATGATCTTCAGCCACAGTAGGTATCCAGGCATTACAATTTAATCTCTATGGCAGTTGCAGATTTACTTGGGAAGGAAGAAGAGAAATGGACCATGAAGTTTTTAGTCGTTCTGTTAACACTGACCAATCCATCAAGATTAGATGGATTTGCATTGCTACCATTCTCCACCCAGGTTAAATAAAGACAATTGGACTACTCATTGAATAACCAAGATTTTTTTGAGAACTGCTGTTTGTGTGGCTGTACTGACAGCTACGTTATATCAGAAGTCACTGGAGTTGGGAACAAATTGCGTTTGTCAATCTGACATCTGAATTTACCCTATCCAAATTTGCATGACAAAAAGTCACATAGTGGTGCTATACACAGAAAGCTGTTTTAGACTGAGCACATCATGGTGCTGGTGCAGATCTCAGACACCAAGCAAAAACTGCAACAAAGAAATCTACAGATATTTACCTATGAAAGAAATATCCCTCCTTAAAACTTCCAGACTACAGAATCTGCAGCTCTGGTCTTCAGTCAGGTGTCAAAGTAAACTAATCTGGAGCAAAATCAGCTGAGTCACTGGGATCTGAAAGGAACAATTTGCGAAAGGAGAAATGATCGGTCTCTTTCTTGGATTAAAAGAGATAAAAGAGGTTTACTGCAGATTTTACAAAAGCATTCAATGTTTTCTGATCAAATCTCACCATTTCAGCAGAAAAGGGATTAATTTAGGTAACTGAAAAGAGTATTGTTTGTGTAAGATTTTTTATTGGAAGTTACGTGCCTATTTATACTGTATTCTTACAGCTGACACTTTTACCTCTTCACGCAGTATTGGTTGTTTAATGTTTGTTGGAGTAATTCACTATACACACCTGCACAAACACACCCAGAGTCGTATATTTTCAGGAGAAAGACCCTATTTTATGTTCCTCATTGGATCTAGTCAGTAATGAAAAGAACCTCAGTTCTAGTAACATAGCTTTGTGACAGTGAGGCAGGAAACCAGTCTATGATTTACAGTCTGACTATTTTTGTATCACATTTTCTTAGCGTTTTCATAACAAAATAAGGATAATAACTCTCTACAGAAGCAATAATAATGCATTCTTCTAAATAAGGTGTAAGAGGCAATTTTCTGTTTGTCTGAAAATGCCCTTCAAAGTCTGTTACACTTTAAATAGTGTAAACAGAGATTTAGATGAAAAATTCAAAGGATTGCACTTATATTAGGTGGTTGAGAAGCACTAAGGAAAAAATGAATCCAAGGAAGATGAGCATTCTTAGCTTGGAATTCAGTACATAATTGCAGAGGAAGGAGCTATAGTTTAAAGAAGTAAATCAGCAGTGGTAGTTGCTATTCATAAAAGTTGAACAGTAGGTGATTTTATTGCATGACTTCTTGTCAGTATTTTCAGACATAGTCTCAATGCAATTGACAGCTGTGAGCTGCAGTCCAAGTAAGTAATTGTTAGTTGTAGTCCCAGTAACAAATTACTGATGTACGCTGAACTACCCTGCACAGCGTTTATGGGTTACTTTACCTTCACCCTGAGTTTTAAGATGCCCAAGGTGATCATTTTTCCCTTTCTGAGGGAGTAATGGAAATGGCCTTGGGCTTATTTACAACCAGAACTGATTAATGAGCAGTAGTTTATACAAAGCTTTTAGTTAGTCTCCATAAAACATTATTAATTTTAAAAATGGAAATCCATCATGTTAGACATACTTGGTTTGGTAAGAATATCTCACATTTTGAGTAAATTAAGCTTTTGGGAGCTTACACCAATTTGTATCTTTTCAGAAATGCTGAACATCAAGTGACAATCTACCTGGCAACAGGATGAGGTGTCTCAATATGTTCCACACCCTCTGAATTACTGTCTTAGGTAGAGTCTGTAATCAGTAAATTCAGCCCCTGTGTAGGTCATAAAGAGGTGACAATCAGATGTAGTGAAATAATAATACATTTGTGCCTTCCTTTGATTTATAATTAATATAGCCTTCATTTTCCTTCTGTCTCCCAAAATCCACATTTTCTTCACCTTTTTTGTAGCTATTCTTGAACTTTGTTATGCACGTCTTAGGCTTTCTGAAGGCAAGTATATTGGCCTATGCTGCACTAATCTTCTATAATTGATTTGGGATGTGTGCCAGTTTCTTCTATTATTCTGCGCTGATATCTTTATATGACTGGCTTTTATCCAAATGCTGTCATCTTTTGCATTCTCTTTATCCTTTTGCTCTTTTTGTGCTGAGAGACCATATTTTTAGCCTTTGAGCATTTCCCCTTCTTCCCTCAAATCTTCAGCATAAAAGGTACAAAGGGCAAATTTTCCAAATATTGAGATCCCCATGCTTGGCCTTTCTAATATTTTCTGTACTCTTTGGTTAAGGCCGTTGTTGCATGTAGTTACTAAAATGACATTTAAAGGTTTCATTCATTTTGTTCTGATTTACTGCTTTGGTGAACTTATTTTCATTGCCTTATTTGGTTTTTTCTCAGCATTTTACTTTGTGTTTTCCACACTGTATTTGATTCATTAAAGAAAAGGATGTGATGCATAATCAGAACACTGCACTCTCATCATGTTCCCATATAGGCTGTGGAAAAAAATATAAAATTCAATTTAATTGTGGGCCAAGAGAAAATCACATGTAACTGATATCCCCAATACATATTTTTTTAGTTTTTAATCCAAATTCCAGCTGAACCATTTCTCATTTCAGACCATTAAACCTTGGATAATAGAGCAACCTTTGTCATCACAGTGCATTGTCATTAACTTAGCCAAAAATGTGTGGCTAATTCAGTCAGTTGAACTAGTATGATTACTAATAGGCCTGTATGCCAGGTTGACATTGATAAATGAAGTATTTGCTAGAGCAGAGGGCTTCACAAACTTTATTTTTCTGGATTTATTATCAGCCAGATGCCTATCACCAACTTAATGAAGACCTTGTAGCCATCCTCTCCTGTGTTCAGTTCATGACATCATCAGTGATTCATCTTTTACTACTCCAACACCCATTTTTTTTGCATATGGAAAAGCTTTCATGGATGAATCCAGCCGGACCCTAGATATTCAAGTGACTGAAAAAAGAAGTTTGTTACATTCTTTTTTAAGCAAGATTACGATTCTTATGTCTATGGTTTAGGGTTGTAAGTACTGGAGAACATACGTATAGAAGTTTGAGATCTGGTTCCAGCAAATATAAGAATTGTTAACTGAATGCTTTAGAGATTACACCATTTGGATGCATTTCTGGAGTATTAGATTTCCTCTTGTATCATTATGCAAAACTTAATATTTGCAGGTAACACCTTGTAACTGTGTATGGGTTTTTTTAGTTGTACTAAAAATAATAATGAATTATCATGTCTTTAATACAATGTATGTAATATACTATGTGGAACTGATGCAATTACAATCAGTCCCCATCTAAAATATTATCTCAGCCATTTTCAAAATATGTTCATCTCCATAATACCTCTGCTATGCATTATTAATTATAACTTGCCATTTTTTTATAGAAGGAGAACTGGAATACAGATTCTGTGTACACTGTTCTTTGAAAGTAAATTTGCTAATTGACCATGTTATTCATGAGGAGTGATGCAAAGGCCAGGTTTAGGGTAAGCCAGCTGCTGTACACAGTAGGGAAATTTCTGGTACCTCCTGCATTGTAAAGTGCATCCAAAAGCACTGTTACCTGCAGTGACAGCAGATCCACCCCAGCAGAATGTGTCTGGCCATTTTTGTATTTCTTGCCTGCCTTTGCAGTGGCATCACATCACGCATGCAAGAGAGAGCAAAATTCTTAGAAGATACTGATTTACCATTTACAAGGGAGAGTGGGATTTTTAGTCAGTCCTCATTCTGACTGCTTACCAGGACAAGGTAGATACCTGGAACCAGGTCCTCAGAGTATATGAGCATGTGACATTGTTCTGACCAGACAGCTCAGGTTCAGTAAAGACTCCATCACTGAGGCTACATAACTTGCCTTGTATCACACAGGGAGTATGTGATAAAGTAGGGAATGAAATTTTCTATTTACATATCCCATAGTAATATTGTAGATATTTGGCTTTCTGTCCTATGACTGAAGCAACTTATACTTGCCAGTTAATGTTCAAAAAGTTCTTAGAAGGCAGGAGATTCTTATCCTGTGTACACAGGTATTAGCCCTGAACCCAAAGGCTGCAGTGTTTAGCTGATTTAGATCATGGATTTGAATTTTCTGAGCAACTTAAAATTCAAGACATAGCACCACAGAAGATCAAATCCTTGTGCGGTCTGTCCAAATGATTCAGTGGGCTATTTTGCCATCTTGTCCTATGATTAACTATAGCAAGTAGTAATTAGCAAGGGTGCTTTAAGCTCTTGATTTAATGTGCTTTTAAAATAGATACAAGGTAAATGGAACCCTGGACAATCTTTCTGGCTTTCTCTTCTCTAGCATTTCAAAGGCACCTAGAAACTTGGCTTCTAAGTACTACTAAGCAGATTTCAGACCCAAAGGGCATGAGATACATAAAAATTAGGCTGGCTGTAACAGAAAATGGAAAGGGCAGATAGGCAGCATTACATCAGAGAACACAATTTCTTCCGCATAAAAGAGGAATAGAATGTGATACCAGGTTGGACTATCTCTTAAAACTCTTAGACTTCACATGACTTAATAAGCTAATTTTTTTCTCATGCTAGCATTATTATGTACAGGAGAAGAATGTAATGCTTTTGTGCATAATTTATTCTTTCCCCAACCTAATCTCATACCCTGGGGAGAATTTTCAGAGTTTGGCTCTAAATTCACAGGACTTGAGGAAATGTTGAAGTAAATGTAGCTGCAGACATGTGAACATGGGTAAAGCTGATGTTAAAAAAAAAGTAGATAAGCAAGCAAACTACCAGTATAACTCATTGCTACAAAATGTACTGAAACTAAGAATTCAAGAGGAAACAGAAAATACAGGGTGATTCATGAGTAAGCAGGTAGCAGCCTTATAGTACCTAAAGACGACATAGATGGAAGCTGGAGAGGGATTTTTAAGGGGAAGTGTAGTGACAGGACATAGGGGAATAGTTTTGGACTGAAAGAGGTCAAGATAAGATGTGATATTAGAAGAAATTCTTCACTGTGAAGGTGGTGAGGCACTGGAACACGTTGTCCAGAGAAGTTGTGGATGCCTCATCCCTGGAAGTGTTCAAGGCCAGGTTGGATGTGGCACTGGGGACATGTTTTAGTGGAGAGCTTGGCAGTGCTTGGTTAACAGTTGGACTGGATGATCTTCGAGGTCTTTTCCAGCCTAAGTGAATCCGTGATTTTGTGATTCTTGACTGATACATCACAGAGCAGCAGTGTGATCCACCATGAAGTTTGATGTATAGTATCATCTCAAGCCAGCACAGAAAGAGACTTTTATTGCAAGCTCTGTAAGACCCCCTGAGCATTAGTGTTACTTATTTCTCATGACATAGCTTTTACAGTGTTTTCCATCAAGAAATCTGGTCTGCAGATTTGCTTTCCATTCAAGATTTAAAAGGGTGAGGAATTTGGCTCTCTTCTGAGTCAAAAATTGTTGATTCCGTTCATTAATCAATTAATCTGTTATTAGTACGCAAAACTGAAGTCAAAATTCTAGGAATATAGGATAAGTGTCCAAAATACTGTGGAAAAGGACTGCAAAAGATCTGTTAGATTGAATTACTACATAAAATTAGTTCCTGCTGTGAAATGGGATAAAAAGCTAGTGGTTGGAACTATTTTGTTTCAGAAAATATTCCTAATTAGAAGTAGCTCAGATTTAGTATGAGATTGGTTGTATAATTAAAAGCAGAACAATGTAAGAAAATAAAAATGAACTGCTGTCCATGAAGTAGAGGTTCCTTACTCTCCTTCGGTGCAGTTTAGCATGACTGATTTTTCTGGGAAATTACATTGTCATGCTTGGTATAACAATCACTGTCCCAGTCTCAGTCACTATATAAACATCTACATTTAAATACACATATAGTGCATATAGTGCAGGAGACAGATTTTAGAAAGTATTTGGGCACCTAATTCCTACCCTTGTGTCCTCCAGTATCTTTCCTAATCAAGTCACATTAATCTATCAAACACTTCCTATACTAAGAGAGGAGTCTACTTTGCAAATATTATTTATTAAATTCTCAGGGCCCCATGAGTTTGGCAGAGTTTGGGCAGCTATTTTAAAGACCAGTACATGCAAGTTCAGTGATGCTAGATTGATGATGAGGCACATCAGTGGAAGAGCTGTGTCAAGTACCTATGAAACTTAAATTCTAGTTCTCTGCATTCAACATTTCTTTTTGAAGTCGCCTATATATCATATAAAGCTCAAAAAATATGCACTTTAATAATATTTCTTGTACTCTCTAATATCTAGTATATTTCTCTGTAGTATTCTCTTGTACTTGAGATTCAGTACATCAATGTTTTCCTAGAAGTCAAGGCAAATGAAATATAAATATAAGTTTCAGTATGAGTTCCTAAGGCATAAGTAAATCGGATTTTTCCAAAGTTCATCTTGCTGCCAGGGTTTATTGTGACTTTTTAGTTATTGGGGGTATTTTTCAGTCTTTTGTGCAATGATTTGTTAATCCTTATTTCCAGAGAATATGGAGCTGTTCTATGCAGTTTTCTTTGCTTTAGGATGACAGCAGGAAGACACTGACAAAGGTTAGATATGGCAAAATTTACTTTATTTGATACAAAATAAAATAGGAAAGATACAACATTCTATTTTTTCACTCTATAAGAGATACTGGAAATTACCTAAATTGGAAAGTACCTTATCACTGAATGGCTAAACAGCATTCAGAGCTGTGTGAATTGTACAAGATGCATAAGACAATTTCACATACAAAGCATTTTTGTTTGAACTTTCTGTATAGGCAAAGAAAAGCCATGCGTAGTTTGTAGAAGTTCATACATATTGCTCATCTGTAGTAGCTTGCATTCCAGTAAGTGATGCCTAAGTCACCTTAGCTCTCTCACTACATATCCACTCAAGGGAGGCAGAAATCGTGCAGCACTGTCAAGCCATGAAATTGTAAAAGGCTCTATGTAAAGGCCCTTCTTCATCTTTTCTGCCTTTCCAGCTGTACTATTTTGACTAAAGGAAAGCATTGTCATTATTTACAGACTTTTCCATGCCTGTGTTCTCAGGCAGCTATGATTGCATTACTGCTGGACGATTTTCTGTGGCCCTTTGATACAGCATGCCTCAGATACAAGGAAAATAATGAGGCCCTGAGCCTGAAAAATGCCTTGAGCCTTATTTTAAACCTTGCAGCATCCATCTTCAAATTGAACCACTTTACAAGCCTAAGTATAAGCACCCACTTAATTATTTTGTGGAATGGTAATGCGGATGAGCCGCAGAAGTAGTAGAGAGGGAAATCTTACTGAAAGCTTTTAATAGAGCTTTGCTCTGTACCCCAACTTCTCAGCATAATGTAACACCAAGGGTGTAGACCAACAAACCCCCTCACCCCACCAAAAAACCAAAAAAAATCCACTCAGAAAACAATTGAGGGAGAAAATAAATGAAAAAAAAAATGTACACAGTCGCTACTATGAAAAATGTTAAAAATATATATGAACAAATATTTTCTATTTTTCAGATATATGTTATGTGAAACAGAATTATCTTAAGGAATGTGAAGGTATTGAAAACGTATTTCAAGCACCATTAAAAAAAAAAAAGGTTTAGTGACTGAAAATGGATCATTTTCAAAGAGCTAAGCCAACTCCAAATTCCCCTGAAAATCTACCAAGTGCTCTTTCAGATGTGCCAAGTGTATCTCTCTTCTATTTTTCCTTTTAGTCTTCCTATAGATTTTTTACAAAATTTGCTATGTGATAAAAAGTGATAACTTCCATTTTTTTGTGGTTGATTGATACCACTGTCAAGATCCAAGTTTTTGGGCTGCCTCACTGCTATAAGAGGAAAAAATCTATCCCTGTTATCCTTTTTTATGAATTTCATCAGGTCAGTATTGTACCTCATGTACAGCTTTGGAACATGAGGGTTCTAAGAGAAGAACCTGAGTATTTTTCAGGTGGAACTGATATATGGAAATATTAATGATCAAATTATGGAAGTCCTGGACACCTCCCCAGGGCTGCATGAAATTTAAACCTTCCAGTGCAGAAATGCAGATAGTAATCCCATCCCTCTAACAGCAAGGTTCTGCAGATGTTTTGTGTTCTTGTCCTGTGCAAGACCAGACACGTGTCGGTCTTTAATGGGGGCTGAAACTTTTGGCTCCTGGCTCAGTAAGAAGCCCTTTCCAGAGAGCAGGCATTCCCACAGTCCGTGCTGATAAGCAGCCCAGCCCAGCAGGGGTGCCTTTCAGTTATCCAAAGAGCATCTACAGAATCAGCATATCAGAACAAATGACCTCCGTGTTCATACAACAAGACTTCAGAATATTTTATCCATTGACCTAGCTATATTTAAAAAGGTACACTATTCCCTCTGAAAGGTACACTATTCCCTCTGAAATAAAAAGGTAAGACAAGACTTAGAAAACAAAGAGTCTGGCGGTTTAATTACTTGGAAAATTCTGAATTATCATCCTTTGCAAGCAAAACACCAAGATTTCTTAGGAAAGGAGAAATTATCAAGTGAAGGGCAAAAGAGAAGTTTTTTAAGTAGTGGAAAGTGTTTTACAGAACAACTCCTTCATTGCTGCTACTGCAGAAAGGGAAGACCAGAGTATGTACAGAATTTTAACGATCGTCTCTCTTCTCATGAGACGCCACCTGGAGTAATGCGTCCAGGGATTATTCAGCCTGGAGAAGGCTTCAGGGGGGATTTTATTGTGCCACTTCAGTATGTATAAGGGTCTTATAAGAAAAATGGAGACTTTTTAACAGGGTCTCTAGTGACAGGACAAGGGGCAAAGGTTTTAAAACAAAAGAAGGGTGGTTCACAATGGATGTAAGGAAGATTTTTTTTTTTTACCCTGAGGGTGGTAAGACACTGGAACAGTTTGCTGAGAGACATTGTGGATGCCTTGTGACTGGAAATGTTGAAAGTCAGGTCGTATGAGGCTTTGAGCAGCATGATTCAGTGAAAGATGTCCCTGCCTATGGCAAGTGTGTTGGACTAGGTGTTCATTAATGTCCTTTCCTACCCAAACCACTCTGTGACTCTATGGTATGGACTATTTTGTGCAATTTTTAGCTCTCAAATCTGCAACTTGCCCCACTGATGGAATAATCATTGTAGCATCTCTTCTATATGCCTGAGAGTAGGCAGGGATACAGAGGCTGGAGAAGTTTGTTGAAGTGGTCTGAGTCCCTCCTTAGCGCTCAGCTGACCTCATGCTCATGACAGCTTGGTAGCGCAGCAGTGGCAATAATGCAGAAGCTGTTCTGGATGTCACACCAGTTCTTTTTAATTATTTTGAGCAAACATAGTATCACTCAGTTATCTAAAATGTATGTAAGATTAGAAATGTTCTAGAGAATTGCTTGCATCTTACTGGGACCACTCAGGATTTGTAGAAGTCTGTGCCCTTCTGCAGTAGCATCTGAAGGCCCAACAGGATACAGAAGGCATTTCAAATGGCACCAAATACCTCTAGAAAACAAGCCCCAGGTCTAATGTTTCACTGTAACACCACTCCCACAGGACAGATTTTGGGGCAAAACATCCAATCAGTCATTTTTAAGCAGTTTTAAATCACAAAGTTACTTTCTTTAATCAGATTTACTCTCATAATAAAAACAAAAACCCTCTAACAATTCTAAGTTGTTACAATATCCATGTAAATTACTTCCTGACAAATCACATAAGGAGTTTTATTGATTATTGTCACACACTGAGCTTGAATGCTTTTTTTTTGGACACCAATATATTCTCACGAAATCACATTGTAATATATATTTTGGATTTTATTTTTATTATTATAAGTGGCATAACTTGTTGGGAATTACTGTTAGAGGATCTCAGTATTTAAAAGACACCTTTTTAGGGTACTTTGAGTACACAGTCCTGAAAAACCAATAGATAAATAGACAAATTCCCTTGTATCCTTTGAACTGCTTCTTTTTTATTAGAGTGATTTATATGTTTTGTAGCAAGCATTCACTTTCTTATATTTCAAGCCAAAATACTTTGACTTAGGGAAGCAAGACATGGGTTTAGCTGTCCTTAAGAATGTCTGTTTAGGATTCACAGGAAAATGGATACACATTTCAGGAGAGGAATTCACATCCAAAGAAGAAGGAAAAAAGCTTTTCTGTGACCGCAACACCACCCATTACTCAATCATATCCTAGGTAGCCTGGATTCTATAAGGTAAGTGGAAAAAAGACTGTTTGAAAGAATATTTGAATTTGATCATTGCCTCTGACAGCTGGCAGCCTTTCCCAAAGCATAAGTAACAGTGCCATGATCTTTATACTATTGGTTTTGTGATCCAGTGCAGAAAAGAAGCAGAGAAAATCTGTGGGTGGAAAAAAAAAGGACAATGTTCACAGATATCAGTTTAGGACTAGAAAATGGACAAGTCAGACATCAGAAAAATATTTGTAAACTATGAGGAATGGTACAATTTTCCCAGGAAAGCAACATCATCTAAAATGCAGTGTGGAATTTGTTCAAGTGCACCTTCTTTTGGATTATTACAGACATTAAAAAGTAACACAAGGCTCATAAATGTCACCTGGGAATAACACATAATCAAACTGTAACAAACGGTTTTCTGAACAGCTGGAGTCTACCAGTGTTCTTTTACATGGTTGGGGCTTTATTTCCCTAGTGTTTGATAACTGTGCTGGAGAATTGATTCCTATATGGGATCTTCTTCACTAGATGACTTTACTAAACTTTAACAGTAAGAAAGAATGGATTAGGTAATAAAAAGAAGTTTTCCACTGAAATTAGTAGAGCTGTGCTAATTTACCTCGACTGGTTCTAGCTCTAGAAAGCCAATAATGCACATAGGAGAAGAGGCTGTGGTTTGGCAATGCCTAGACCTGCAAGTAAAATGGAGTCACTGAAAAGTAATGCTATGATATGTGTGACAGAAAAAGTCCTTGGATGCCCTGAAGCATTAAACATGCAGCTTTAATCATGTGCAGGATTACTTTGTAGGATCAAAAAAAGAGCCATGATGATGACCTAGCACAGTAGATATCACATACATTAAAACTCACAAGCAAAAGTTAGAATTGAAAAGTTGCTGCAGGTACTAATAAGAGCAATGAAAAATGTAGTCGGTTGTCTTTGTGTGAAAAATACATTACCTTTGGTGCCACAAATATTATTTAGTGATGAATTATTCAGTATCCATGACCAGCATAAAATATCCAAGGAGCAGCATAATTGTTTATGCTGGATACATGTTATTTGGTAGTCCAAGTCTGTGATTAAAACTAATCAATTCATTCCCAAATGGCACTTTTCAGTGGAACTCTAAAGATAAGGACAAAATTGTGCATACTTCCATTATATTAATACAAATACCAAAATCCCTTAGGATTAAAGTTTTCACAGGAGAAGTACATCGTATAACACAAGAGTTAATGGACTAATTATGAAATTATGAAACTGTACCAAAGCATTTAAAGCTGCAATGATTAAGTAATGTAGTGGAACAAGTCTTTTAAATGAGATCGTCTGGGAAAGATATTGCAGTGTTAGTTCTGGGACTATTGGGTACAAACTGACCCTTCAGGACTGTTTAGGTCTATGAAATAGTGAAAAATTAAGGAATAATGAGAGCTGAAGCTCTCAGTTATTTTTTAGATAAGTCATCACATTAAGACCAACAACTGCATCTTGGCTTCTTCTCAAAAGATAAAAATACTGGATACAGAGTTGAGAGCAGAGTAAAACCCCACTAATGATTGCTTTGTTATATCCAAGATATTTCCTACTTGGAGTGTACCAGAGAGTTAACACTGTGCATAAAATTATTGTTAGATATTAAAGTTCTGGCATGAAGGATCATTCTAATGTGGAACTATTTATACAGTAACTGATTGAAATGGATAAAGAGCTTCATGCAGTTGTGATAAGATGACTTTGCAGTTTGGCCACAGAGATGTAGAAATAAGGGTCTGTGAACACCCTGGCACTTTATAAAGCATGTGTGTCCAGTATAATTATATATATATATACATGTATGTATATTCCAAATTCCTCACCATAAACATTAGTTCAGACACAGTTACTCCCATGTCTGAAGCTGAGTCTACATCTTTGTCTATTTTAAAGCCCTAATCATGACACAGGCAACATCAACTACAAACTAGCTTGCATAACAGGAATGTAACTTGTTTAAGTGAGATCACTGTTGTATAAAAACACCCACTCACCACTGAAATATATGAAGTAATACAGTCCATTTGACCCAACGGTCAATTACTTCACTTCAAGCATCAGTGTTAGTTTTGATTTGATTTTGTCTTGTTTGAGCTTCCAGTCACTGAGTTTTTTTCCAGATTCTGCTTATTGTAATGTTCAGATTTTTTTTCCATAAATACTGAGTTTCTTCTTTTAGTATAATGCAGGATTGCATAAATTGCATAGATTGCATTCTTGTGATTTCTGTTACCTTTCACTTTCAATCATATGTTTTTAAATTAAATTAATTCATCTCCAGACAGAGAAGGAAAATCACCTTCTTTGTTACTGTCTTGCTTAGAGAGACAAAGTTTGTATTTGCCCAGTTAGCTGCTGCAGCTTGTTTTGAGATTGTACATTCAGTTCATGACTTATGGTTTTTCAAAGACATTTCTTCTCCCTGATGATAAAGAAGATGCCTTTTTATAATAATATATCCAGTAATTTATCCAATAATAACTCCATTTTAATATGATATATGCTCTTTGCTTCTGGATTTGTATTATTTGATTTAAAGCAATGGGATAGCAGAATAAGAACACCAAACCCAAGCTAATTCTCAATGAAAATAGTTCAAAGAATGGAGAAGTCTACTTTCAAACAAATATCTGAAATGATATGGCAATGCACACGGCTCTGGTCTTTTGAATAGTAGCCAGAGCATCTTCCTCCCTCTAACGGATTGTAACTACAGCACTTAAAAAGATGTTTGTAGTCATCATATTGAGCAATCCTTCCTGTGTTATCTGGGAATTACTGTTTCCTTATCTCCTCTGATATGTCTGAGTGGAAAACCTTTCTCTTGCCTGTGTCATTGCATCCTAGTACACCTGTCTCCATAGGGAACATCCAAACGATAACTTGTGCAATTCTCCACCCACTGGCATTTGACGGTCGCTTCTACAAAATTCACTGGTGGATGCTTTTGTACCAAAGTCAAAGTGTTGAAGATTCATAGTACCTTCCACTAAGAGCTCTTCTCTGAACAGCATATGTCTGTTCTCCAGACAACATTCATAAATGAGCTGGAGAAGGGTGTGAGCTCTAAGGTCAAAAAGTCTCCCGATGATATTAATCTATTCAAAATAAAAAAGACAGGAGATCACTGTGAAGAACTTCATAGGGAGCTTATGAGATTGAGTGACTGGGCAATAAAATGAAAGCAGAAATTTGGTGTAGATAGATGTGAAGTGATGCATGTGAGGAGAAAGACATTCAGTTTCCTATATAAAATGACGGAGTCTGAGGTGATCATTAATACTATAAAAGTAAGACTTGAGATTATGAGAGATAGATCAATGGAAAAATGCATTTAGTACCTGACAGAACAACCAACAAAAACAAAAAAACCCCTAAAAACAAAACAAGACAAAACAAAACAAACAAGAAAAACCATCAAAAAAAACCCCAAAACCAAAAAAAACCAACCAACTGAAAAAAAAACATCCAAAAAAACCCAAAACCAAAATCAACAGATCACGTCCCAGAAAATATTCCTTACGAGGAAATTACTTGGGATAAAACAGAAAACAAAATTATACTAATGTATGAATTTGTGGATCACCCTCATGCTGAATCCACAGAGCATTCAGAGCAAGAGCATTCCTGTCTACACCAAACAGTGTCCATTTTGTGCAGAAACCAGCACCCTAAGGAAACAAAATTACAGTCTGATGCAGGGTCAGTTTGAAAATGAATCATGCTGACAACCATGATCCGAAACGATCACTGAATAGAGTAATAAAGCCACAGTTTCATTTGTCTAGCAAAAAGAGGGAAAAGCACTTAGTAAAAAGTTTGTGGGAATGAGGAATATTTGTATTTGTCTAGCTTTTGTGTATATACATATATATGTAGATATATGTTTCGAGAGGAAGACAAGCTTACAGAGGAACAAGCTTTTCACCAGGAGAAACACAGTATGTGTCAAACTAAATTGCAACTGTGAACAATTGAGATGGACATAATTTTTATACCAGATTAAAAACTGTTTGCCATCTGTGGGGCAGAGGAAAGAAGTGACTGGAAAACTGTCAAGGGTTATGAAGCCATGTCTCTCTATTTGATCTATGACTCAATTAGTTATGAATTTTAGTTGCCAAGTTTGTAGATGACTGCTGAAGTATAATGCTCAGATGTAGTGTTTGGTGGAAAAGAAAGGGATTGGAAAAAACTCATATCTGGTCAGGAACTTGCCTATGGAAAGTAAGGATGTGATTTTCCTCCCTGAAGAAACGTGTTTGCTTCAAACTGTACTCTTCCTCCCCAAGGATTTAGGAAACTTACTTCATTTGGAAGAAGGAGATTTATAACCTTAAAATATTTCATCAAATCAAGTGCCTCACTCAATTTTTTTCACAAAACATGGTTAAAGAACTACTCAACATACTTCATTCAATGATTCTTCAATTATTGTACCCATCCAACATGTGTGAAACACTTTCAGCTTCAATTTATTCCTCCATGTGAGGGAACTGTAACAGTGTCTTACCAATGTAGATTAGAGATATTCCTGAATGGGGTACTCAGCCAGATACTTTAATGAAGCTGTTTCATGTTGTCTGAGATAGGCAGGTAGATTCTGGGCAGGACTTGGAATATTGTGGTAACAAGGGCCAAATATAAATAGAAGAGCCAGAGTTTTATTTTTTTATAAAGAAAAGTATGAAAAGGTATTATTACAATATTGACAGTTTTCCAGATCTTTGTGGTAGGTACAGCTCTAATCTTTCCTTTAAATATTCTGGGACTTTTTTTTTTACTTTGTTTGAAATTTGAGAATGTGTCCTCAAGGCCTCCCACTTCTGCCAGGTCAAACCCTCACAGTGAGATGAGCAGAAGAAATAGTTTGAGCATCTGAGAAAGCACAGGCCTTCTCCAAAATGTTGTTTAGCACTTTCATGACTGAATCTATGCTGGCCATGGCAGTACAGACATTTACATCTTCTGAGGGGAAGCTAAACAGCATTATGTATAATTTTTGTACTAAAATTTATAAATGGGTCTCCTATTGGGGATAAGCTACATCCCAGGTGCTCAAGGACAGGCCAAGTTAACACTGACATGCTGTACTTGTACTTGATAAGGTCACCCTGGAGACTTCTCCAGACTGCTTTCCAGGGCACTACTTGTCAGGAGAAAAACTTTCAGAAGTATTCCAGGGAGGGGCACTGACTAATTGTTAAAAGTGAAATTATTTTTGGATGACACCTACTAATGCAGTGAAATAGCATTTAGTTATTCCTGTCTTTCCCCTTGATAAGTGTGAATCTTCCATCAGGGAAGATCAAGAAACTGAATGAAAGGGAATATAAGTATGCCTAAAGAATTTAAATAGATGAAGAACACAGTCTTTCTGATTGCCTGTATGTTTCTGTCCTGCAGTGATGTGCCAGATCACTATGGAATAGGGAGGAATAGTGAATAAGAGGGAATTATATACTAGGGAAGTAGAAATTAATAATTATTTCTATTGCTAGAAGCTTTTCATGGACTGTCTTACATTGGTCTGCAAAGAAGGAAATGCATATGAGGGGCAAGAGTATGAAAAAGGAATGACCCTAATTTCCTGTGATGAGTGAGCAGCTGGCTCATGGGTCAGGCACAAAGAGTTACAGTAAATGGGGTGACATCAGGCTGGCATCCAGTCACTAGTGGGATTCCACAGGGCTCCATCCTCAGCCCAGTTCTCTTCAACATCTTCATAAACAACTTGGATGCAGAACTTGAAGGAATTCTAAGTTTGCCAATGATACTAAAATGGGAGGAGCTGCTGACTCCCTTGAAGGCTGAGAGGCCCTGAAGAGACACTTTGACAAATTAGGGGCTGGGCAATCACCAACAATATGAAGTTTCACAAAGACGAGAATCAGATTCTGCACCTGGGATGGAGCAGCCCTGGATGTACGGGCAGACTGGGGAATGAGATGCTGGAGAGCAGCGCTGCAGAAAGGGACCTGGGGGTCCTGGTCAGTGGCGAGTTGAACATGAAGCAGCAGTGCCCTGGCAGCCAGGAGGGCCAAGCGTGTCCTGGGGGGCATCAGGCACAGCATCGCCAGCCGGGCAAGGGAGGGGATTGTCCCGCTCTGCTCTGAGCTGGGGCGGCCTCACCTCCAGTGCTGGGGGCAGCTTGGGTGCCACAACATGAAACAGACATTAAACTATGAGAGTGTGTCCAAGGGAAGGCTATGAGGATGGTGAAGGGCCTTGAGGGGAAGCTGTATGAGGAGTGTCTGAGGTCACTTGGTTTGTTCAGGTTGGAGGAGACCGAGGGGAGACCTCATTGCAGTCTGCAACTTCCTTGTGAAGGGAAGAAGAGGGGGATAGGCCCTGATCTCTTCACTCAGGACCAGTGACAGGACTTGAGGAAACAGCATGAAGCTAAGTCAGAGGAGGTTTAAGTTGGATATTGGGAAAAGGTTTTTCACACAGAGGGCAGTTGAGCACTGGAACAGGCTCCCCAGGGAAGTGGTCATAGCACCCAGCTTGTCTTAGTGTTTGGAGAATGCTCTCAGGCACATGGTGTGATTCTTGGGGTATTCTGTTCAGGGTTGGGAGTTGGACTCAATGATCATTCTTGGTCCCTTAAAATTCAGCATAGTCTATGGTTCTATGATTCTTCCATGTTTTATGTATTATCTATCTTGATACTGTTCTTTCTCACTTGATGCTAATCTCTATATTCCCCTTTCTTCTATTCCTTCTCATAATTTTTGGTGTCTTCAGCTTCTGTATTGAGGACTACTACCAACATATATCTGCCAACATCCTCTCATAAGCTTGCATGAAATAAGTTGCAAGTAACTGGTCACAACATGTTTGTAATTATGGTGAAGAGGACTGTTTTGTGGTACTGATGTTGTATAGTAATTAAATGGTAAGATCTGAATTGGAAGTGCTGAGAAATGGCTTAGTCCAGGTCAGAAGGCTATGACACCTATTGGGTTTCATGGACTTTTTCTATTTCCTACCACATTGTGTTTTTACTGAAGGGAAAGAAAAATTACGAGGAGTAAGATGACAAGAATTTTTTGCAACCCACGTCAAACTGCAGCCAAATAGGGTACAGTAGAAAAGTGGACTTCTGTAAAGTGGGAGTGATATAATTTCCTGCACACCATCTCCTAATGTGCTTTGTATTTAGCTTCAAAGCTGTTTGGGATCAGACTTCCTTTTGACAGGGGTTACAGACAATGGCTGTAATGTTGACTGTAGGCTGATGTTCTCGTGCAAGGGGATGGATGCCAGCAGCAGAGAAGCAGAATCTGCAGGGACCTCTCTGCCAAGGTTTGCAAAGGTGGGAACAGATAAGACCTGCACCAGGCACAGGAACATACTTTATGCCATGCAAAAGGTAGAAGGGATACTGAATTGCTTGGTGCATGAGGAATGATACAGCTTTTGCTGACATGTGTGGAACTTGGATTTGGATAATCTAATAATTTTCTTTTGATGTTTGAAAAGAGATCGTAGGAAAATAAAAGTCAAATTTTCTGGGACCAAAGCTACTAGCAAAAAACACTAACACACATTTTTTTCTTTTCTGTTAAATCTCTTTGTGTGAAATCTGGCTTCAAAAACCTGGAATAGGTTCTCTTGCTCTTAAGGCGAGGGCATGATAAGGGGAGAACAGTAGATTTGGCAAGTCTGAGAAGTAATCTATTGCTTATTTTTGTTGACCTTTTCATTTACCTCACTGCTGAAAGCATATTTTTTCAGAATCATGCGGAGAGGAAATCTGTGCATAATAAAGTCCTGACTTATTCCCTTCCTACTCAGATTTTATCCCTAATAAAGGGTGTTGCTATGTGGTACAAGTACCTATGGGAACTATAAACATGGCACTAAAGTATTTTTTGCTGTTTGGGATGCTGAATCATGTTAGGGTTGAATAAGAAATAATATATTTAAAAAGAAAAGGCTTTTGATGCTACTGTTTATGTGTATTATTCAAAAAATGTCCCATGCAGACTGCATAAATAGCCCTGGTGACACCCAGAACTTCCCCGTCTTGCGTGAGCGTGTAAAATACTAGTGTGCAGAATCAAGGCTTTGGGAAGCAGAAAAGTTCATGCAGTTAGAGGACTTGCTCCACAACCACCAGTCTGTGATGCTGAAGAGGCATCCTTTGTCCTTAGGACTGATTGTGTTAGACTCTTGTTACAGTCAATGGAGAGCAACAGGAACATTTAATGTTGCTATTCATCTTAATCAAAGGGGTCATCTGCCGTAGAGGTACTGATCACTCTCCATTGACTCAATTGTCTACATGTCTATAGAGACAGACGTCTCTATAGATGTCAGTAGTGTATTTTCCTGAGGTGAAAGGAGACAAATACCAATCCCCAGGGATTTTGGTGGTACACAGATGTTACAAAACCAAAGTCAATATGAAATGAATGATAAATATTGTGCTAGGAGACCTGCAAAACCGGGCTTAAAGATTTTAAGGCTGGGCATCTCAACTTTGAAGATGCATTCAACTTTCTGTTCCTAAAGAGCCTCTCTATCCCTGTGACTAAAATTTACCATGGAAGGTGATTATAAAGTGACTAAAATTTCTATCCCTGTGACTAAAATTTACTGTGCTGATTTACCGTGGAAGGTGGTTATAAAGTCTGTAAATTTGTATAATTTTGACAATCATCACAGGAAGACCAGTCAAGAAAATACGTGCGCTATCTTTGGATCAGGACAAAAGTACCTTGTCAAGAAGCAACTTGTAGGGCTGTGTACTGAATAACACTTAGTCATCATTCTTCAACTGAATACAATTCATCCTGCGCAGTAACTGCCAACATGGCACTCATTCTGTTTTCAGGATTTACTAAAAGATAGGGGTTCTGTAATAAATGATTGAACACCCATTCATATAATTATGACTTGTGAGATGAAATGCTCTATTTAGAGAATAAAGGGTCATCGCTAGTGCTAAACCTCTGTGAGGTGACCACAGGAGTGGCTCAAGAGGCTGTCTGCAGAGGAGTGACAGCAGCTCTCCATGTTGGCCATTTCCCCACGGGCCTGAGCTGTGGGTTTTATCCATCTCACAGCATTTAACAAGGCTGAAGAGCGACAGCCATTTTTCTCCTGGGCATTCCCTCCAGCTCTGGCTCCCTCCACTGACAGGGTGGCTGTGTCACAGCAGAGAGAATGCTGGTGGTTGCTGTGACACCAGGGCCCAGGATGTGTTTAGAAAAGGCTGTGTGAGAGCTGGCCCAGAGCAGAGGAGAAGAGGCCAGAGCGTGAGGCAGAGGGCAGGGAGGGGAGGGCGGGCTGGCTGAGCCCACGCAGCGGGCAGGGGCTGCCCATGGTGTGACAGATGGCAGGTGCCTGTCCTTTTCCAGAGCCAGAGGCCCACACAAGGCTCTGGCCATGTGTCCTTAGCCACACTGCCAGAGATTCACCACCTTCTCTTATGACACTGATGCCAAGTTAGGGTATTGGGAGACTTTTAGAGCCCTGGGTTGCCCATGGCCAGTGAGTGTGGATGTCCTGTTGTCTGTTCTGCCTTTTACAGCTCTGTGCCCAGAAAAGGACAGGACCAGATGTGGCACATGCTGATCCTGAGACACACAGACGGAGAATTTCAGGGACATCAGATCAGAATGGAACAAACTCCTTGCTTTCTGGTGTTCATAGCTGTGTAATGTGCCTGCAGAAAGTCTGAAAGTTGACATGACAAACTCAAATTCTTCCTTTCAGGAAAGGAAATGAAATCTTGAAATCAGAGAACCAAGTGGAAACAACACTCTGGAAAGGAGATATGATAAAATAAAATAAAGTTGAAAAGAAAAGAAAACTGGGAAATGGAGCGACTGCAACAAATTCGACTGAGATGAAATGAGGTGCTGTGAAAAGGACTGAAACTTGCCAAAATTATTCACACTGAAATCCCAAAATCAGGGAAGAAAGATAAACAAAGAGACAGGAGAAGAAACTGAAGAAATGACATGCTAAAAAAAGAGGGAATATTCTGAAACCAAGTGAAAACAATAAAGCGAATGGGACAGCATGAAGTGCAGTGACATGGGCCGAAGCTTGCCCAATTGATCCTCATCAAAATCACAAAATCTCATTTCCTTTCCTGAAAGGAAACTCCTTGGTATGTTTTAATTGTCACTCCTGGATTTAGTTTTTGGAGAGAAGGTAAGGAATAGGTATCTCAATGGAGATTACATACCAGTCATTTAATGTGGGTGGAAGCACGAGATGTTAGGATTTGCTGTGCCAGACAAGTACTGGCATCATCCCAGGCTTTAATGTGACACAGGTGAAGTTTCTGCACTCTGCAGGAGGGCATTCTGTATGTGCTGCTGAGCACCCACCAAGTGATCCACATCCCAGAGAGCCTGACTTCCCCATGGGCTTTCTCCCTGACTGAGGAGGCAGGATGGCTCCAGCCAAGGATGAGCCTGTGTTTTTCTTCCTCTCGTACATCTGTGGCGCAAAGGTGTTGCTGGCACTAGTTCTTGTTGAAGAAATGAATGAGGTTTAGTCAACTTCACCAGGCATCTGCTTCTCAAAAGCATGACCTAGCCACACATAGGTTTTCCTTCTAGCCAAAGAATTTAAAACAATTACTTCTCAGGATTTAATCAGTCTTATTAAAGGAGTTATTTTAAAAGATGGAATTGTTTCTATAATAATGTTCAAATCTGGGCACAGTTACTGTTTCAGCCCAGAACATAGCACAAGTGAGAGCACTTGGTATCCAGACATGAAAATATTTTTTCTATTTGAAGCAAACAGGTTTTCATTAGTAACATTCTGCTACTGCTATTTAGCCAGACTTTTTGTTTATTCTTAACAAGAAAATGAGCTTGAAGAGTGCGGAATGTGTAGTTTCCAGGAAACCCTATCCTGTGTTTCTTGAACTCTGTTCAAGAACCCGCTCCAGACAAAAGGTGCCCAAGGCAGGTATCCAACCTGAAGTTGGTATAGACTGGCAGCAGCATGTACGAAGTTCCTTGGGCTTTAGTCTACGGGCCTTTGCTCTTGAACGTAGGTGAGACTGAACAAAACGTTATAAAAATAGCAAATTAGTTATTTTCCTTGTTATTTTGTAGCCACCAGGGTGCCTACGCACAGAAGTTACTGAGATAGTGTATAGACCTTGTAACACTGGAGATAATGTCACCTAGAGAGAGCTGTGAATGTGTGGCTTATGGGACATCATCAACAGGAACATATTTACTGCCGGAGTTTGACATCCTTACTAAAACTAAAGAATTCCTAGTAAAGCTGGATAACTTTGAAAGCATTATATCTCTTCACTGTATTAAGTGAAATAAGTTAGAGAACAGTTATTTCCTTGCTGTAAAGCTTTGGGTAGACTGATAACAGGTAGGATGTTTCAAAAGATAATAGGAAGAAAGATTCAACTGAAATTATGTGAAATTTAGGCATCCTAGTTTCTTTTGAAAAATTCTTGTATACATCTTTTTGCTTCTTAAAAACCTGTACTGTCACGTAATAACTTCATTCATTTCATTCACAAAAGAGGAAAGAGAGGGATGTCAGCTCTTGCAAGATCTAAAGGAGGCCTTTCTGCTCTGGATGTTTTTGCAATTAGGTGGCACGTTTAGAAATTAGCCTGGAGAACCACAATGCATTGTGCTCCTGGTATGAATGTATACTATTATTAAGATCCCTCACTGTGATTAATGTACCCTTACGCACTTCATCTGTGTGCACACCTACTAAATCAAGATGACTTTAGTCTTAGCAGTGACTAGCATGTAGAAAGTCACTATGAATCTTAGCTGGCAAAGTCAAAAACGGAGTGTGGCTGTGCTTGAGTTGTCATGGCTGAAACTTCATCCTAGATTATTTAAAATGAGACTCTCATTTTGTGGAGAAGGTAGGTTCTCATTTGTTTGTAATATCTCTCTGAATGACAGTGAATGGTGCTCATGGGTAGGGTGTCTTTTTGCTTTATAAACTACAGAGTATCATGTACTACTGGTGTATTACAAAAGTGAAACACAGGTTCAAGCAGCTGAGAAGAAGACTGGCTAGCATATGCAAACTGATCACAGAGTAAGCTGTAGATAAGGGAAAAAAAGATGGTAGAAATCATTGAGGGAAGTACTTCAGCAGAGACAGCAAAATCTTTTAACCCAGTGAAACAAGAGCTTGGAGGATGTGGAAGTGCTGTATATAAATATACTGGGGGAAGAGAAGAAAAAGGCAGACTGCATTTGGTCCGAAGATGGTCCTCAAATATGAAAAGAGTTTTTCTGATCTTATAATATGAGTATGTAATATGTAATATTAATGTA
This sequence comes from Oriolus oriolus, assembly GCA_013400235.1. NCBI lineage: Eukaryota > Metazoa > Chordata > Aves > Passeriformes > Corvidae > Oriolus > Oriolus oriolus. Next base: position 416,862 of record VXBT01005402.1, on the reverse strand, counting down.
GTATAAGGAGATGGATCCAATAACCTCAGAGTTTCTTTTCAGGCTTGGGAAGATCTGGGAAATAATTAATTTGTTTTTGTCTTTAGACTTGGAAACTTTCCTAGGGTGAGAGCCTGTCCTTATGTTCGAGACACAGCTCTGAGCCCTGTGCCATTTCTCCACTGGAGTGAAGATCAGTGCTGTATGCATTTTGGTTGCCAGAGTACCTCTGAGTACAGTCACACTAGGTAGTAGCTTACAGCACTTGCCAGTCATGGGTGAGATAACAGCTGTGGTACGACTACCGAATTTGTGCCAGAGCTAAGAAAATCAGGCTAACCACCTTCCTTTTCCCCCTGGTTGAAAGGCCCTGGAATTGTAATGCTTTCTGAAAGGAAAAGTTTCTGGTATCACTGTGTCCATCTGCTTCTCCACACCCAAAGCAGTGCATCTGGCTCTCCAGGTTTGTGTCTCATCTTCATCCCTTCTCTCTTGTTCTCCTTCCTTCACTTCTCTGACCCTTGTTTGGCTCCAATCTTTCATCTTCAGGGAAAATGCCAAACTGAATTTGGTTGCTGCCAAGAAGCTTTGAACCAGTGCTGGCAAAGAAGAAAAGCTTCAGGTTGTACAGCATGGCAAGTGCCTGAAGCCTTCTGCTGTCTGGTTTCAGTAGAAACACTTTGAGTTGCACAGAACAGCCCTGATTCAGGCAACAGTGGTAATCCAGCACTGAATTGAATTATAGGCTCGGGATTTCTCTTTGACCTATTAGCATCCCAAATATGTGTGTGCTTTGGGTCAAGTTCATCCTTGCCCTTAATTTATTATGGCTTTATTTGATCCAGAACTGATGTAGTGGTAAATTGATTGTGTGCTTGTGGTGGTATGGCAGGCATCCTTGTCTCTCTCCTGCTGTAAAGCAATGACTCATAACTCTTCATCAAAAAAAACCTTACAAAGAATTAAAAAATATGTGTTTGATGCCATTAATGTTTCCGTTTCATTGTTTCTGGGAGGTGTTCTTTAACAATTATTAGTAGTACAAAAGTACAAAGGGATCTTCAAATATTTGTGGATGCTGGATTTTTCTAAAAGTTATTGATAAGACATGCATGATATGAATATGGTACTAATTAATCCAGTACAGCTAAGTATAATAATTATTATTCAGCAGCTAGAATTAGTTTATAATCTAGATATGGACATTAAAAAAAAATCCAAGAAACAACCATTAGATGTATTCTTTTAGTTGAGAGAAGTTACATTAGAGGGGAAATGTGTTACTCTTAAACATGGGACATATTGAAGCAAACACTTGTAAATAAATGGTCACAGTGGACTTGGACAGAAGAAAATGGATGGGCAGAAACAGGAACATGAGGGACTTAGTTTAGGAGAAAGAAAATTACCATAATGGTGAAGGAGCCTGAACACTGAAATAGATTGTTCGGGGATACTGTGAAATCTCCATAACTAGGATTTTTTAAGAACAGAGTAAATAAACATAGGTCAACATAGTGATTCAGGCAGAAATAATTGTGCTTGGGGACAGGATGTACTACGTGACTTCCCTTTGGGAATTATATCATTATTTGTCTCTTTATTGATGAACTTTGAGGAGTCCAGGAATCCTGTGAGTATAGAGAATGACTGCTGCTAGTGACAGTCTTACCGGTATAGTTGCAGTTTATATTAATGGTGACTTTCTTTGGAATATGTCTACAGATGACTCTGACAGAATTTCTGGTATTTCATAAGCACTTTGGAAAGGGAACACTGCAATTTGTGAAAGAGTGTAATCAGAAATTTTGGCAAAAAATTTGAAGAGCTTATGCTTTTTATATATGTTTATAAAAGCTACAGTCATTCTCTTTATGTAAGAATTTCAGTGATGAGGCTCATCAAAGACTTCAAAAACACTTCAGGTGAGATCTGAAACTTGTTTATGACAGTAGAAATTTTCATATTACTTCTTAATGGGCTTCATGTCAGGCTTTTTGTGCGCTATTCGTGTAGTGACTGCTATTTTCTTACTAGGAATGAACACAGTATGGCAAAAATTCCTTTTACCTTGGTCAAAGGAAGTTTTTCTCGTTTCCACAGCCAGCTGCATATGTCCAACACCATGTTCCTGGGCTGTGTTGAGGAAAGCTGTGATATATCTCTTGAATAAGATATGCCTGCCTTAGTGACTGCAAGAGACTTTGAATATTTATGCCTGTTAAGAGATCATGATACATCTTATGAAAAGACAAGCTGTGTTATCAAAATACTGCTAGCCACACAGGAAAGCATCAACCCTCCTTATGTTGTTTCTTTAAATGCATCTCAGACTGAATTTAATGGTGCTGCTATTTTTACTCAGACATTTTTCAGACTACACCCACTCTGCCTGACATAGACAACCTCCTTAAAAAACATAAAAAATATTTAAAAACTTGACTGCCATTGAACCCATTTACATTTGTTATCTTAAAATGTCAAGACTAGAAGTTTGAAAACATGTAAGTGCTGTTTAAGATGGCTACACAAATGAACATTTTTCCCCCTTCCCTGTGCCTTTAGGTGGGTCTTTCCCTTGCTTCCCTCCCCCTACCAAATGCAGTTATTTGCTGAATTTTGTAAACTAGAAATATCTGTTCTCAATGCATTTTTAGAAAATATTATTAAAGAAAACAAACATAGAAGTAAGAATTACAGTAGGATAAAGTACCTGGAATGTCAAGACTTAAAACCAGTATAACTTAATGGTGTTTTAGGAGGAATATTAGAGAACTATGAGAATAATTATTTTTGAAGAAGGTATAAACATCATTAATTTGAAAGCAGATGGGTTCAGACTCTATATAGCATTTTCAAAGCTTCTCTGCAGTCCAGAAGAGTTGCTGTTATCTTTTCAGATACCTTGTTGGTATCTTTTCCATGAAAAGCAGGAAAATTTGACAAAATTACATACTTCCAAGTAGCAGTGTTGGCCAAAGCCGCATTTATCTCGTACCATTTCTGATAGTGCGCTGGTGAGCAATCATGCTTTGAAGCTTGGATGGTTGCTCTTCAGCAAAATCCAGGGGTCTACAGGAAGGAACCCCAGGGTGAGCACAGCCTGTTGGCTGCTGAAGGCACAGCCTGTGACTCTGGGGGTCACAGCTTGGAGGTTTCAGAGTTGCTTTCCTCAGAGATCCCTGCTAGTTTGTGTGGCCAGAGCTTTGAATGTCTTCCTGCCTCCCTGTGGCTTGCTCTTGAGTAAATCCCAGCACCTGTGCTTGCTCTTAAGTTACAATTTCAGTCAGGTTGCAGGAGCTAAGCAGATGATGACAGAATGTTACTCATGGTTTTGAAGCAGTGACACCTTTAATGTGTATCAGTGATGCAGGGAAGAGGTAAGACCCAAAGGCTGTGAAAGACAGCTTTGTTTAAAGGTTTGTGTTTCTGACCAGTGGAGTGGCGAGGGGCTGAGACAAAGTACCATGAGGAGTGATGGGTTCTTAATTTTTTTTTGAAATTGAGAGTCTGTATACTTTATTTCAGGTAAATAATGGGAAGCAGAATTATAGGAAGTGCTATAGAAAAGGTTGGAATAGGTGATCATATATCTTGTTCTGGCTTTACTTAATTCACACATAACGACTGCTCATTTACAGCATACCTCTCAAGTCTGCCTGCCACGTGCTTCTGATAAACAGCTAATACTTTTTGTAAACTGGAGTATTTTCTGCCAATACATCAAATAAAGGGCCAGCCTCTTCTGCAAAAGTCCCAATAAGTGAGGTGGGTGAGTAAATTGGGGTGTCTGGGCTTGAATTAGCCGTGAATCTTCTTTAGTGCATTTGCTGGAATCACAGAAAAACTACTATAGGCATTCTAAACCATATCAAATGTAAAATAAGGATCAGGATTTCTTTCTTCATGGGGAGGAAGAGGGTTTTGATGCTTATATTTCAGTAAAAGCTACTCTTGTTGTTCCAATGTAGTCTTAATAGTTAAATTTTCTTAGCTGCAGTCCTGAACATACTGCATATAGATTTACACTTGACTACTGAAACTGTTAAGCCCTCTTCGTGCCAACTGTTTATGGAGTTGCACTGTAAACTGCTACCAGCTCACTGCATTTGTCTTTATTCTAGATGTTCCAGACAGATTACACTTAGGTTGCCTTTCCCCCCTGCTTCTCTATATCCCATTTTTAAAGGATTTTTGGCTTTCTTTTCCTAAAATTTTTGAAGTCTAGGAGCAAGAATTGCATTCAAACCTTTACGTAATAAGGAGCAAATAGTTTAACAATTTATCATTGTTTCAGTCACAATAAAGTTTGCAGTCTTTCAACAGTAATGCTTAATTAGTATGAACCTAAATAATCATTTGATTCTTATCAGTAAATACTGAGGAAGCTGTAACTCAGTAACTAGTAGAATGTGTGTCAAACAAAATGGCCAGTTGGTTTGACAAAATTAGCTACAGTATTAAACCACAGCCAGTTGTCTCTCTTTGTATGTTTCTCCTTAGATTTATAATCTCTTAGACATCCAGTTGCAAGTATTTTTTTAAATAATTTTTTCACTGAAGTCTACAATATGATGTAGGGTATTTTTAAAACAGATGTTCATTGTATGATTTAGTCAGCTCCAGTTACTGATAAGAAATGGCTGAAACTCCTGCTTGCTTTGTGGAAAATATTTCTGAAGAAACTGAGGAACAGAAGGTGTTTCTGCTTACACAGTAGTCTTGTTTATCTCTTATAAAATACATATATATATAAAAATACCCTTGTCACCTGCTCAGTGTTGAGGGTTAATTTCTTTTATTGTTGCTTTTTAAAAATTCTTTTCGTTGTTTTGGGCAACTTTCAAAGATTCACTAGAGCTGTTTAACAGCAAACTAGTTTAGCCAGAGCAACTGGGCAACTACTCGACAAGGCCTAGTCCAGATATTCATGTGTATTCATTCAATAGCCCTTTGCTAGGACATTTGCAGGAACAATGACTTGTGGTTTTACTTGGAGGCAGAGGCAAGAGCAGGGTGCTGTTGCCATGTCCTGCACATGGACCAAAAGGGGCTTCTGAAGCCCTGATTTGTTCTCTCAGGTGACGCTGAGCACGGCAGGGAAACACTTGGTCTTCACAGGTTTGTTTATGAATGAGAAAGTGTAATCCACCCTATCTTAACCCACTTTGATTGTATGGCTTTATTATAGCACCTCTTGTTTCTTTTTTCCTCTGAGATAAATCTACTCATCCTTCTTCATGAGTTTCTCGGACTTTTGATCTATTTGCTGTTCTTGTGTTTTGCCTCTCCTTACTTCTAGAAGCCAAGAGACGGCAGCAGAACAAAGGCTTCTTTCTCCCATGCTCTTCACTGCCATATCCATATGGAAAGTACACACAGAGGCTTTTTAATGGATGCTTTTTCTTCTCTGTTCTGCAACATAAAGAAAATTATTTTTCTTCTGCATAAATCAGGCTGTGCCATAAAAGTTATGAGAAGTTAAAGATCCCTATTTTTTCTGATGAGTGCCTGCAATGAGTTGAACTCGGGTAGTTTGGGAACTGAGACAGTGTGCTCACCACCCAGCCAAAACTATTCCTATTTTGAACACTCCTAATTGCCATTCAGAATAGATTTTTGGAAATGATCTAACAAAGAACTTAGAGTAGGGACTGGACCACTGAAAAAAGTCCATGATCTGCTAAGGGGTAATCTGTGAGCTGAAAGTTTATGGGAGGACATGGTATATCCCCATATCCATAACAGCCACAGTCAGTTTTCCTGTTCGGTATGTGTTTTGTTATGTTGCTGCAGTGAAACAGTCAAGCTAGAATAGCAGTAGCAGGAAATGTACAGATGCTTCTGTTTAGCATAATTCTGCAGAGCTCACCAAATTGTGCATCAGCTACAGGCAGCCGGAGATCACTCAATTATTTTTTCAGTGTTTTCCTAAATGTCTCAGAAAGAGGCTGCTAATATTTTGCAAGTTCTTTAGAGAATTAATCTCTGAGGTCTAGGCAGCTTCTCTGGTACCACAAAGGAAGTACTATATTACTGGGTGCCAGCAGTGCAGGGAGCAGTCAGCATCCCATCATTTCCTGTTGCTGTCACTTGCTGCAGAGAAGCAGCGCTGACAGGTTACTGTAGAGAGCAGAGAGCTGTTGGTAAGCCTATTTGATTTTCAATTTTCTTATACTACGTGCAATGTAGCTGGAATCCTGCACCCTCTTGTATATAGTGAATAATTCCAGTGAGTTTCATAGAGGAATTAGAATGTAAAGATCCATCTCGAAGGATGAGATGTAACCGGAGAAGGATTTGCTGCATTTGAGAGAGGAGGTTTTAGTGGATATGACTTTGTGTGGGATGCTGTGACCTGGAGGCTATTTTTTCACTGTCTGTTGATAAATATGTCTGCTGAGGTCACCAAGGGCACAAACAGGTATTTAACACAAGGAGAGGGCAGGAGACCAAACCTCCCCTCATTTTCCTGCTGAAAACAAGGGCACATTCCACCTTTATCTCTGCAGAGGACTTGGTTTTTGAACTGCATACTGCTATAATTGCTGAGAGCACATGCATTCTGCTTGCTCCACTGTATAACCCCTCTGAGCTTCGTGTTTGCACTAGAGATATTTTTCTTCCTGGTTGCCAAAACTCAGGTTACAGAGTCTGAGCACCAGCTTCACCACCTATGTCTACCGTGCATCACTTGGTGACCTGGGCTTTTGGTGAACCCCCATTCTGGGAGGCCTCTTGGTGACCTCCGTTGTGCCAAAGTGGGCCTCCTTCTGTCCATGCTTATTGTCTGGAAGATGCACAGCAGATGCCTCTTACGAGGTGCTGTTGTGATGGGCTGCTGCTATTAATGCTTGCTTCTCTGCCCCATCTTTGACCTTACAGTACTGTGCATTTTTAAGACTGTAATTGTGTCAGAAGGGTGATGTCATTGCAGGGCAAAACAGTGGAAAAATGGGGTCAGAGTGAAAGCTTTTATTCCAGTATAAATATCTGAAATAACACAGGCACTCTCAAGTCTTGACAATGCATTTCTCTTTCCATGTGTGTTTCCTTTTCTTTTTAATAAAACATGATCTGTTCCAAAATTCCCACTTCTGTGATGGAAGTGTTAGAATTGGATGAGCTACATGTTAGCCTCCTGAAAGATTAGTGATCCTCTAACACAGATTTTAATGGCTCATTAGTGTAAAAGGAAGTGTTGCTGGACTGATGGAACATAAACATTATTCATACTCAAAAATAATATCTTGCTCTGAGTTCACTTGCTAATTCCCTCTTGGCAAAAAGGGCGAAGTGCAGCCATTAAAAGGTAGAAACCAAGAAAACACAGACAAGTGCTTCTGACCTGAGTGATACGCAGGCAAACTCATCACTGAAGGAGGTTAGATTGTTTTACAGGTCTGAGTGGGTGCAGCTCTCTGGGATAAAGTAGAACTACTTGTCTTTACAGCCGCAGAGAATGTAATGCCAAATGTTTAATAGTTTGATACACAGTTCAGAGAATAGAAGTTTACATCCATCACTTAATTTTATTGAACATCTGAACCATCCACATGTTTTCTGGTGTCTCCAGCTCACATTGCGACGACAAGGGAAAACACTTGGAATATAAACAATGAGATCTAGTCTAAAAATGAAGTGTTGGAGATGGGTTTAAATTTGAACTGTTTGCTCTGTGTGTTTCTTCTGCGTGCATCCCCTGTGTGCATCTGACTCAAGTCCCTTTGGCAGAGGTATGGGTGTAGCTATTTTAAAGCCTACGTTGCCTGTAACCACTGATGAGCTAATCACTACTGTCTATTCACCAGGAGCTGGTGTAAAAGTTTATTTGGCATTGGTCTCTGCTGAGAGCTGTCTGAGGCAACCTGGTTACTTCTCTGATATCACTGACTCTAGAGACACCCTAGTAACATTTCCTCTGGCACTTTGGAGGAGCTACTTATACGTTTGACACCTCCTTTCACATTTTGAGGCACCTGGGGGAAAAAAGATGCCCTGCAGAGCTGAGCTGTAAGTGCCTCTGAAGTGGAAATAGGCTCATGATATCGCTGTGCTAGCAAGATGTACTTAAGAATGTTCACGTCTTGCAGGTACTCAGTAGCACCACTTTAATTTCAGTTGTAATTCATTCAGGAGTAATTAATTTTTTGACTTACCAATATGCTTAAGTTTAGAAATTACTAATTTGGGTTTTACCTGCATTTGGATGAGTGGCCTTGATTAAATAGTTCTTCCCTGATGTCTAGTGCAGTGATTCATTCAGGAAGAGTTTTGCCAATGCCAATCAGTATCTTAAAATTCCATAATTCATTTTTAGTACAGTCAATAATGGCATATTATAATGAAGGCTCAACAATTCTTTTACTCTACCTCTCCCAGTGAAGCTACATATATGTACATATTCTCTTTAATAGCTGAGGCAGTATGCCTCATGGATTATATGTCTTGTAGATATTTTATTTACACTGAAAGAGTTGTTCATTGAAAAATTACTTCTCATTGGCTGTACTGCCCCTTTATGTACTTACATTATCTGTAGTCTTTTTTTCGCTTTCTGTTGGTCTTTCACTACAAATTTCAAGTATTTGTAGCTCTGGTTCATGTTTCTTCCTCAAGGTAGATTATAGATGCAGACAATAAGTTACGGTGGGTTAAGAACTTTTCATTAATCTCTAATGACTGATATGAGTGATGCCTCTGAAGCAGTTTCAAAACAAATACATTAAACTCATGCAAAACGTCTTCCTTAAATAATATTTTTTTCTGTCCTGTTCACGTCAAGAAATGCTAAGGATCAGTAATAACAGAGGTTGCAAGTAAATAAGTGGTTATTTAATAAAAAGAAGATAGGGAAGAATGCTTTTTGAGAAGTTGCAGTAGGATACAGGATGACACATGGAGAGCCAGTGAAAGGAGGAGGCAGTGCATCTATCTGATCACATTCATATTTCTTATAGTTACTTACACCTAAGTTGGCTGTTGAATCTTGTTTTGTAGTCAGTGGAGAAAAACAGGAACTGAGATTTAGCTTGTAGACAGCTAAAATAGAACAGGTGAAGCAAACCTAAAAAAATATCCTTTTCTGTGTGTTTGTAGGGAGAGCCTGGAGTGACTAGTTTCAGAGCAGACATATCTGAGGTGTCCCACCTCATGAGTCTTGATGTTACCTTGCTTAGTTTTAGAGCAGTGGCTGTGATAAAGGGAAGGTGTTCTGTTCCAAATCCACCCAGGTGGATGTGGCTCTAGCAAGGGTCTCTCTTGCACTGAGCTGATGCCATGAGGTCTTATGGCTGTGTGGGGAGGCAATGCTGAGTCCCATGGTGGTATTGGAACCTCAGTGATACTTCTTGCTCAGGTAGCTCAGGTAGCTGGCTGAAACTAAGTTGGATAAATCTCAGTCCAACATGGTCAGTGTGTCTGTTTGTCTACCCCTGTTTCACGAGGAAAACTGAGAAATCTTGGTTCTGATGAGGAACAAGGAAAAAATGTTTGAGCTATTCATGTGAGCAACTCATGGTAAAACTGCAAATGATCAGGTGAGAACTGATGAGGTCTGACTTTTTTAAAATGAGGGCTGAGTTTTCAACTACTTGAGGGGATGCCCAGAAGTAAGAATATTAGTCTTTGAAATATTCCTGTAATTTCAAACAGTTATTCTTTTAGTGCCATTGCAGAGTGTTTTTTTAATCATCGCCACTGTGAATTTAATATGCATGCTGTGTCTGTATCTGTTCCTTAAAAAATATCCTGTTCTTGGAAGAGCTTAATTATCTGTTTCCTCTTCTTTTTGCTTTTTTACTATCATCCCCTATGCTATCAATCCCTGCATGTTTGGGTTTTTTTTCTTTTTTTTAAGAACATCTATTTGTGTCTCTTAAAGTCTACTGATTGTTGTCTGGAGACCTGAAAAATAAAGATGGTTTCCAAATGGAATTTTTTTTTATATTAACAGAATGATGATATTGTGTCTACATTTATTTTCCAAAGATTTATGTTCCCTCCGAAATGCAAGCTTTGTTGATAAAGAGAGCTTATGGCAGATAGCTGAAATTAAATTTTTCTCCAAGAAGTTCAGACTCGGCTTCGGAAATGTAGTTCTTAGCAGAATGGTGGAGACACTACTGCAATTGATTGCTATGATGTTAGCCTAGGAGATCAAGCTGACTGCACTGTGTAATTAATACATTGCGATGAATGCACTGGATGATATCACTTAATAGGAGGAACTTGTGCTAACCATCATTATCAATACTGCTTTTTCAATTTCAGATTGTGGTTAACTGATTTGACATTAAATTCCCCTTTACTTTTGTCCTACACTGCAGAGATTAATTGTTTTGTTGCCAGAGATCAACAGAATATTGATCCACAAGTCAAATCTGTCTGCCCACCTTTCACACGCTTTTTGCTTACTACATGGTGGAGTAAATTAAACTGATCTGCTACTGTAAGCTTCTATTTCAATATAAATCTCTCCTTTTATCTTAAGCTCTTTATCACAGTTTTAACAGTGAATTCTGCTCACTCAGTTACTCTTGTCTGTTCAGATTCACCAGTTCTGGGATCCTTCATGCCAGACAGTCTCTGCTTCAGTAGGATTGGAATAATTTAGCAGCTTTGAAAATGCTACTGTCATTTATTCTAGGAGTCAGCTGTCTTAGAAGGACCCAGAAAAGGCCAAAGTGGTTTGCATTTATTGGCAAACTATCGCTTGTGTTAGTACTGACTTTTAATTTAACTGCAAACATGAGAAAGTAAATACTGTTTTGGAAACCTTAGTCAATAGAGATTGTTGAGGAATGTTTTTCCTTATTTAAAAAAGAATAAACCAAATGTTAATACTGGAATTCCGAATTAATCAAAAAAAGGCTAATGCTCTTAAAGGCTGGAATTCATAAGCTGGAACAATGAAAGGCTGTAAATGATATCCTCAAAATGCTTTGGCGACAAAGCTGGTCACTGTATGCACACATTTACCTAATTGAAATAGACTGTTTCATGGGCAGAGGACCAAGGTGCATTAAGAAAAAAAGGCAGAAAAGAGCTATCCAACATTACCCGTCTTGGGAAAAACACAAGATCTGTCTTTAAGTCAGAATAGTGACAATTCAAGAAAATTCAAGCATGAATCCAGAAACATCCAGTCTGCGTGTCTTATGTTTTGCCAAGGAGGTTTGTGAAACCAGCCTTGCCCCTGCTTAGAGAGGAACTTGTGAATAAATCCACAGTACCCTTTTGCCAATGACAAATGTCACCAGAAAGAATCAATATAATTCTGTGATTTGTGCGCCCATATTCCTTTGAAATTACTGCAAGAAAAGCTTGGAAATAAAAATTGGTATTCGGTTGAGAACTCTGAAGTCTTTGTACATAAATTGTGGGAAAGTTCAAATTTGGTCACTAAATAAACACCACCACCCATCTAGGAAGAAGCAGGAAAATGAAAACAGTTTCTGCTGGAGACTATACATAGTGTAGAGTGGAAGGGAATGAAACACCAGTGCCCACTGGTTTTAGTAGAAATGTACCTAACTTGCCCTGCCAGAAAAATGAGTTTCAGCCCCACCTGTTCATATAATAGAATCAATGATATGAAGGGGACTTGGTTCTCTAGAAGTATATCAGTCAAAGCTATCGTAAACTTAAGAAGTTTCTAAACTCTGCAGTACGAGGTCTATTTTAAGAGCTTAACCTATTGTGATGTATCAAAATGAGCTGTAATATGGCAGATAACCCTCACTATTTATTCAGGTTTTGCTAAACATTGATTCTATATATAAAAGTGTAATGGAGGGATAGTGGTGTTGCTTGTCAGCTTTGAGTATTAGCAAGACTTTACAGATATTACACCAATTAATTTGTATTAGAATTGTAAAAAATTGTTTTGCTGCTGATTTTGACTGCAGAGATTATTAATAAAGCCTTTTAAAAATATTTTATCAGCACAGATTAGAGTTGAAAATGCTGGGTTTTATAATGATTTCTGGGTTCCAGAATTCTGCATTAAGTTTTTTGCATATGTGCTTTCAGCCAGGTTGGTCAAAATATTCCACCAGTACTGAAGTATTCTGGAGTTAACATAAGAAAACAACTAGTAAACAAAAAAAGTTTGACCAGTGTTTGAATACAGTAACATGTTGAAATTTGTTAATGGTTTTAGAAATCTTGAACCAATTATTATTTTGATATTCTTTCTAGCAGTGTCTGTGCCTTTATGAGTAAGAACAATGAGTAATTACTCTGAATCATTTAGATCTCAAGCATCTAGCTGTCTCTCCTTTCACCCTGAATCAAAGTTTTCTTGCAGGTAGAAGAGAAAGAGTTTATTCCCCTGGACAAGTAGGAAAACTTTTTAAGCTCTTTAGTGCACTTCTGTAATGGACAAAAGTTTTAAATTTTTCAGTATTGTCAAATCTTATGATTTTTGTAAATTATTGGGGGGGTTAATCATAATAAGATTTAATATTCTCTTTGGATTCTGAGATCTGGGAATTTGGGACTTATGTGAAAATCCTGGCTTGAACCAAAGGAATTTTTGGGGGTTTTTTTTGCTGGGGGTTTAAAGTGGGATCCCTAACATCTCCATGTTGCTCAAAAAGCAATGAAAAGCACCTTCTTCACTTTTATTTCATGCTGGTCACAAGAGAGGAAGAACAGAAAGCAAAGCTAAGCTTGATCATTTAAGAACAAATGCTGACTTCCAACATGTTCAGTCAGAAAATAACTTTTATTTCACTCACTCTGACTGCTCTGTGGGATCTGTCTGGTGGACAACACAGGTATCTTCTAAAGGAGGTAGAAAAAAACCACCATAGGAAAAGTCTAATCTTGAGGTCTGAGATTCTCACTTGCATCAGGGAAGCTCACTGTGGAAGGACACGGATAACGTGAAATCACTGAGTACCAGAAAGGCCACCTCACGCTTCCTGGAGGATGCGTGAAGAGGGCACTGACCAGAACAGACAGATCTATGCTGATCCATTAGCAGTAGTACTTTAGGAGAGTGGCTTTTCTAAAAAGTCAGTTTACACATGTGAGATGGTTGCAGTAATGTTGCACTTCCCCAGCATGAACAAGTGCCACTTCCAGTAACTTTGTTTTCCTGCAAAACTGTAGGCAGCAGAAAGGGGCACTATGTCATCTCAGTGACATTTTTATAATCATTAACGTTTCAACTTGAAATTCTCAATAGCTGCAGAGAGGCTCAGCTGCTGAAATAAAAGTGTCCACAACACTGATTAGAAGCTGAAAGGATTAGCTTGATGTCTCTGATGTTAATGCTTGCTGAAATGAAAAGGAAAAAAAATGTTCAAAGGCCCAGACGTAATGTACCTGACTTCCTCAGACCTATCAAAGGGTTAGCATCAATAACCAAGTAATGGCTGCTTTATAGTTTGAATTTTCTGACCCAATGTTTTCAAAAGGCTAATAAAAAGTCACACTGCTGAGTGGAAATTTTAGGTTGGCATGACTGTAAAAATAAAATAGTAATGATAGAGCAATTTGTCTCAGTGTAAGAGTAGAAGTTAAACCTGTTACTGTGCCACTCTTGAAGAGCAAGCTGGACAAGAAAAAAAGATGTATGTTTTCATGTGCGTGGCTAAGTATGCTAAAAAGTAAGGATTGCATAGGAATGAAAGTTTTAAAAATGCTTTTGTTAAGTCTCTTCTTCTCATGGAAAAAGCCCCTTTTTGCTGTACAAGAGGGTCTTAAACACTATCAAAGTCTAGGTTGTTGAAAACAGGCATTTTAAAGATGTTGACTGCAGTGTCATTTTGAGTGTAATGTCAAACATGTAGGCTACATCTTAGGCTTCAGTAATGCAAACAATTTTTCAGCTATTTAATTTTTATGTATGAATCAACCTTCATGGAACTGGAAGTAGAGTTCAGAAAAAACTGTTGAAAAAGAGGAGAGTCTTGGCCTATAAGAATGTGTTAACACACTCACTTGAACCATAGAATCATTGTTAAAATTCACTTCATTTCTGTACCTGCATCGAGTTTCTGTAGTATTGACAATAACTCTTAGGGAAGGGAAACAAATTATATTGGTTATACTGCCTCTTCAATAATTTGTATTTTCCCACTTTAATTTTTGGGCAATACATGCCTACAAGAAGGTCATCTGGTAGAAAAGGGTTTTTCCCTCTCAGATGTAATAAACACTTTTGTTCTTTTTTTGTCTGAAGCTTGAAAATCTTACATTTAGAAAACAGAGCGCAGGAAAGCAGTTGGTTAAATTATGCACACTTTTTGGAAAACAAGCTTCTGCAACTCTGTCAGGTAATGCCATCAGCCCCTCTGGAGCTTGCACCTACCTTTCAGGTTATAAAATATCATAGTGCGACTCCTTTGGATCTCACTGGGCTCAGGGAAGCTGTACCAAAAGTTGAATTATCAGAAATCATATCTTCAGCTGTAACAATGTGGGTTTTGAAGACCGTGGTGTCTCTGAGTTATTATTCTACACTCAGAAACCAGGTCACATACTGCCAGCTGTACCTTCTTTTTTCCTTATGTATTTGGGGTTACAGCCAAAAGATTTATTTTCCCTTCACAAATGTAGTCCATGGAATACTCAAGTGCACTTCTTCACACAGGAAAAATAATGTGAAGTAATGAGAAGAGAAATTCTTTAACCCTTCCTTTCACAGAGCAGATTATTTCCCCTCTTGTTGAATAACTTTTTATATGTATAAACCACATTTATCCTGTTGTGTACTGTTGTGTTTATTATGGTGGAACTGAGAAGTGATATCTGCCTTTGCAACGCCAGAATTTGTGGTGCAGCCAAGTTTCTTCTGCTAGTCCAATTTCTACACCATCTTTCTAGGTGGCTTCTCTCAAATACTGCCAAGAGTTACCTTCTTCATTTTCCTAGCTTGTTTAGCTTTTAAATTTCCATTATGTTAGTTGGCTGTTTTGTCAATTTTTTCCCTAGCTTGTAATCTCAGTGCAGAAGGAAACTTCATTTAGATTTATAGACTTCATTGAGACAGAGGCTTCACATGCCAGTTGTTTGTGACGCTATGGGAGAAATAAAACCCCCCAGTCAGAGTAAAAGATCACAGAACACAAGGGCTCTTTCTTAAAGTTGTGCCATGTGGGATTTAGTCATAGTTAGTAATTATTATGTATATTTCAGTGTCTTTTATGTGCCTTTTGTCAGCTCTATTAAGTAGACAAGGTCCCTTGTTAACTGGTAGCTAAGGTCATCCTATATTGAAAGACTAAATAAACTTGAAGATCAAATATGCTGGAAACATTGGATAATTTCCTGTGAGAATGACAAGATCTGTTGCAATGGGCTAAATTTCTGGTTTGATTTTATTTCAGTCAAGTTATATCTAATCAGTGGCACAGCACATAAAATGAAAACTGTCTAGAATGCTAATTGTAAAGTATTTAGAAGTAATTTATCCCAAACATTTATTGTTCAGACTAAAATTCTGTATAAAACCTCCCTTCCATTTTTTTGTTTCACCTCCAGTGATTAACTCATGTTTTCAGTGCCCCTTCTTCACCCCATGCAGAAAATTTGAAAATAGCTATTGGGTGAATTATGGGCTTCTGGCATGAAAAAAATTGGTCAGCGACATTAGTATGCAAGGGGAGAAACGCCTGCTGAGAAGCTCTATTTGGGCTGTAAGACCAGTGGTGTTTTTCAGTCGCTCTGTGATGCCCATAAGAGGACTCTTTCTCCACAAATTCACCTGAGCTCACCTGACGCTTAGCACCAGTCAGCCACCTGCAGCCCTAATGTTTTTTGGAAATATGTGCCTCCTCCCCCCGCCCCCACCAAAAAAAAGACAAAAACCATGGTAGAGCAGTAAGAAGACATTTAAAACTGAAAGCTCAAAGACTATATATATATGTATAAATATGGTTTTCAGTGAGGTCACTGCTCACATGATTTGCTTCACCATGAAACTGTAATAGAGAAAGGACTCAGTTGATTTTTACGTGCGTTGGCATTTTTACCAAATTTGAGCTTGTCTAGCTGTGGCGTTGGAAAGACTGTCTTTGTTTTCTTTGCTTTGTTTTCCTAAGAACTTGGAAAAAGCTTTATGCTTTGTCAAAAAAAAACCCCAACAAACTCTCAAAAAAAGAAAAAACCCAGACCCAAAACCAACAACAACAACAGCAAAAAGAGGAAAAACCCAGTTCTGCTCCCTTCTAGTTTTTTTGACAATAAAATCCAAAGTTTATTTTCCTCCTTTCTCTGTATGTATGTATGTATCTAGAAAAAAAAACCCCAACAAACTCTCAAAAAAAGAAAAAACCCAGACCCAAAACCAACAACAACAACAGCAAAAAGAGGAAAAACCCAGTTCTGCTCCCTTCTAGTTTTTTTGACAATAAAATCCAAAGTTTATTTTCCTCCTTTCTCTGTATGTATGTATGTATCTAGATGCTTCAGAGTGCCTGTTCCTCCTGCTGCCCTTATGAGTTACAGTAGTACCGTTATTCCTATATTTTAGATGGAGAGCTAAAATTACCTTATTGTTGTACAGATTATCTCAAGAAGGAGCTGGGCTTTCCCAGTAATGCTGAGGTGAGGGCTCTTCCATTGGCAGAGCTTTACTTTGGGGCCTCCAAACCAGACCATAAATGCAATGGGGTTGGAACTTTTCAGCTTAAATTCATGAGTATGAAATCATCCTGTTATGCCTTTCCTTTCATTTTGTCTTTACTGAGTTTAGCTTTGGAACAATTTATGGGTGAAGAATGCCTGATACAGAAAACAGACATCTTTTTATTCTGCAGCTGTGGCTGCAAATTGATATTTATAGTGTCTGTAAATTGATAAAAGAGACATGGAAACTAGGTTCTTCTCTATTATTTCCATCCTCTCAGTAGGCCACTTAGTTATCAAAAGCTGGTAGAACGGCAGTCTTTTCTTCCAGGAAATATGGCAGGCCTAACTCCTTTAGAAGAAGCCTTGGGGAAAACAAACAACACTTTTTTTTCAGTAGTAATCCAGCATTAAGGAGCAGTAGTTATACATCTGCTCTTGCTGGTTTGCAAGAACTGGTGGTTCTCAGCATGAATGTTGAAGAAACCGTGACTCCTGTGTTTCCAGCCTCTGCTCGTAATCAGTGTGCTGTAAGATCTCCCAATTTTCCTTTAGTTGTAGGAGGTTACAGGGATAGGGAGAGCAAAGTGTTGTGGCAGTGCGTCTGTCAAGGTAACTCAAAGACTAAACAAGCAAGCCAGAAAATTACTTGAAGCACTGGGACACTGATCAGCTGTACTGCTCAACTGTTCTTTCCATGGCCCAGTTTGGTGGCATTTCAGCTACTTTGCTCCTAGGTAAACGGAGAGGGCTGGTCCTAAGGAGATGCTCAGATGATCTGGTTAGACTCACTGGCTTCGTGGTCTGAACCAATGCCCAGAACTTTTCAGATGGGCACTAGATACAGGCAGATTAAATGATTTCTCATATCTCAATCTGCAGCAGACCAAAGCTGGCCTCTGACCTCCAAGAGTAGCACACCAACAAGCAAGCTACCGCTTTTCCTCAATCCCCTGCATGAGCATCATGAATGATTATCACATTATGCACGAATGAGGCAGCCTGGTCCTTCATAGTGAGAGTAACATAATAAGTACACCAGTGAAATGTAATTCAGCATCAGAGGAACCTTATCTTGTTGACTTTTGTAGATTTCTTATATGTTTTCCTCTGACTTTGGAAGAAAATGCAGCACTGCAGATCCTACTGCAATTGAAATAATTGAAAAAGGAGTTGTATTTTGAATGCTTGGAAGCCTTTGCAAAGATGCATCTTTAAACAAAACACTACAGGCAACTGTTGCACTGCATGGACAGTACCTCAGCAGGATGGGTAATTCCTTAGTTTTTTATGCTATTGCACTTAAATGAAAAATCAGCCTGCTACACTGGTGTCTTTTAGAAAATTCAATACAGTGAGTTTTAAGGCCTTGTTTCATGTCTTAGCAGGGGTACAGTGATGAGTTTCTACATGGTACCAATAAATGCATAAAGGTGAAAAAACCTAAGTACTGAAAAGAAACATTATATTTCTTTTCAGTATATTTTTATTTTCATGGCTGAGAAAATAAAATGAAGACACTCTATGTGAATCTGAGGCAGAGTACGTAATTCCTACACTCACTCATGAGCAAAGCAAGACAATGATGAAGCATCATTCTTTATTAAAATGGTGCTTTCCACCACTCAAAGCTGAAAGCAAATTTTCAGTTTATTTGTAAACAAGCTTGTTAGGGTATACATTAAGTATATCTGTTGCTTCAGTTTTGCCTTTCATTAGTTTATCCATCTGGCCAACCTAAAAGGAAGACGTCCCGTCAAGCCCCTGGACATTTAGTGATAGCTGCATGACTTTTAGACAGCTCCTTTGTTTCTCTGTGTCCTCTCTGTTCACTCTCTACTATACATCTGGACTCAAAAAAATCTATAAATCAAAAGATTTTGTGGACTCTCCATCCCAAGGCTGGATGAAGCTCTGAGTAACCTGGTCTTGTGGAAGATTCCCTGCCCATGGCAAAAGGGTTGGAACTAGACGATGGTCCCTTCCAACCCAACCATTCTATGATTCTGTGATTTTATGCCTGCAACAAACTGAAATGCTACCTCTTTTTTTCTCTGGTATTTTATAAGGTGGCTTCTTATGTCTTCATTTTCTTTTTTTGTTTTTGTTTTTCTTTTTCTTTTTTATTTTTGCTGTTGCAACCAGGTAACATTCTTTCAGATTTTGCTGTCAAAAACTCATTCTGATCTCATTTTTAAATTCTGTAACAGGTCTGCTTCTTTTTCTTCCAGATAGGAAACCGAAGATGTTGTTATATAAGCTACAGCTTTTCTTAACATTTGTTGCTTTCTGATAACCCTGATAATCTCTGGGTTTATAAAGTGCATCTGTCTTTTTAGAACACCTGTTTTTAAGGGGCCAGAACACAAAAGTACAAGTGTTGGCCATCATCCTTCCAGCTGTATGCCAGAACATTCTGCTTCACTAGCCCTAAGACAGAAAAAGTGAAAATATTCAGGGAGGCATTTTCAAGTTAATCACTACAAGTTTGGAAGCTTTTTATGCCTCCAGTGAAAATGTATGGGATTGATTTATTTTGTTCTATCCAAACAAATTTTGTTCTATCTACAGTTAACTGTGAGATAACAGATACAGCCATTTAATCTCTTATAGTGTGCATGTGTGAATATCCTGTACACTCTTAAAGAGTGAAAAATACCTGGTGAATTACTTCTTTAGTAGGAATCTGGCTGTGAACTGACAATGTGTGAGCAGAATGAATCAAAGTCTTTCCTATAAATTATCTATTGACAATTAGTCCTTATGCCTGTGTGGTGGCTGCTTCTGATATTCTTGTGTGAAATTGTTGTGAGGAATAGAGTGATCCAAGTAGTGTTTTGAGTATAGGAAACCAAAAGATCTTGTCTTCATGCAGATTTATATCCCTTGGCTGTTTGATTTTGATGTGTCTCTCTGTGAGATCCAAGTGAAGCTTTCTCATGGTTAGTAAGTGGGGGAAAGGAGAGGAAGAAGGAGGAGCTTCATCCCCCTTAGGTTTTCTAGCACCGATAACATCTTTAGTTCCTGCATCACCATACTGTTTACTTGGGATGCTAATACGTTCTTTCTTCTCTGCTTTGTCATCTGCTTGATGATCTGCCTGATCACTGCTACAAGTGTTGTGTATACAGATGTTTTCCAGGTGTTGATCTTTCCATAAAACAGGCTTGAAACTAGTCAGTGAACAGAAAAACTAATGATGAGAAAAGGGAGAAACATGCAAATAGGGACAATGCAATTGCATAAAGGCCCCCAAGGGCCTTACCTGCCACAGCAGCCAGGGTAACAGCACACAGATGTAGTGGTTTGGCTTCAAGAATACGACTGAGACAAAACTGAAGGACAGTGAATGGGGAAAGATGGATGCCAAAAGATGAGATTTGTGGCAGTGTTTAGTAGACTAAACAGGGAATGGCTAAACTGGCAAAGAGGGAGTGCCAAAGGGGCTGTATCCAGTAAACCACCTTTCTCCTTAACTTCCATGCCACTACAGCCAGGAACATAAGTGTAAAAAGTGTAAAAAGCACACTCTGTAGGAGAACAAGCCACTGCCTGCTTTTTTGCAGAAGAGCTCCGCAATTAGAGCATTCTCTGGCAATACAGATGTAGGTTTGATTCCTGAATTTCCTGGATGGAATTAAATCTCCTACTTCACAGTAGAGGGTCAAACTAAAGCATTTTGCTGAGTTGGAGAGAATTCTAGGCTAATGTTGGAACCAGATACCTCCATCGTTCAGCTGAAAAGCTGTCTCTTGCACTCTAAGCAAGGAATCTGTCATCTTGCTTGCTGTCAGCTATTGGCTGTCTTCAGTAACACAACTTCAAGCACCTCCAGGAAGCTTAGTTTCCCGATAAGCCATAAACGAATAAACTGTATGTAGGAGACATGGGAAAAGTTGGTAAGCTCTTTTGCACATAAGCCCTTAATGCCCACACTTCGGACAACTCAGTGCTTCTTTAGATTTCATGCTAGTTTTCTGCAAAACAGTTTATCTAGTGAGTGAGACTGAAGATAGGAAAAAATGACTATTCTTAGTTTTTTGAAGAACAAAATGTATATCAAGCAAGTTTTCATCTATAAACCAGAAAAGTTTCCAAAAGAAATATAAATAGTTTTTAAAAAGCTGAAGATAATAGAAAGTGCACTAAAATTATTAAATTAGATTAAATAATATGTCTTTTAAAGATGCAATTACTGATACAAAACGAAACATTTTAAGTGTCTTGCCTCTATGTTTACCAGTCCCCTTTGCTTGCACTATTTCTCCTTGGAGCTTTTGGCAGTATCATTTTTCTTACTGACTACTTTAACTCTAATGGGATACAGTGAGTTTCTGGGGCAACATGATTCCACCTCAGGGAGCATCTGTGACTAGAAGAACTTGCAACCAGCTGAACCCACTGCCCCTTAAAGTTAAGGCCTATGTATGCAGTTATAAATCTGTAATTATGTCACTCAGGAAGACTAAACATTAAGAGATATTGTCTAGAACCACGGAATCAAGAGCAGTCAGGAGTACAACCAATGTCTCCTAGATCTAAGTGCTGCTTACATAATTGTATTGCAAATTGATAATCAGTATGCTGCGTATCAGGTTTAATTAACCTAGTTGTTGTTTATAGTTAACATAAAGTATTTTTGGCACAACTCAGTGAAGGACTGTACAAGCACCGAATACTGCACAACAAATGTTTAGCAGGTGAAAGCACAACGCCACCTGTAACTATACGTACAATACTGTAGACATTAAGCACATACAGTGTACTATTCAGTGTGTTACATACCTAGTTAGTCAAGGAAGTTATTTCTGATTATTGACATGGCCATAGAAATACATGAAAAATTCTTCCTCTATACATACAAATAACATCAGTATTAAAAATGTTAATTTAGCATTTGCTTTAGCTTCTTATCCTTGAAAATTATTTCTGCTGAAAAAACCCAGTGTTTGTAAGATGATGAAAGACCATGTCTTCATAACACTTCCATGAAGCCTGAATTATTTATTCTGTCAAGTCTATAGAACTGGTGTGGTATGTCTGTGATGTGGAATCATAAGAAGACAATCTAAGGAATATAATTTTGCTAGCCTAGTCTAATCTTTGGGTTACTAGTGTCTATCGTAATGGGTCTTTCTGAGAACAGTGGTCTACTGAAACCATCAACTCATTTTTGTGAAGTTTTCTATCCCAGACAAGTGGTCATAACTTAGTGATATTTCTATCTTGGCTGAGTTTGCACTGTCATTGAAAAACAAAGTTATTAGTCACACAGCTATAAATTACTGGGAAAGATATGGTGTCTCAAACTCTACTGTATGATAAATTGAGCCTGAAAAATCCCTGGATTCCATTTGATGAAAAGGCATACAGGGACTCACAGAGACAACTGAATAAATTAAAGATTTAACGGCGAGGATGAGGATGGATTGACAGGGCAATAAAAGAATACTGCACTGCTTATCACGTGATCTTCCAACTCCCAGCAGTATTTCAGAAGTTTGGTAGAGTATTCACTTCAGTGAGTTAAGATATCTTGAACACATTATAATACAGTTTATATTGTTTCCATGTGGCTGTTATGAATTTGCATTTCAGAGTTACTGCTGTCATCTTTAGACTTCATCTTGCAAAGAATGAAAGCAAAAAAGCTGCTGGTACTGCATCCAGGCCTATTTTCAAACCTGGTGGTAAAAAAGATATCTAATGCTGGTCAGAAGTGCATCTTCTCTACAAGGCTGTTTCATGCCATATCAAATAGACATTGTACATTGAATTATTAGTGATGTTGTCATATTTTAGAGCCTTATACATTCTTAATGAGGGCTTCATTCCCTAAATAAATCTATACCTGAGTAATTGTGTGATTTCTGCAAATATGATCATGAGCCACTCTGATTCATGGCCTTTCTGAAGAAGTGGGAACCAGGCTTGCAGCAGTGTCAGGGATGGGAAGAACACAAATGGATATAGTCAGGTTATTAGTTTCTCCTAAATATTTTAAATGATCTGAATGAACATTCAGTAAGATAAAAGATTCATTTGCCAGTGTGACAATCTTTTCTGGAAAAAAAGTCTGCCCCAACATGTGCACTGCTACCTAACAGAACTTTTTACAGACAGATTTTTCAATTCTTATTGACAGCAATTCCAAGGCATCTTGGAACAGCACATGCTAACTGGAGGCAATAAATTAGAAAATAAAATAAAATTTGATTTTTGCTCTGTAATCCTTCAGAAGCCAAGTTAATTGAGATTCAGAGATTATTTCTATGGTATGTTACATTCATTTTTCATACTGAAGTACTTTTCCTTTGTGCATACCCATGGGTAATGCAGTCTGAAAGGGTTGCATAGTGTGCTTTATTACCACCTTTACATGAGCTTTGACTAAAGCAGAGGCATAAAAAGAAAGGCCAGATTTAAAAGAATTTTTTTCATTTTGAAAACAAAGTGATGGCAGGCAATTCTTTGTGGATTCTTAGTAGCTGGGTGATGAAATCGGATATTCATCAATATGTAAAGTAAGACTGGAATGGCAAGTGTGACGTTTGCAGTACTGAAGCAGTACTATGAAGTGCTCAGAAAGGGCTCTTCATTTCTCAAGTGCTGAAGGTAATCAGGAATAACTTCAGTGAAATCAGCTGGGAAAAGTCACAGTACTTTGGGGGAAAACTGGAACTATGGCATTAATGCAGGGGTTTCACGCTGATTCAGAGCAGGTTGTACCTCTGTTCTTTGTATTCCTTTGAGTCCATAAAAAATCTGCTAAGGATATCAGAGGAGGTTTGTACAGAGAGACAATAGGGAGAACAAGGCTTTAGTGTAGTGGTTAAATTTATTTGGTTTGTTCCTTAAAACTGGATAGACGTAACCTTACACTGTCATTTAAAAGCTACATGGAGTGAAGTTTTGTAGTCTCCTTCTGTAGTTATTACAAACAGAAAAGGACATCCAGGGAAAATTTATTCAAGTGTCTCAGGTATCTTCTGCTCAAGTGGGACCATAGAATCGTAGAATGGTTCAGGTTGGAAGGGACCTTAAAGATCATTGAGTTCCAATCCCCCTGCCGTGGGCGGGGACACCTTCCACTAGATCAGGTTGCTCAAAGTCCCATCCAACCTGGCCTTGAACAGTTTCAAGAACTGGATAACCACAGATTTTCTGGACAACCTGTGCCAGTTGCACACCCACCCTCACAGGAAAGAACTCGTAACTCCAGAGTAATCCTGAAAGCAAATTCTCCTCTGCTGCTTCAGAACTATTGAATAACTATTCTTCTATAATTTGTCTAAGGCAAGACCTAAAGTGTTTTCTCAAGTGCCTCCAACTCGGGCAGTGCATTGCAAGATGTTATAGAGGATCTGTAACACAATCCTAACCTTCTTTTGCAGTGAGTGGTGAACATTGGAGGTTTTCAGAGGAGCCCCATGTGTGTTTTTGGGGCTTTCTTTAGACACCTAAAAGGACATTATGGCCGTAGAGTGGTGTCTGGACTCTCATGTTCTGGAGTATATATGACCATAAATGGCCATGCATAAGGCATCTCTGTCCATTTCCTGTTTTTCAGTGAATGCCTCAGTTAAACCAGATTCAGTCTGGGGATCAGAAATCAGAGGCCAGTCCAGTCCTGACTGGTGCCACAGGAGATGGGGTAAAGACTGCAATAGGCATGCTACCAGTGCCAGTCACAGGGCACTGTTCCAGGTCTGTCAGGCTGGACTCCATTATAGGCTGGGCCTAGGCCTAACAGAAACCTTCCAGACAGGGCAGGAATGATTTTGGACTTTGCAAGGGCTGGGGATCACCCCAGCCAATAAACACTGGCTTAGTTGGCTGTGGCCACCCCATTGTGGGGAGTAAAGAGTGAAGATAAATGCCACACATGAACAATTTTTCCATCTCGAGAGAGCCTTCAGAAGGGAGTTTAATGCTGTATGTCATAAGTGACGCAACCACCAACAAGTAGACTTTTGGGTCATCTAAATGCAACTCATGCCTGTGTTCTACTTGCTGGACTACAGACTGTACAGCTTTCCCTAGAGTCCAGTACTCACCTCTTTTTAAAGTTATTACAGCAATGTTTTTATAGGTATAAATAACTGATGGCATCATTGCCTTTCTGCACTGATTAGTGATTGTACCAACAAAATAGACAACTGATACTGAAAGAAGTGATCTGCACCAGAAGCAATACTGCATCTGTAATTATTCTAAATCACAAGCTCTTGCTCAAATGGGAGGTTTGGTTTAAAAATTCTTCTTTGAGGTAGATATTTTTTCAGCTTGACACTTCCATTGAACAGTATGAGCTATATTTAGTAGTTTACTGCTTGCTTTCAGGTCATAAACACTGAAACCTTGTTAGAATTACACCCTATAAATGATAATACAGAAAATATTCTGCAAATTATTAGGAATCTTAGAATTTATGTTAATAATTTATTCTTTTCATATCAAGAATGTGGCCTGCTGGAAAGTATTGGTTCATCCATGCAGCAATGTAAGCCATGGATATTTAATACTCAACTGTAGTATTATTTATTTAGTTAAATGGATAATGTTGAGATACTGAAAGAATAAATCACTATCTATCAAATAAAAACTGTCAAATCCCAAAGATATAACAGTAAACAGCTCAGCAGTGCTCAAATGCAGGATAGTTAACTGCAAAGCTGAAATGACATATATCAGAGAAATGGACATTTTATTAACTTTCTGGAAGCTGATACTATTATCAATAACTCATCCTAAGGGATGATTTAATGGGATTTAGCTAATATCATAAAACATTTATATAGCAAATAAAAAAATAGTCTAATCCATATCCAGACAAAGGAAATGTAATAGAATGAGGGAAAAGTATAACAGAAAACTATGACTAGAAAGTAATTTCAGTGGTGGGAGGGGGAGAAGCAGTCCACTGTATCCTCTAAGACGGATGTACCTTGACAAATGCTCAGGTAGCTTATTCTTAAACAACTTGTCCCTTTCCTCTTTGCAGTTTATTTCAGTAGTTCACTATCTTTACCAAAAGAAAAATATCTTTAAAATCCTCCTTGAATTTTTCTTAGTACAATTTCAACCTCCTATCTGTTGTACTAGCTGTCATTAGCATGAAATACAGCTTATTCCCTCTCTGTTTGGCAGCTGTACTTTGTTATCAACTACTTCCTCAATCTTTTCCTCTTTAGACAAAAAAAATTTAATTTTTTTCAGTCTTCTTGATTTTAGCTCACACCATGAACTAAACAAATGACAGTTGACTTTCCTGTCCTCTCATTATTCTTCTAATTCTCTCTTTTACTTTCTTATTTGGAAAATTTTGATCAAAACTGATCCCAATGCTGCAGCTGCCTCAGCATGAAATCTCTTCAAGAACTGCAAATTCTTTTTCTTTCAGGAGGTCCTGGAGATGATGTTACTTTTTTCACAAGTGTGGCACTGTTGACTCATGTTCAGCTGTCATCTGCTGTAATGTCAGACCCTACTCTGAAGCTGTGTTTCCTAAGCAGTTGTTCTGTATTCTGTTTAAATGGATTATTCCTGCACAAGTGTAGAATTTACCCCTTACTTCCCTTTGAATTTCAGTTATTATTTCTACTCCCTGTGTCCAATTTGTCAAGATTAGTTTGAATTCTGTCCTCCACTCCCACTTTCACATTTCTTGGAGATTTCGTAAGCATGAACTCTATTCCATAATCTGTGTCATGAAGGGAAGCATAAACCCAAACTCAGGTGAAACTTCATGCTAGACGTTCTTCTATTTGATAGTTGGTAAAAGGTATTATTTTTCTTAAAAAAAGAGTATGATATTTAAATCTAGATCATATGTTCATAAATTGATGGTGAAAGCATCATTTAAGCTACCTGGAGTCAAAATTCTTAAACATCGGATAGCTTATGTCCAGGCTTGAGTATCTACTATCTGTGTATTCTTGCTTGTAGAAGACAATTAGACTGATTTAACACAAGGCGTCCTTGAAAAGTACATGATAGCCATTTTTTGTGTCTTTTGAAAGCTGTTTACCAGTGTCTAGATTATTTATTTATTACATAATCTGCTGGGAATTTAAATTGAAATGGTCCGTGTATAGTTCATCATCTCTTATTTTGTTCTTTATTTTAAAACCAGCATGATGTTCAGTCTTTTTTTCCACATTCCAAGATTTTGCTGTCTTCTCACTTTGCCATTTCTCAGAGAGAAACATTATTGGCTCTGATACTGCTTCAGCTATTTCTTTAGGTGCTGTAGAATTAATTTTATTAGACCAAATGAATGTGCATTTAATACAAAACTTTAGTAGCGGCTGGGTGCTGTTGGAGTTAGTGGATTTCAGAAGATGATACCAGGACAAGTCTGTATTCCTGAGTGAAGATGCTACAAAAATGCAATCGTGCATTTAGAACATAGTCAGACGGGTTTGATTCTGTTGTTATTGTAAAGACAGAGAAGCATTAAAGCCTTGGCTGCCCTCATAGCCTCTGTGCAATTCTCTTTATTCAATAGTGCCATGTGCTGGGAAAAGTTACTGGTATGATCAGGGGAATGGGATGTCTCTAACAGCAGTTTATGGCTGAAGCTTCTTTTTCTATAAAATATAAATGCAGAAGGAAGACAGGTTGTAGTTGATATTATTGATATGTAGTTGATATTATAGTATTGATAACTCTAATACAGCAGTTGTAAGACAATGCAGAGGTTTTGTGTTTGTAGGTCACCATGGCTATAGCTAATACTCCTCTTTGGACAGCTGCTTTTGATTAGCCAGAGCGGGAAATTTATGCATATAACCATCTTGATGGATTGAGACTATAGTTTAGACTGATAACCTTGGCTGAACTGGCAAGTTGTACAAAGTCCATCCCCACACCATGACAGAAAAGAAGAAGAAAAGAAAATAAGAAAGAAAACGAGGAAAAGAGTGGAAGTCAGTTCTCCTTACAAGCAGCCAGGATAATTACTCTATGGAATGTTTACCACATTTATCTACATTATAAGATGTGGATGGCCAAAGAGAGGGCTCATGTATTTTGTGTGTTATATAAACTACAAAGCAGATTAATGATTCTTAGAAAAATAATGATCAGAAAAATGACAAAGATTTTCTTTCTCAGAAAGATAGATACAGACAGTTTAACGTGCTGCAACAGCACTGCCAAACAGACAGGAACATCTGCTTGTGCTGGTTTGACAGGCAATGGTTTTAAAGACACCAGGTGCCAGGATTATGTACCACTGAAAGATTCACTTTTCAAACCCTCAAGTTCCATGCTGGCAAACATCCAGAAGGATCAAACTGAAAGATAAATTTCCTATGACATAAGTGGCATTCATTTGTTTAAACTGAAGATGTGAGATGTTCCAGTGCTGCTATGACAGCAAAGAATTCTATTTCCCTAATTATGGACTAAAGACTAAAGTTTTCTCTCCTGAGTAGCTCAACACTGCTGTTAAAAGCAACTTACCCTCACTATGATAAGAGTTGTCATGTTACACTACTAAATCTCTGAGTAAAGAATAGCCTGCCAAAATTTAGAAAAGATGACTGAATAGTTTAAATAATAATTTAATTTTGTTCAGTCTATCTTGACAAAGTATTCTTCAAGAATAAGATTATATCTTGCTAACCAGTAGAAGAACACTTATATACAGTCAGAGCTCATTCAATTCATTTGGGATCGGGAACTGAAATTTGCAGTGCATATGGCTAGTGAGGTGTACTATTTGGATGTATTGTCTGTGTTAGTGGCCACCAGTGGAAGACCACGATTCATAGTTTTACAGTGTTCCAGTTCCCCTCACTTTCATTTGCTGTGATGTAGCTGTGAGCTAGTCAACCAACTTCTCTAGAAAGCAGTACAGAGCAGCACTTTTGCTCGGGGGAACGTCCTCTTTTTTCAATCTGCCATTCCAAAGATAATGTCTAGAGGACACTTTGAAGTACTGAAAGTCTCTGTACCAGCAGATTTTTCTCAAATTAGCAGGCCTTTAGTGGAGTTTTACCTAATTGATTAAATGGCTAGGATAAGTGATTTATGAGAAAAGAATAAAATAACTTTATGCGTATTGCTTGGTTAAATTACAGTTACTCTGCCTTTAATAACGATCTACAGGTATTATTTGAGAAGCATATGTTCCTTGGATGGAGATGAATTGTTCACTGTTATCCAAGGACCTATAACCAGAAGTACAGCTACAAGAATGATACAAAACCAATCACCAAGATAATATTTGTGATCCCTTTAGTCACTTAAAATTAAGATTCATGCAAAACCAATTTCCTTGACAAGCAAGTTCATAGAATATTCATGTCAGAGTATTCCTAAAAATGGAGTATACCATTTTGTGCCTAGATGCCCTCTTTGTGTTGGCAACAGCTAAAAATCAGCTTTAAAAAACCTTGGGATTCAAACCCATCCATTGCACAGACAGAAGCAATAGCAAGTGGCTAGGCAAACACAGCAAGTAGCCAGCTATGAGCAGATGATATTCAAAGTAGTAATAATTGCTTAGAGAAGGATCATCTGCAAATGCTAATATTAGCCAAAGGAAGTCTAGCTAAGGATGGGGGAGAAACACAGCAAGACACACTAGTCCAGGATGCAAAATCTCATTTCCTGAATTGTTCTCAATTGGGTAAATTTTTTGTTTGTCCCTGGACCCTGGGTCCAAATATGACTGCTGCTCAAATTTACATCTGGTTTCTTTCAGTTTTGCTTTGTGGTGGCTGGGTTTTCTTGTTGTCTTTGGGTGTTTTTGTTTGTTTGTTTTTTTGGTGTTTTTTTTTAAATGAATGGATTGATTCTTTGTCTTTGATAAGTGATGCTAGGAAATTAAAGCTGTTTTGGGTAGGTGGGATTTGCCATGTGGTCTCCTGGTACAATGTTAGGCCGGTGCGTTGCAGTTTGTTTTCCAAGCCAGTCTTACTGAGGGAGTACAGGTCAAATGAAAAGAAACCATTTTTCCCTCCTGTTTATTATTTTAATCTTTTGGTGGTGTCACAGCTGTGAATGAGCAGGGGTGGAGGGTTGCAGTACAACTAGGATAGCTTACTCTGGATGGTAATAGACCTTTGGAAGCAGGACTGAGCTTTGTGACCTGTAGACTTTACAAGAAGATTAGAGAACACAGGCCAAGGAAAAGTCATGAAGATAGATGAGAGAAGAGTCAGAGCACAGTCAGTCCTGTGATTCTTGCAAGAGCATTTATTTGTGCTTGTACACTCAGACTCTTTCCAGTGACATCAGCTGTTGTTCACCTGTATGCCCTACCTCATTTGAAAGTGTTTTGATGTATGTGGGTGTGTGCCTCATATCTACAGATATATCCACACATTCACTTCACCAACAACATCTGTTCTAGAACAAGAATCCACCCACTGATATTTCTGATTCGTAAAGATTCTGCTTCATAGAGATTTAATAATGTGTTCCTCTTTAAACATATATCTACTTTTCTGAAATTGGACAGGAAGGTTAAAATAAAGGTTAAACAGCAGAGCCCTTTCCTATTAAAAAGCCTGCCTTTGTATAGTAAATTGATCATTACTGCCAGACCCAGGGATAACGACTTGGTACCCTGCTCAAATCTAATAGAATCTAATAAGATGCAGGATTTTATATCCTTATCTGAAAACTCGATTATCACTGCTTTTATAGACAGACAGTTCAGTGTAAAATTCTAGAGGAGACAAGATGCCGTTACTTTGATGCAGTTTCTTGAGTTGTAAGTTCTCTGAATTTTACAATGCAATAAACAGCTACTATGAGTTTGAGTGTGTTTTACAATGAGATGGGAAGTTTTTAGAGACGTGACCATTGTCTATTTTTAGATGTTTCTGACAGATAAAAGGAGCCTTAGTAAGAATGCAGAACGAGAATTTGCACCTACTTCAAAGCTCCTTTATACTGCCAAAGTGGCGATTAGTGGCTTTTGTGCAAATAGCAATCAGACCCATGTGATTTTGAACTGTTTTCTGATGTGTGGAGAACAACTTAGTAGCATTATGCTGTGTGAAATGGCTTCTCATAGCTACAACTTCATTAATTTTTTTGTGGTTGAATATGGAAAGGAGTGGGGGGTTAATTGTAATTTTATCTAGTTTTTCCTACTGGTTGCCAAGTGTGAAAGGGCTTTTGGGGAGAAAGGGTAATTATTTCCTTTGGTTAATATGCTGATTTTGGCTGGAATAGTTAGTTTTCTTCGTAGTACCTACTACAGGACTGCATTTTTGGTTTGTGCTGAAAACAGAGCTGATAACACAGGGATGTTTTAGTTACTGCTGAGCAGAGCTTACGCAGAGCCAAGGCCCCTTCACCCTCTCACCCCACCCTACCAGTGAGTTGGTACTCCCAACAAGGAGTTGGGAGGGGACACAGCTGGGACAGCAGACCCCAATTGACCCAAGGGATACTCAAGACCATATGGTATCATGCTTAGCAATAAAAAGCTGGGTGAAGAAAGAATGGAAGAATGTTTGGGGTGATGACATTTGTCTTCCTAAGAAACATTTATGTGTGATGGAGTCCTGCTTTCCTGGGGTTGGCTGCACACCATGCTTTGCCTATTAAACTGTCTTTGTAACAACCCACCAGTTTTCTCACTTTTCTAATTCTGTGCCCCATCCCACTGAGGGAGAATTGAGTCAATGGCTTGTTGGTGCTTAGTTGCCAGCTGGAGTTGAACCATGACAGTTCAAAAAATAAAGAAAAGGTTGGGTGTGAAATATCCAGCAGTATCTGATTTAGTTTCCAACCTGATCTGTCTCTGTGAAGGCTTGTCAACCTTTTATAATGTGTTATTCAAAACAGTGGGTAAGGGACCTTCTCCTAACATTTTCTTGTTTGATTTGTTCTGCTGCAGTTGGTGTCTACTTTCTGACAATTTCCTTGAAAGTTGTGTAGAGCAGGGAGGGGATCTCTTTAATTTTAGAGTGTAGTAAGTACTCAGTGTGTAAATGAAATTTTAAGGTGATGTAGTAAGTAAACACTTATGACTACAGTAATATGATTGCTAAAAGAATACAATTTTTGGTGATGTTCCCGGTACAATACAAAGGAACAAATTAGTAATTGTACTGGAAAGAAAAGTCATAGTTTGGCTCATAAGGAGTCAACTTGAAGGCTTGTTAGGCCACATGAGAATGAGGAATCATTTTTTATTCTTGGGGAAATGAGATATGAAGTTGTAATTACTGATGATTTATCTGTTGCATTTCAACCTCCCGTAGTTTATTCTGACTAAACCAGGCTTCTTTTCTTAATATCTTAAGTACACAGAGTAAGTCATGTATTCAGACCAAGGTAAACTCAGTGAGATACAGGGAACAAAATGCATGTTTGCCCTCAGTAGGACTGGCAGTTAAGTTAAATTTTCAGTGACATTTCTGTGCCTGTGAAGGCTTAGAGAATGTCGTGCTAATTTCTGGGAGCCTTAGAAACTCCACCACAATGGCTCAGCGCAGTGATAATATTTTTGCTGATGGTATTACTGAAACACCTGCTGATGGCTCTAGATCCCAACTGCAGTGCCACTGCAGCAGAGGGCTCCTGCTCCAAAGTGCTCTGTCTCATAATATTGTAATACACAGTCGAAATGTAAGGGTGCAAGAAAGCAGTGACATTTTACAGTGATAGAGTCAGAAGATACCTAGGCATGATTTTGAAACTTTGAAGGACAAGGAAGTAGCTTTGACAATCACAGGAAACTCTTTCTAAAAGGAATAGCAGTCATGGAGAAGGCATGAAAATGCTTCTCTGAAAACACAGTAAGAAAGAGTCTTGCACCATCTGGAAAAGGAAACAGAATATTTGATGCAGTAGAGAAAGGTTACGATCATCAGCCATATGGAGAAATATCATCATGCAAGATTTGCATGAAGGAAGGTATCTTGCCATTCTTGAGAACTGAGATCAATAGAGATTTGGGAAAAGGAAACAAACCTGTAAGTGAGCAGGGGGAAGCTGTCCCAGCAAAGGTACGGGTTCACAGCTAGGTCTATTCAGTCTAGCCTCGTGCTTGCCCATCTTTCCTGTGTAAGCACCAACATGCTTTTGAAAATTAGTCCTGCCAAGGTACAGTAAGGGTACAAGTACAAAACCCACACTTTCTTATATTCTGTGTTGTGCTGCTGTCTTTCCACTATCTCCTTTTTCTTTTTTATTTATTGCCCCCTCACCATTTCCCCCAAAAGGAGCTTTGCTTATGTTTGGAAAGAAGTCTTCAAATCAAATTCCAAGGGACATAGCTGCAAACCCCTAGGGGCATGAAGACTTCACTTTTTCACTTCTCTTCCTCTTGAGTTTGCAGTTTTCCCATCGTGAAACCCTGGACTAGGTCTGAGACTCCAACAGCGACATCCACTGCAAAGCAAGCAGTAAAGGACTAATTGCTTTAGTCAATACCCGTAGAACCAGAGAATCAGAGAATGGCTTAGGTTGGAAGGTGCCTTAAAGATCATTGAGTTCCAATGCCCCTGCCATGGGCTGGGACACTTTTCACTAGACCAGGTTGCTCAGAGCCCAATCCAACTTCACCTTGAACACTTCCAGGGATGGGGCATCCACAACTTTTTCCAGTGCCTCACACTAAAATATTTTTTCCTGATATCTAATCTAACCTAGTCTCAGTTTGAATGCATTCTCCCTTGTCCTATTACATTCCCCTGTAAATAGTCTCTCTCCATCTTTCTTGCAGGCTGCCTTCAGGTACTGGAAGGCTGCAATTAGGTCACCCCAAAGCCTTCTCTTTTCCAGACTGAACAATGCCAACTCTCTCAGCCTTTCCTCGTATGAGAAGTGCTCCATCCCTCTGATCATCTCAGTGTCCCTCCTTTGGACTTGCTCCAGCAGCTCCGTGTCCTTCCTGTTCTGGGACCCCAGAGCTGGATGCAGCCCTGCAGGTGGGGTCTCAGCAGAGCAGAGCAGAGGGGCAGAATCCCCTCCCTGGCCCTGCTGCCCACGCTGCTTTGGATGCAGCCCAGGACAGGATTTGCTCTCTGGGCTGTGAGTGCACACTGACAGCTCATGTCCAGCCTCTCATCCACCAGCACCCACAAGACCTTCTCGGCAGGGCTGCTCTCCATCTGCACATCCCCCAGCCTCTGCTGATACTGGGAGATGCCCTGACCCAGGTGCCTTGTAGCTGGCCTTGTTTAAATGGCATGAGATTCCCATGAGCACAGTTCTTGAGCTTGTCTGGATGGAGTCCTAGGTGGGATTAGTTGTGTACAAGATTCATCCTGAAAGTTATTTTAACTGTTCTTTCTTCCACCATGCTGCACTGGCAATATTGTCAGAAATCATATGTCAAACCAGCCTGGAGGGAATTTTTCTATCTGAGTTCTCATCTTTTTAAAACTGAGATTTAAACTAGGAACTTAGATACAGACTTAACTATTGCAATCATTTTGAGCACTGCTGTAAGCTAAAGTGTAGAAATAGACAGATAGGTAGATGGATAGATAAAAAGGCTTCTGAATAGCTTCTAGACTTCTGCTTTTCCCATGACAGACTCCTGCAAGTGATTGTATGGATTTACATTGCATACAAATTACTCAGGACTTTGGCAATACGGTATTTCAATTATTTGCTATCAGTTGCAGAATCAATGCTTCACACGTACAAGCTCGCGTGCAGAACAGTATTTTAAACCATTTAGCAGCAATAAAAAATTATATTAAAAGCAAGAGGAGGGAAAAAAGATAGAAAACACTGATTAATATACATGAAGACAAATCCTAAGTAGAAGCTTTTATTAGCTATGAACTTATGCTATGAAGGTAATTTTCCTGTGCATAGAAATTATTTTTTTTCCTACCTTTGCAAATAAAACCATGAGGTGTATTTCAGAGTTTAAGGAAAGTTATCCTGACAGAACAATTATATAAAAATGTGGGGGAGGGGGGAGAAAATGTATAGATTTTACTTTTGAGTCATCTAAATGACAAAATGATCATTACAGGGTGTAGTTTGTTTACTAATGATATTTATCTTTTTTCTTTTTTAATAATAGGTTCATAATTTCAGCACAGAAATAATTGCAGATGTCTCTGAATGTAAAAAACATTTTTCCTTGGAAATTTAAAGAATAAAATCTCAGTTGCATAGCTGCATTTCATTTGCATGCCAAAGAAATTTATACAGTAATTTAATTGTGGCGAGCTTTTAAAATCACAGAAATAAATTCATCTCATGACTCCTCTTGATTTTCATTCTTTCTGGTTCCTCTAAAGATAGGCCATACCACACACTGCTGCACAAGCGAGAGGTACCTGAGAATCAGACTAAACTACTCTAGCTAGCTGGAGGCAGTCTGGCCAAGCAGCATAAGGGTCTATCCCCGCTGATTAATACCCGTGAAAAGCACAGAGTACTGTACTGCAATGAGTTGTTTGCTAACAGGATTCAGGATTGCAGTCCTGAATTCAGGATTACTTTGGTATCTGTGCCCACTCTCTGACCTAAAAGACAATGGCTTGGCATAACTTACCATGCTCTCCCCATGGCTTTTTAATAGTTTAAAAAATAGTTTAAACACATTTACCATGACAGTCTCTGCTGCTTGCTCATCTGAAGAAACCATTTGATTATGTTGTTCTAGTTTTGTTTGTAAGTGTGCAGGAGTCTGTGTGTTTTCCTGGAGAGGCTGCAAGGAAGATAGGTAAAAGATCATCTAATACTGTTTTGATTGTAACAAATAATGAAAAAAAAGTGTTGAAAAGAGAAGATGCAAATTGACAGAATGTTAGCAATGTCAGCCACCTGCTGGGATTGCAAAACACTGAGACAAGTTCCACACAAAATGATGATCCTGGTTCTGTGATCCATATGTAACTCATTTAAGTTTAACAGATAAACTACAGCTTTGGAGTAATTAATTTCTTCCTTTTCACACAGAGTTGCATATATGTGAACAATATGCACAAAAATTATTAATTAGTGTGCATATTATTTACATTTAAAAATACAATAGAAGATTCATGGAAATGCTTAGTGAAAATGAAGAGCAAGAAGATGTTAAAACCAAATTTCTTCTTTAATGAGATCCTTGGAAATATAATGAAAATTATCTTTCTATAATAGTTTGAAATTACTGAGCAACCTTGAGAGTTCAAGTAGAAAATCAATTTACAGCTCTTGTGGATGGATGCATAAAATTCTACTGGCCACACCAAAGAGCTCTGCATACTAAAATGTATCTTAACTTTAAAGTCTATAAATTAGACATTCATCTAAAAAAAAAAATATATATATATATCTGTACTGTGACCCCATGATTTGAACACTGATCTTATGATTTGGAAGTGGGCCATAATCTGAGCACCTGTTGGAGAACATTATAAAAGATAAATGTACCATAACATGTTACCAGATAGCATATATATCTCTCTACACTCCTGCATGTGAGAAATCAGGCAGCCATAAAATGACCATTTTAAGAAATGAATGAAAGTCTAATGCTTTTTTGAAATTTCCACTCAAGAGCTTGATTCATTCAAGGCCTTTATTCAGTCAAGGGATGAAGATCTATCCCTGGGATGAGACTGACCCAAGGTTTTATCTTCTGGTGCAGCAGCTCTTAAGAGAATATGAAGGCAGAAGATATAATTCCCTTTCCAAGTGACATGTGGAAAACAATCCTTTTATGTCACTGTGCTGAAAGGATTGAGCTACGTGCAATCCCATTCACTCACTGCTGTGCTTACGTGACTTTCTCTTGAACAAGGGAAAAGACTCCCTACCGTAACTTTAAAAGAGACTTTTTTTTTTTTTTAAGGTTTAATGTGCATTTCTAGTACTGGTACAGTTTTGATTTTTTTACCTCTGCTATTATTTATTTTTTATATTATTTTTATATTTATTTAATCAAAATACGGCCCCTGACTTGGAAAGTTTTCTCAAGCTTTTGAAATTCATGTCAGAAATATCCCTATGGACTGTGGTATCTATAAGTTTCAGACCATGGTGGTATAGCAAGACAGTTCTGCAGACTGTTGCATCATATAAATCCAGTCCTGTATTACTGCATTGCCTTAGCAGAGTATCCAAGACATCTCATGACTAAGTTGAGCACTATTTCATATTGTGTAAAACAGACAGCTCTCATGCAGCGAATGTGTTAGTGGTCCTTTAGTACTTTCATTCCATAAAAGAGAAAAAGGTAAGTAAAAATCAAGCCCCTGTTGGAGGGACTGTCTCCTTAAAAAGGCACTGACCTTTTCATGTAATGGTTATTCTTGAAAGGACATTCTGTGATTTTAAAATATTTTTTCACAAGTCACATATTTTTTCTAACCCAGTTTTAGAAAAAATCACCCAAGGCATGGAAGTTGCAGACAATATGAAGTCAAAATTAATAAAAAATGTTATTGAAAAGAAGTAAAGGCTGTGTAAGAGAAGAACTCTTGTCCCATGATTGCCTCTTTGAAGTCTTTATTTAGCATCCATGGTAAGTTATTACTTTGGCTACAGAGGGTTCAACTGCAATGTGTTGAAGGAAGTACCAGGTGCCATATACTCTTGTTCTGTCATTTTACTTCCTTCTCACTTCATTTTGTATGTCTAACACCTGCCTCAGAATTTTCCTCCATAGCCTATTCTAAATCAAACCTGATGTCATTTTTTCCCTCTTCAATTCTTCCTGTACAAAGAAATTCTATTTTTGACAAAACCAGTGTTAATTAGGATAATT
The DNA here is from genome assembly GCA_013400235.1 of Oriolus oriolus. Lineage (NCBI taxonomy): Eukaryota > Metazoa > Chordata > Aves > Passeriformes > Corvidae > Oriolus > Oriolus oriolus. The sequence goes on along the minus strand of VXBT01005402.1, from coordinate 379,607 downwards.
ACTGCCTTCTCTTTTTGCCTTGTCTTTTTCATATTTTTACATTTATTCTCATTGTCTGAAGCTCCTCTCTAACATATATGGAGTTACATATAGCATTATTTTTTTAATGTTTTGCTTAATTCATTGCTCAGTTTCCACAGCCTTGCTATATGCCACTGACCCATTGCTGTGTAAAATGCTGTGTTAAATATATTGTAATTAATTAGCAATTATTGGGATATCAGCAGGTGTCATTCAGGCAAGAGATTTCTGATAGACCTACGTTTTTGTTTGTGCTACCAAGTTACAACCATTGTTTCTATAAATGCCCACTGTGCAGTTATCAAAGCCAATAACTGCACTGATTTCATGGGGAATATAACGAAATTTAGTGTGAAATCTTAGGTATGTGGATAAGTTAATTTTTTTCTCAAGTGGCAGTGACCCAAGATACAGCTGGATGATGTGGTGAATCCTGTAGTGTACTTTGCAATGCCAGTGCTGTTACTTCCAGCCCCTTCTACTATTTAAATAGGTACATTATATGAGTTAAGGAGGATTTACTCAACACCTGGACAGATTAAAAATTCCATCTGTTTGTGCAAGAAATCTGTTCTTATATGTCTTTTATCCCATTTCTTAGCTTTTTGTAGAAGAAAAATTCAGGACCAAGGCTTCAGCTGATCTAAATTTCGAGAAGCTGGTTTAACTTTATCAGAGTTGCATGGGCTTAGAAGGAGACGGGAACTCCCCTTAATTAGTGTGCAATTTTACTTGATCTCTAGGAAATGTGATTCAAATTAAGTTGGAATTGTAAAGCTTCCAGGAGCCCTATGTGATACAAATTGAAAAATGTCAGTGCTGGTTGTCCTCTTACCATCTGTAAATTACAGTTGAGGTGATTTCCTTGCCAAAATAAAGTGGCATTGAAAAGTGGGATGCAGAGATGCACACATGGCAAAAGGCAGAGCAGAACACTACAGAGGAAGAAAAACCAGGATCAAGACTGACAAACTATCCCCTCATTTCGCATGGAAGGTAAATATAAAGATATTTTGATATTGCACACAGATGCCTGAAGACTCGGTTTCATGCAGCAGAATTAGACACACATGAATACTTAAATCAACAGAACTTTTATGTGTGACTAAACCAAGCTCATAATGGATATACTATATCAGCTATGTTGCAGCTGTCTCTGGCTATCAAAGCTTCCTTTTTCTGACCTAAGGGAATGGTAACTCACTCGTAAAATGTAAGATTCAGGAAAAAGGAGCACTCTTTAAAATTTTGGGAATAAAAAGCCCCAAACAGCCCCATTTTGGCCACAAAGTGGAATACGATGTCAGCTAATACACGGATCATCTGTTTGTGGAAGGCCATCTATTTTCATCCGCTTACATCGTGTGGGAAGAAACAGAAGGACCTAAATCTTGTTAAGTACCTTAAGTCTAGCTGATGCTTCTTTCTAAGAGCAGTTTTGATTGAAGCAATTAAGGCAGACACAAGATGGGAGAAGGGAGGATGATGAAAAGTGTAGCTATTTCAAGATAATGCAATTTCTGATGTACATGATACATTTGTGCTCAGGAACAATAATGAACTGTTGGAGGGGTTTGAGTACAAAGAACTATGGCTTTGCATGAGCAAGCAACACATTTGTGTCTGAGAACAGAAGGAAGAAGAGTGGAGATGCTTGAGATCTTCCCCCTTTTATTGTGAAGACTTAGAGATTGTGCTTCTTTCCCTTCCTCACAGCTGCTTCACCACTAGGCACGGACATGAAATGAAGCTTAGGCATTTTCTGTTTTCTTCCAGTTTGCTGCAGTAGCTGCCAGGGTTGGACAAGAGAGTTTAATCTCATTTCTGCCTCCCCAGGTTGCTCTGCATTCTGACTTGTAGCCTGCTGGCTTCAGAGAGATGATGCCTCAGGTAGGTAGGGCTACCAGTTACCTCGTGTCTCTTCTGGCAGTTCTGTGAAAGAGACTTCTATGCCGCAGTGTTTCCATGGCTCTTTCTGCCAGTGTGTAATATTCATTCTCTTCTATGCAGAACAGAAGTAAATAAAATGGCATGTAAAATCTCCCAGGCTTAGATGTCAATGAAGTTTTCTCAGAACAATTGTCTGGCCCATGAATAATCATATCTTGTCTGTTTGACCCGATAAAACAATTTAGTTACATCCAGTTTGTCTCACTAAGCTCAGGGAGGCACAAGGGGAAAATAGAAGCTTCTGAGTAAGAAAATCAAGGCCAGCTGACTCTAAACATTGTTTTCTACAAACATGAACCCTTCTCATACTGCCTGTCTTAAATCAGTGTAAATGATGCAAGATACTAGTATAATAACTAACATAATACTATGGCTAAGGTTTTGCCTGCATCCAGTACTTATAACACAAGGCATGAGTCTTTTGGCACAGCCAAAACAGGCTGGACAGAAACAAAGCTAGGCTTCTTAAAAGAAAACATGGGAAGAATGCTCAGTAGATTTTGAGATTACTTTGAAGGTAGGAGTTGCTTTTGGATGTGCAAGGGTATATAATAGCAAATTCATAAAAATTTGTCACCTTTATAATGCTTTTCAGTGAAGTCTTTTCCTCCCTACTTACACAGCAGTTTCCTACAGTTTAGGCACAGACCGGAGCTATGCACGTCTGACATTGCTCTGTCTTTGTCAGATTTGGTTCCCTGCTATATAAATGTGCTTTTCCTTTGTGCTGATATTTTGCTGTAGTAACTAGAATTGCTTACCTGATCCATACTGTCACAACCATTTGCTTGGGAGACATCCTCTTATTTCAGTAACTTTTATTGTTGAATATGCACTAACAGGAAGGACTCTTTATGGCTATATTTGGGAGTAGAAGGTCTTGTGCTGTGAGATGATAATGAAAGAGATGGTGGTAAGAACATGTTATGGAGATGGATGTTTAGAAAACAGTGGCATTCCAACACTGAGCAAGCCAGTAAGAAAGGGAAAATGTGAGCTCTTTACAGATAAGCAAATTAAAATCAAGTCTTGTGCACAGCTTTTCAAAAAGTAATTTTAGCAGTTTGTGTGAAATTAGCATACTAATTGTAAAGCAGGTTCTTGGGATAATTAATATTAGTTAATAAAGCTGTAATTTGACATCGCAATAAATTTTTCTTTTTTTGTGATTTCCAGTATGATCACATCAAGGAAAAGATGGAGAACAGTGGTTTTGGCATCCAATCCCAAATTCTCGCGTGTTTTTTTAAGTCACCAAACAGCTGATATGTAAAGGACTTCTTTTGCATGACATCTGTACTGTAATCTCTATGGACTGAAACATCTGTAAGGGATTCAGCCTGGCCTGTATGGTGTCACAGTGATTCAGTGGTGTCTGTGAATGGCCGTACCTGTTATTAAAAAGTACCAAGTCATTTGCTCTCAATTTGTATGATGTTCGCCAACAGCCATTTTTTTCCCTCCCAGCATCTCTGGCATCTTATTTCACTGTATTAATATTTCACTTTAATGTACCTGATTCAACATATATCAGGGATCTGAAACTAGCTCATTTTGGTTATTTTGGCATCACCATTTAATTTCATAGACTGAAAAGAAATTATATTTGTTCCCTGATTGGATAAGCATGTGAGCAGTTATCAAATAAACAGTTACAGAAGCAAATTTAGATGCATGAAATTGAAATTTGTTTTGCCATGAACATAAACTGTATACAGAAATTACCTTAAGGTGGATGAAGAAAAATGTAGCTGGAGAAGATTAAAAAAAAAATCACCTAAAAGCCCCCTCAAAACAAAACAGGTCCGTAATTACAATTTTCACAAGACTGAGATGCTGGTGTTGATGTTCTCAGTTTGCATAATAGCTGTTGGAGTGCAGCAGTCCTTGTGTATCCCTATTCAGAGTCTGTGGAGCCTTTGGACCAAACAGGGAGTCTTCTTGATCAATAGTTGATACTTCAATAGGTAGAGAGTGAAAGCCTCATATGACACTGAGCAACGTGGTCAGAGCAGACACCATATGGTGACTCTGAGTGTGCCGAATGTCATATTGTATCAGGGTTATTATTACTGTGATATCCACTATATTTGCATTTTCGTGACAGGCCTATATAACATGTACAGAAAGAAATACTGAAGTAGAAAAGCCCTAGCCATCAGTGATGCTTTTTCAGCACTGTGTTTGGTCATGCAGGGAGAGAGAGGGTGGGATGAAACTGTGGAATGCTTGGATTATTATATCTCAAGGTCACACAGCTTCTTTTAAACAATTGACATATTGAAGGTAGTTATCCAAGGCATGTCAAGAGAAGGGTAAGTGGATAGATTTATTTGATATTCGTTATAAAAAATATCAGCATACTCCTGATACTTTCTCTATCCAGCCACCTTCTTAATATCATTGTTCCATACATGATGTGTAAATCTGTTCTATTAAGGATAACTCAAGAGAGGATTACTTAGCAGTCAAGTGACCTTTCAACATGATTATGCAACATGGAACTTGGATTGTGTGTGGATTCTGTTGTGACAAAAAACATTCTCTTTGTTAGAAATCCACTGAAATACATGGAAAAAAGCTCCACCATACTACGGAGTCTTCAAATTTCAGTAAATATTAGGAAACTGTGCACTGAGGTAATGGAAAGTATTTAAACATTGAGAGCATTGTACTTTAGAAGAAAACAGAGCCTGGCTTTAAAATCCTGGGTCCTAATAAAGTGCTTTGGAGTCACTATGACTTACTATTTAGCGTTCCACCTCTGGGATCAAAAGTTTTTGGCTCAGATTTGTTTAGTGCATGACTGGGGAAGTTGTGCACATCCAGAGGTCACATTTGGGTTGAGATGTAAAATGGAGGTGGCCACAAAATATTTCAACAGCTTCCAATCTCTTGTTCCTGTTTTGCTTTCAGATACAGTTGTGTATTTTCCTCTGCTGCTCCTTGCACTACCAATGTGCACTCAGGTTATTTATGAAGACAAATGAAGACAAATAGGACTCTCCTCTTTTCTCTTAGAATTTTGGCATAGTTTGGATTGGAGGGGACCTGAAATCCATTGCCATGGTCAGGGACCTCTTTCAATAGATCAAATCACTCAAAGCTCCATCCAACCCAATTCTGAACACTTTCAGTGTTGGAGAATCCAAAACTTTTCCGGGTATTCTCTTCCAGTGCCTCATCACCTTAATGCTGCAAAGAAATTCTTCCTCATGTCCAGTCTAAACCTACCCTCTTTCACTTTAAAACTATTGCCCCTTGTTTCATTGCTAAAGGCCTTGATATAAAGTTTTATTCCATATTTCTTATAAGGCCCCTTTGTGTGTTGAAAGGCTGCAATGAGGTCTCCTCAGAGCCTTCTCCAAGCTGAACAACCCCACCTCTCTCAGTCTGTCCTCACAGGAGAGCTGCTCCAGCCATGTCTAAAGTAAGGTGAGGTGAACCCCACTCCACCAGTTTGCTATCCTATTCACTGAAAAAATATTTATTGTTTGAATTTATATTGTCATTTCCATTGTAAGGCTTGTACAGGTAACATTCTACATTCAAATGCTGAACATCACAACAAAACATGCCTTGCTCTTGTATAATTTGAAGTCTCCTGGACCAGTGATAAAAAACCCATAAAGAATTCTAACTTCAGTTCAGAAAATTCTATGACTTTCTTTTGTTATGAGAACTAATGTCAAAATTGAAATGTTTTTCAGCCCATAGAAAACTGAAGGGCTCATTATTCTTATCACTCTAGAGCAAGTCTCCCAAAAGCTACTCAACGATTCAAATCTTAAAAGTGTTCTTAATCTAATGATGAAACTTTGTCATACTGTCATAGTTCACTAAGGAAAATATATTTAGCTACCAAGAATTTCCACAGCAAATCTCATATTAAAGTCTCGATTTTATCCCAATCCTATATTAAAATAATTCCTTACAAAAATTGTATATACTGTCCCATGATTTTACAATAGCTTGGATGTCATGGTGTGTGCTTCATGCCTGTGCAGAAGCATAGTTCATAAAAACTTCAGGGGCTGCTATTTCTGTTCTTCTTTATATTGGGGTCACTAGAATCACAGAGTCACAGAATCTTCTGAGTTGGAAGGGACCCACAAGGATCATCACAGTCCAACTCCTGGCCCTGCATAGGACACCCCAAGAATCACATCATGTGCCTGAGAGCATTGTCCAAACAATTCTTTGAACATTGTCAGGTTGTGACCACTTCCCTGGGGACCCTATTCCAGTCCAACCACCCTCTGGGTGAAAAGCCTTTTCCTGACACCCAACCTAAACCTCCCCTGACTCAGCTTCAGGCCACCCTGACATTTTGTAACTGGTCACCAGAGAGAAGAGGTTGGTGCTGGCCCCTCCACTTCTCTTCATGAGGAAGTTGCAGACTGCAATTAAGTCTCTGTAATTTGTCAAGGTCTTTCTTCAGGGCCTCTCAACCTTCAGGGGAGTCAACAGCTCCTCCCAATTTAGTATCTAAATGCTTCAGCTTCCTTTCTGAGATTGGAAATTCTTCAGAGCAACCCTACCCCAACATTCACTCCTCCTTATTTTTCATGAACCTTCTGCACATCACAGTGGCTGTGGAGATTAGGGGGTACAGGTAAATCTAGGAATATTAAACCAGTTAAGATATTTTTGTATTGGTCCTTCAATGTTTTCCATATTCTACCACCATAATTCCAAGGTTATCCTCATTGTGTGCATAACTGTATCAATGAGATCAGTTATGACAGTGAGTGACATCTAAATTGGGAGTGAGGGAGGTGTGTGGTTCCCCTGTATGTGCTCCTGGACACTTTCAATTAATATTTTCAGTGCTTGGGTGAAATTGTCAATTTCATTCAAGAAATAATGTTTCTTTTCATGTAGAAATGGAGCAGAGCCTGTCTGAGGTTGCCCTTAGCTAGTGTGTCAGGGAATGATCTAGAGCCTGCATGCAGCAAGAGAAGCCTGGATTGTAGAAGGGCAGGGACTGGAAAAAAGCCTGGCATTCAGTCTGTGGGATCATGGGTGGAAGTCCAGCCATAGCTGCAGCACCCCAGGAGAATGAGAATCTTTACAGACAGGTAATTTTAGTTGTGTGGAGTCCTTCCATGTAATTATCCAATAGAGAAAATGTGAAAATCTACGCCAGCAGTGAGCCTGCTGACACACAGCAGAGGAGAATGTGTTTTACAGGCAAACACAGCAGCAGGCAGCCAGGAAGGGCTCAGTGCAGAGGGAGAGCTGGATGACTTCACAAAAAATGTGTTTCAGCCTGGAAACAAGAAGTGTGCTCATCTAGGTTCAGGAAAGAAAGTCGGAAAAGTTAGAAGAATGGGCCTAATTCTCTGTTGCTCTTTCACTGCTGTGGTGTTCAGGAAAAGTAAGAACAGGAAACTGGTGGGAAGAAGTAGGAACAGAATCCATGTGGCCCACAGCCCAGGCTTCAGATAAGATTTTAGAAAGCCAGATTCTGCTCTTGTGCTTTCTGCTGATCTAACACTTGGCTTTTATAGTCACAGTGTCTTGGTGCCACTATTTCTTCTCTATTGCCTGCCTTGTTTGATTAGACAGTATCAAAATACAGCAACAACAGCAACAACAACAGCCAACAGAAATGTGTTCAAAAAGGTTTCTTTTACATTTTGTAGGAAAATTCCCAAAGGCCAGTAGTATGACACGGGCTCAGGTCTGACTACCATTGTGTGACACATGAAGACTCTTTTCCAAGGTTTGGAGCTAAGCTGAAGAAGCCCTGTGTATTTCCACTTGTTCTCCTGTCCTGACAGTTGGGATTCATCTCACTTGACTGTAGGGTCCAGATGCAGCTGCATGACCAGCGGTATCTAGGTCTGTTTGAAGCTGTTGTACACGGTCCTGAATTTCTAAATAATGATGAGTTCTGGTAGATCTGCTCCTCTCTGAAACGGGTGTGTGAGGCACCCGGAGATGTACCACAGCACCTAACATGACATGAGACATCTACACTTAGATAACTGAAGTTGTGCACTGGAGATCTGTATCTGAAGTGATCATCCTGTTCTGCTTTATAGTGAAGGTCTAATCAAACAAACTTTATTGACTACCTTGGCAGACAATGAATTGCATTTAAACTCCACTGACTGCATTAGCTCAATTTTTATTGACAGTAAAAAATCCCTGATTTCCGTTCAGATGTGCATGCCTGCACCATGGACAGCCAGAGTGAGTCAGGCAAATCACAGCTGCTCTCAGTGCATTTTCTGGAGGATGGGGAGCCAGACATGTAACTGTTGTTCACACGAAAAATGAAGATGTGTAGCACCAACACGGTTATGTCAAACTGATGGAAAACAATGGGGTATGCCAACATTTTTGAACAGTAGGGTTTTACATTATTTTTTTCTCCTCATTTGGTTTGCTTATTTGCTCTGGCAGCCTGCATTGCACACTGAAACTGTTCAACAGTTGTCTCTTTAAGGATTTCAGTTTGAAGTATGTGTAGGATGAAGTAGAAACAAATGGAAAAAAGAAATCAATTTTTATGAGATCACATTTAACTTTGTTACAAACACCAAAGAACAGAAAATTAGTCTAGAATTCTTGTCTTATGGTATGCCAGCAATCACATGGAAACAAATAGGAAATCTAATCTCACCATTAGGCAAACTACTAATTTTCAAAATATGTATTCAAACTTTTCCCTCCGTTTGAAACACACATGTAGTTACACAACTTACCTATGAAGCTTTTTGAGTGTAAGCTCTCTTGAAAAGACATACCCTTGATCTCAAAGGTGAAGTTTGAAAATTTTGATCAGTGATTACAGTATTTCTATGGATCAGAGTATTAGTAATTTAAAGGAAGTAATGCTGAAAATGCTTTGGGACTCATTCTGTTCTCACTTTTCTTTCACAAGATGCTGAGCTTTGATTTTGATGGTCATCAAAGTGAAATCCATTACACAGTACATGTTTATGATTGTTGATCTGAATCTCCCATACAGTCTGAAAGTGTTAGGGAAAAAATATACAAGAATACAGTAATGGAGATTTTTCTTTGCTAGGAAACCAAGGGCTAATCATCACACCTACTTTTTAGTCTCTTATTTGCTAAATAGTGTTGAGTAGGTCATTTGTACTTCTCTTTCATAACCAAGCACATTAAGAAGCACAAATTATGCCTGCAAGAGCTTTCCACTACAATTCTGCCCTCTTTTCTCATTCATGTGTACCTGAAGCGATAATTGAAATCTGAAGTTCTAATATGCAGAGCTGAGAAATATGTGTCAGCCTATTGAGTACTCTCTGCACCAGTACAGAACAGAAGGCAGCTTCCTGGATATTTGGAAGTATTATGTTACCAACAAGATTCCCCATCTTACAGCAGAGACTGTCATCTGTTCTCACCAAATACAGAATTAAAGTATATATTTCAGGGTAGGGAGTAGGATGTTTAAGCTTGAGGCATGAGAAGAAATATCTGTTGGTATTTAATTCCCATACCTTTTGACTGGTTAACCGGATAAGTGGTTTGTTGCAGATTTCTCTAGACGCACACCTTATTAAGCAGAGAGAGAACTTCCATTGATAAAGGGCAGGGTCACAGGTTAAAATTAGTTTAATGTGGTTTTTCACGTATACTGGTGATATCTGCAGTTATTTCAGGTTCATGCCAATTCCACTTGTTTTTTTTTACCCATCAGACAAACACAAGGGCCCCCACACAGCAAGATGCTGGGTGAGATGTGTCAAGGTCAAAGGACCAAAAAACCACCTGGAATATAGCTTTGAATCTAGAAGTTCAACAGTAAAGCCTCCAGAAAGGGATTCTGTGGAAGAGGAGATCTTTTATTGTCTATTTTTTATTCCCTTAAATAATTTTTGCATCTTCCCCCCTTTTGTTTTGCTGTGCTGGCAGGATTACTCCCTTTCATCCTTTTCTCAGCAACCCAGAGAGGTTTCCCTCAGGTCGGCACATCTGCGGGAGGCCAGTGCTGGGGGGGGGCCCAAAGAACTCGAGCCTTGCTAGTGCCCTCACCCATAGTACTGCTTCTCCAGCAATGGAGACAGCCTTCTGGGGACAGGGACACTGGGACCAGAGCTGCCTGGGTTGCTGGGAAGGGCTGGGGGCATGGGGCTTCTGCATGCCTTACACCAGTTTCAGTGGGAGGAGAGCAGTACCAGGATGTGTCTGAAAAGGAAAGCTTGGCATTTCGGCAAAGAGAGGCAGAAAATACTGAGGAAGAGGAAGATCAGACTCCACAGTGAAAAGTCCACAGTGAAAAGTGATGACTGGTCAGTCCTAATCGGGAACTGATTGTTATGGGGAACGATGGTTTTTAGAGAAGGTTTCTTTTCAGAAACATTTTTCAACATTTTCAATTTGTTTGCATTTAGTTTTGAACCAGATTGTACTTGCAGAACAGAGTGTGTGTTTAAACTCTTCCAAAAGCCTGCAGCCAACAAAGGAGATGAAGGCATTCTGTTCCTCACATTACACAATAATAGGGAAGGAATTAATGATGTTGTGCTGAAAAAACCCCTTCTATTTAGATAGCTTTATGCAACAATAACAGGAGCCTGTCCATGAGCTCAGTGTACTTTCTATTTACCAGATATACTATGTGCAAATTACACAAACATGCTCAGGCCTCTGGAATTGCAAAATTAATTAATCAGAGCTTGATGACAAAGCAGAGTCCACTTCACGTCACATCCAGTGTCAGAGAGGGAAGATCATTTTGTCATTCAGGAGCAAGCCTGTGCTAGAAGACAGGTAATTTTGACTCCTAAATTTGTTCACTCAGTTCTGCTTCAATCCTTCTGGGAACAGTATTTCAGATCGACCAAGCTGTCAATGTTAATAATTAAAATTTGAAATTGGGGTGGTGGGGGGTGGAGAGAGAAGCATGAGTACCTTTTGAATAGGCGAATGCTTAGCTCAATCCAGAATTACCGTTTGGACTATATATTTCTGTAATATAAATAGTTACACATCATGTACAACACAAGAAATGGATGACTTACAGCTAGTGCAGAGGCAACATCCTCTATAAAAAAAAAAGTGTCAGCTTGTCTTCAGAGTATCTTCTATAACGTTTAGATTTTTTTTTTTCATTTCTTGGAGTTCAAATTATTTGTAAGATCTGTGAGATACAGTCCCTGTGTAAGATATCATTAATTTCTTTGTTGTTCCTGAAACTGGGTAAGTTGCTCTTTATATGCCAAGTGGAACAGCAGGAGTATTTTCAGTAAGGAGTAGCTGCACTAAAAAACAAGTAGTTGGTTAGTACTGTATGTGATGATCGTAGACTGGCAGGCTGAAAAGCAAACCTATGCATAAAGCTATAGCAAAGCAATCAATCACACAAGCTCCGTGAAGCATATTTATTAAGTTTTGGAAATTCTGAACAAACTGAAATCTTTGAGACCAATAGTTTGGGGTATCCTATCTTCCATAAAATTTTGCCATGTTGGCCTTTCCAGAGATCTCACAATGGCATTATCCTTAGCTTTAGTTTTAGACTGCTATATTCAGTCACCATGGTCCAAATTAACCACAGAAATGTGAAGCATGATCATTACTGCATGTTGTGAGCTCTGTCACAATAGTCAACCTTTGCCCGTATCAGAGATTTTAAAGTTGTTATTGTTTTCTGTTTAATCAAACATCTCGAAAACTTCCCAATGCTACCATTATGTCATGAAAACTTGTAATAAAGTTAAATGCATATGTTACTTGGATAACCTAACTTTTTGATAGATGTTCACAATTTTTAAAGCATATGACTCATATTTTGATTTTCTTTCTCTGTCTCTCAGAGGTGTACCTAGGCAGACCTAGGGTACCAGGTATGTCTGTAAATGAAGAAGGATATGAAAAGACTTCATAAATGTTTTCAGAGATGACACATTTTGAAAGTTGGATTGAGGATTTTTTTGGTAAATTATATGACCTATATAGAATAAGTGATAGAGAAAAGCAGAAAGAAAGCACAACCTTAATATAATGCCAGAAAGCACTGGCACGACCTTAATATAACTCTCTAGTGTTAGTAGTTTCTATATATCTTTAATGAAAAATTGAATATGAACTGGATTTTATTGCCGTTTTGAAAATGCAGCATATGGAATTTCTTTAAGCCTTATATTCTCTGAAATGCATGATCAAACTCTGTTTAGATTTCCTTTCTAAAGATCCTTTCAAAAAAGGCTCAGTGGTGGAAAACATCTTTCAAAAAATGTTTTTGTAAAGGGAAAATTTTAAAGGGGTTGGAGTCTTTGTGCATGTAACATATCCTGTTGTTAATACCGCAGCATTTTCATGTAAAATAATGATAAGGAAAATATTCTCCATTTCTCAGCATTTTTTTTTCTGTAAGAACAGATTGCTATTCTCCTGTCTGCACAGAACTTGCACCAGCTGTATCAGAAATTTAGCACAGGAAAAGAAAAAAGGTCATTTACATTGCAGATCCAACAGCAGAGAGTACTCCTCAAGTCTTTGGCTAGAGATGATCAATATAAAAAAAGAGATAGTTTCAGGTTATGTAACATTAAACGATGGGGGTCATACATTAGGAACTATTCTAAAAATAAAAAGGTTTATATAGAAGAAAGAAAAGAATGAGATGTACTTTCCTGGCCCTAACTTTTGCAAGCTAAGGGTACTTTTTTTCTGTCCAACATGACAGAATTTTCTAAAATATCATATTTTGATGCTTTACTTAAAGCTTGATGCTTCATAAATCTGATTTTCTAGAGGACGTCCTTTCAGACAATTTCAGTTTATTTTGCAAATTTCTCTACAAGAACATAAAATAGTGGGTTTGACTTATATGTGGACATATACATTCCTTGATGCTTAATGTATTTCTAAAAGAACCTCAGCTGGAAGTAATAGCAGCTGCTAAAGAAAATTCAAGATATCTTGAACAAAAAAGGGGAGAATATGATCAGGGAGTCTTGCTTATCTTCTCCATTTTCAAGGCTCTTTTTCCCTGAGGAATTTGAGAAAGGTAGAGAGACAAAAATACGATAAAACTGTTTGTACAGTAAACAGTTTTAGATAGATTTTCCATGGAAAATATCACTATTTTCTTCTGGGGAAAAAAATAAAAATTCTTGATAGAAGATCATAGCTAATTTGAATTATTTTGTGGTCACACAGCCTCAGGGTAGAGGTTTGGTTACCCCTATCTGCATTCCTTGACAGCCTCACCAGCCCTGAGGCTCTGAGGGATTGTCTTCCTTAACTGTGCTTTGTGGAAAGTGTGGTCCCATTTGGAGGTCCAGACTGTAGAAGAAAATGGGACTGTCACTCATTTCTCTGTAATGGCCTTGAGTAGCCATAAGAAACCTCATAAGTTAATGTGTATCATTTGGTTTTCTAGCCAACATAATATATTTTTACTTTTGGCTAAAAGAAAATTTCCATGGAAAAAGTTCTATTTTTTCATTCTTAGTCATGTCTCAGGTTCCTGTTATTTGGGTGCATCTGTGCCATTTTGGGGTTCTAATGTCCTGGTTTTTCATGACTTTAGTTTACTGATGACCACTGACACGGATCCTGCTCACCACACCCAGAAGCTCTCATCTGCATTAGAAATTAGTCCTTTACAAGAGTGTCCATGAAGAAAGGAAAAAGCCCAGTTGGGCAATGATTTGAAAGACTGACAGAACACTGAAGCAATATTTCACACATCCCTCAGATCACGAAAGGGAACAGAATTTCTGGAGGGAGTAGTAGCCATCCAACTAATTACTTTAAGGAAAAAAAGCTCACTGTCAAGGTCAGCCTGGAAACACAGTGAGGCAGGGTATATTTTATTACAAGGAACCTCTCAGTGTTTTAATTTGATTATGTTATTAGTTCCATGTAAGTGTATTAACTGAAAAGGCACGATTAGCTGAATAAATTTCAGGAGGGATGTGAAGGCTGGTGTCAGCAGTTAGAATACAGACACCAGTTTTTGCCTAGCAAGGCAAGAAAGCAAAATTTAAGGTGGAACCTCTCAGAAAAGAGACCAAAAAAACAAAAAAGCAAAAGGAATATTTATGTGATTTCTGCTTGTCCAGATAGAGGAAAAGCCTCTTTGATCAAATGACCTGAAAAAAGACAGATAACATAGTCTTTTGAAGGTCAAGTCAACCTTTGAGAATTAGTCTGGAGAACACAGTTCTAAAAAAACTTTCAGTAGCACAGTTGTGAGGCCTAGTCTGAAAAATCTTTTTACACTGACAACTAATGTTCACTTAAGAAAACAACCCCCAACAACCAAAAAAAACTCCAACAAAACCACACAACATTTATTTTGATACTTTAACAATAAAGAAAGTTGACTCTCCTTCAGGGTATATTTGAGGACTTGAAAGGTAAGACTGAAATTTGATTAGACCACCATTATATTCTTTTGAACACTTTAAAGACAAACACTTAAACCATGCTGCCATGAACCCAGATATTCCTTTCTTTTTCCCTCTGTCTCTCCTTGCACCTCTGAGTATTCATCTCCTCTTCACGTTACTCTTAGAATTTGAGCTAATCTTCTGATCTTTACTGTTGTCACTGCAGCAAGAGGAAGCTGAGAATGTTAAGAATTAGAGAGACTACATCCATCTGGACACCAAATGTCAATTACTGTCTGGGCATGATGTCAGAAAAAGTAGATTTTTTTTCAGTGATGCAAAGGAAGAAAAGATGAACCCATGCAGGAATTCCATATTTGTATAACTAATGTGTTTGTGCTCTTCTAGGGTGAGAAGGGTATCCTGCTGTGAACAAGGCCTTCATATTGTCTTTGACTTCCTATTGGCAAGAAGTCAGGACTGCTCATCCTTGGTGCTGCTGGCAGAGGCCATGTTCCCATCCACACCTGTGCTGCAGAGCTTGCAGAAGGGAAAGCAAGGCAGAGTGGGGGGACATGGTAAGAAAGTACTGAAAATACTCTCCCTGAACACAGGAGAGTTCTCCAAGGGAAGGAGGCAAGCACTCGAGACAAGAAGCCTGGGGAAAAACTGGCATCCCTGGGCCATCAGAGGTGACAGCAGTTCTGTCCCTCCAGCCCAGTGGGCTGTTTCCAGCTGAGATGTGAGCAAATTTAGTCCCAGATTCTTTCTATTAGCTGGGATCTGGTGTAAGATTTTTCTGCAAAATGTTGTGTTTCTACTTTCTTGAGAGATGAGAGAACATGTCAGGAGGGATTCTTTGTTTCCTTTAAGTTTAATGTGAGGTGCTGTAAGTGGATCAGACACTTCAGAGTCTGTTTTACAATGGCACAAATCACAAGAGTCTGCCCCTCCAATCCTCTCTTCCCTTCCTGAGTTGGCTTTTTCACTTCAATGCAAAAAAGATGAAATCTGGGCAACCTCTTTCAGTACCCTGATTTTGTCCCTTTTTGACTTGGATTTTCATTCCAGTTGCCCTGTTTTCAGGAAAAAAATAAAGGTAACATTTCTTTTACCAATTTTATGGATATATACTTGTAAGAAATTATTGATTTGAACTTTGTTCATGCAATATGTGGGACAAACACCTAGAACTGTTAGGTTTCCATTCAACTTGATTGCCTTATTGCCTTGATTGTCTGGGAAGAAGTGTTTTGGGAGATAATGATGCCAAGTTGGTTTTGCATCCATCAGATATATAACTTAGCCATTTAAACTTAAATTTACCTATTGGAAGCCTATGAAGGGCTGGCACTACAGCATAGAGGTGGATGAAAAGCAAAGCTTTAGAAATGGAAAAACATGCACCAATCATACTACTGTGTTAATGCCCAAATGAAGAGTGTGTGCATATACTGTATTTTTAAAAAAGTTTTTAAAATAGCTCACATGACTGTACTTTGGCCTCTGGGGAGGCAAAGAAAAAACGAGTATCTTCCTGTCAGCCTATGAATTATTGGGTAGGAAGGCATATTGGTAGCCAAGCTGAAGTCATGGGTTTACCAATAAAAGATGGTTCTGAAAGCTCTCACTGTCTCAGGAAACCCCACTGAAATAATTGTCATCACTACCACAAGTCCCTGTTTACAGAACTAACTAGACACTTCACTATAGCACAGGAAATTCTTTAAAGTTTGTGTGTTTATTGAGACTTCTATGGTGTATATAGATTGAACTAACAGTACTAAAACCAGTCAGAGAACACATCAAACTCAGTATGAATTACATTTATTATAAACATTGCTTTGTATGGAATAGCAAACTACCAAAATCCCCTGAGTGAGATTATTTGATGCCCCTTCTGCAGCCAGTGATCATTTCTGTAGATTATTTTAAGTTAAACTCTAAGCAAACACTTGACTGATATTTTTGGATCATGAGAGAACAGGCTGTAAGGAGTTACAGCTGTGAGCAAAGGTTCCCTAAACTGGCCTCTAACTGTGTTTCAAGCTTACCAAGACACCCAGCAGTAGGCACATCTGATGTCCTCTTCTAACTCTGTTGGAAGTGAGAATGAGACTTTGACAGTTTCAAAACAGCCCATCGTTGCATAAATGGAGGAAGGCAAGGTGCTGCTCCAGGGCACTATTCCAAGGTCGAGACAGTACATAGAAATAGCCATCTCTATGGTGAAATATATTAGGTCCATACTAATAACCTAAGTTCTAACAATTACTCCCTAAAATTTTTCATGGGCTTCCACTGGTTACAAGGAGAGGCCAGATGTCTAGAAATGGACTGCCTTGGTTAGATTCTCCCTCCACATGCCTCAGGGATGTTCTCTTTGCTGTTGATCACAGTAATCTAGCATACAAAAGCACAGATGAGCGTGCTCACAGCAGCATTGCTTCTTGGCATTTTATAGATTCTGTGAGATCCTAGTCCCTTTAGGAGGTACTTAGTAGTAGCAGCAGTATTAATATTGGTATAATTTGTTTTAATCTTAGTGGGGAAGCTCCTAAAATAAGAATATTATTTTGTTTGTCGTTCTGTAGGTTCACTAAGTTAGGAGCGGTCTGGGGCCTTGTTGACATGGAAGGAAATCTGAATCTCCAAACACGGGAAGTAGCAGGCTAGAAGATGTGATGGGTGGATTTAATGGGATCTCAGCTCAATGTTCATCCAGGTTTTTTCCTGCAACAGAGAGTCTGGGAATCTGTTGTCATTGTCCAGTTATCAAGTGCTACTCTTGATGTCTCTTCCTCTCAGACCTTGGAGAGGTGTGTATCCCAGACACCCCAGGTTTTGAAATGAAGTTTGTGAGCAATGGTAGTCATTCCTGCACTACTGAATATGCTAATGAATTCAGAAATGCCATGCTGGTTTACATAAGCTCTACCATAGAAACAACATCAGTAGCATGCTATTAAACCATAAAACAAAGATCATTTTTTCTGCCTAATCAAATTCTGACAAGTTCAGGAAACTGTTCCTTTCTGGTCCTGTATTCTGTCCAGGACATTTAGAGTGGGTTTCTTTTACCAGGTAATATGGTAGGAGTATCTCAGAAAATATTCCATGCAAAAGTGAGTGTATTAGTTAAGTAAATGGCATGACCAAGTGGCTTTCCTATTGTTTTCTTGCTCATAGCTTTTCTGGCTCAGTTGCCAATGCAAATGTTATTCATATTGTTTGTGCATTACCATTCCTGCACAGACCATTTGCTCTAATTTTTCAAGATTTTGTAGCAGTTAATCTAACAGTTTATACTTTGGCGGAATTCCCATTAAGATGCATGTGTCTAGTAAATGATTAAAGGATTGGGCATGCATATTGAGAAAGCTGATGACTTGCTACTTGTGGTAATGACTCTTGATGTTCTTTTATCCTCAGCCACATGGCATTAGATGCTGCCTTTACAAAACAGTCTTGTCTTTGTCAAGCAGAAGATAATCTGGAACCTCTTTTCTATCCATCTGTTCTTTGCTGAAGCCTTGTGAGGTGCCCTGATGTCCTTGTTCTGACTCTCCTTACAACTCTCTGAAATCCTCAAGCTTCTTCAGATTTCAGAGAGAAGCACATGGGGCTCCACGGTGTACATTTGTCTGCTAGGTACAACCCTTTTTTAGCTGTTCTTTCTGCTCATACCTCTGATGTTTCTATTTGCTTTTCTGCCCTATAAGAAGAGAGATACTTACAGGGTTATGAACTGCAAGAAAATTTAGTCCATTCATATACTTACTACACCTCAGATTTACAGGACATTTCTTCTGGGAATAATTAGATCCTCTTTACATTGGAGAAGCTGTTTGCAGATTGTGGTAATCAGAACCAGATCAATTAAATTAATGCTCAAAGAAAATTGCTAATGTTTCTTCTGCATTATCACTTGGAAGGCTAAAAAGAGCTTCCCACTGCTATAATACATTGCTGTGTTACTGTGGGTGAGACAAAGTGTTTTTTCCCATTGCCTGTTTTCCCGTCTAATGCCAGCACTTCTAAGAACTGATAGCAGCAGCTGCCAGAAGCAGCCATTTGTAGTACACAATATTGAGCTTTATCAAGCCTGAATAATCAGAAGCTATGCTGTGTAACCAGACTCTTGACAAAGCATCTCAACAATGATACAAAGCTCATACCAGCATTATGGCAGGTAGGAGGCCTGTCAGATGGACAGTGATACTAGGAAATGGTATGGCACTGGCCCAACTGAAAAATGAAAACTTAATGACTTGATCCTTGGGCTGCATAGCTGCATCCAAGGTTTGAACCACTGGAACAGCCTGGGTGTTAGCAGTATGGAAAATCTGACTCACAACTGTCTGAAATCCCAAAGTAAGGCTTGAAATGAAACCTGTATTTGTTTAAGAATATATATCTTGGCAGCACTAGCAGGATATTACCACAAATTACCTACTTTCAAGTTCATTTCTACAGTAACAATAAAAAGTTTTAGGTCAGAGATCACACAGAATGTTTTTCAGGAAAAGCAAATTAAATTTCTTTTTAAAATTAATACCTATTAAATATTCAGAGATATCTTCTAGAAGATGATATAAAAGCCTTTGCTAGGAAACTTTTATTACTTTTGAAAACTTGTAACAGTTTAGTGCTAGATCACACATCTGTAAGCAGCACAGGCTGTACTTGCAGTGTGGGAGACTGTGCTGTGGAAAGCAGCAGCCTGGAAAAAGAGTCAGCTGAATAAGGAGCAGTCAGTTGTGGCTGAGGGAGTTAACATGCACAGAGAAAGTACGACTGTAGGAGTACAGGTCTGCTACTCTGTAGAGAAGAAATGAGGAATGGGAGCCCAGGGTCCATTTTGTGGCCAAGAACTGCAAGGAGATGCACCGAGTCAAGGGCTCCCTGAATGGTCTGCAGTGTGATTCCAGTGAGGTACCTTTTACAGTCAGGGTCATAACACACTCACTCAATTTGGCCAACCTGAGAGAAATTTTAGGAGTAACTTGATAACAGAATTTAAGTGTTTCCATTGGAGTGAAGTCAGATCAGTTCAGAGTGAAATTATTTAACCCATTCTTCGTGGTAAGGATAAAAGATTATTTGAAGTCAAAGGTGCAGTGCAACAGTAGCTTTGGAAAATATTGAGGTGTCTATTATTGCAAGACTGTGTGAAAAAAGCCTTTTCTGGCCTTACAATATGTGATTTATTCTTTCTTTCCCACTGCCCTCACCATTTCAATTAACAGATTTTTGTTTATCTTTGTAGAGAAAAATTATTTGGTTCTTTTTTGCAAACCCAGTACCGCTGACTTGAAATGGAGTCATCATTAAGTTTAGACATTGCTATTTTCTGCCTTTCAGATACCAAGGCTTCTATCTTGTTTTCATGAAATCCTTGACTACATAAATGTATTTAGGAATAAAATCTCAGTGTGGTGTATTCCATGCTGAATAAGCATGTTTGTACATGGGGTGACTTATGAATAATAAACTCTATTTGCAGATACATCTGGAGAATGCTTCACTCCAGTTTAATATTATGAAGTTATCTCTAAATATCGACATATTTTAGGCACATATTCATATGCTCTGAAGGATTCTTCTTTCAATGAAGAATACCCATAATTTGTAAGTATAGTGCAGCCCATCTCTGATTCTCTCTGGCATTTTCAGTCTGTGCCAGGTTCCACAGTGCCAGTGAGAATATTAGGGTCAAACCGGAACAAAACCACACGGGTCTGGTTCTGACCTGTCACTTGAGACAGTGCCCAGCTGTACTTTTGTAAAGTTGTGAGAAGTGGCTGAGCATTGAGCTACAGCAGAGCTTTGATTTATAGAAATCCAAAGATAAATCAGAAGGCAAGAAATTAATTCTAATGCTTTTCTTTTAGCCATATGACTGTACAGTGTTGTTCATGAGCAGTTTGGTCCAAAACATCTTTGGGTTGTCATCACAAACTTTTAAAGGAAATGTTTTTCTTCACTTGGTTTGGTTTTTATATGCTAGTACATTTTAAATCTTTCAAACTAATTGTATTTGCAACCAGGAACATTAGAATTCGCTCTTAATATAAGCAGAACATAATGAAATGATGAATTTAAGAAAAATTTCAAGATTTCAAAAACTTCAGTGATAATCCTAAGTGTCATCAATACTGAAATAAGGTCAAGTCAAGGCTCTTCTCTTAATTTTCCAGAGAATCAGTACCTCCTGTTCTGTTTGTCTTATGAAGTACTGTGCCATCCATCTACCTCAGCATCTTACTGTTACCTGCTTAATTTCTTAAAGATGAACAGGGAAGGTGTTTTGGTTACGATGGCATTACACAAACAAATTATCAGGAGCTTGAGATGTTCACAAAAACAAGATTTCCCTACAAGGTTTTGTATGAAAAGCTAATACATGTCAGAGCAGAATGCCTTCCTCATTAATCTGCCTTCTCTTCAGCTTAATAATACTTAGTAGTTGCATAATGCTTTGCATCCCTCAAGCACTATACCTAAATTGAAGATCCTGTTTAATAGTTAGACATGTATACTTGCTGAGGGAGTGCTGTAGAAATGATAAGTGCACGTTTGTAAGTTTAGAAATTTTTTTAAAAACTGAAGAGGGGAAAAAAGGGGGGGGGGGGAAAGAAGAAAAAGAAAAACTAGAGTCTTAAAATAGTGCTCGCAATAATTTTTCCTCTTTTACAGTTCTTAAATATCATGCTGAAAAATGCCTTGGCACCTCTGAGGAAAAGTAGATCATCAGTATGTGGTAATTTTGCCTGAATATTGAATCTGAAAAAGGAACAAGACAATAGTTTTTATGTAGTCATTTCTCTTATACTTATCAGGGTCATTTGGTGACTTTTGCTAAGTCTATATTATTAAGTAATGTGGACAAGTAAGATCTATGGAAGTAACAGGTGATGTTTAGGGCCTGACATCTGTGATATGCACATTTCAGCGGGTTTATATTAGGACTAAACTGGTCCCATGACCTGAGTGTCTTTTGCAGCTGGAGTGCATTAAGTACACTCCCAGGAGCACATCTTCCAGTTTAGTTTCATCCGGAAGGAATCCAGGTCATGCACTCCGAGACCATTTTGTGGTGCAAATCAAAGCACAACAAAAAGAGACAAAAGGCAATTTGTTTCAAAATCTCAATCTTCCTTTAAACTGAAACACCAGCATAGGCACCCCTTTGGGACTTGGGTGGAACGTACTGTTTCTAACTCAACAGAAGATCCTGTACTGGCACACGCTGAGGAGCTCATATATCATTTTGAAGCCCTGAATGACTTGTTTTTAGCGGTAAGGAATATTCTTATTTCATTGTGGTTTGCAGCAGCTAGAAATAGAGGTGGGAGAGCTGGAATGCAAGACATTGATTTAATAATGTACCTAAGGATGTACAATTCCTAGAGCTTAGATTATTTAGTTTTTTGCTGAATCTGAGCCCAGGAAAGTTTAGACTTTTAAAGGCTGGTGCATCTACAATAATGCTTTTCTGTGGTAGTCCTCACCTATCTATCCCTACAGTGAATTTGGCCATATGCTGAGATATGGATACCAACAGGGAGCCTGCTAGGCCAGTGTGCTGCCTGCAGCAGTGTTAAGCTTTCCCCAGAGTAAGGCAGAGGCACTCCCTGCAGTAGATGGCTGTGTAACTGTCTGCCAGCCCTAATTTAAGTGAGAGAGATCAGATTTGCAACTAATGCCTGACTAACACGTATTCCAGGGTGCTAACAATAGCAGTTCTACCTTTGGGTGCAAGCCAGGTTTGAATGGTGTGTTAAAGGCCCTCCCTAGAGAGAGTGACCAGGGGCCAGTAGACTCTGTAAACATAAATTTAGACAAGAGTTATCATTCGGTGACTGGCACATCACAGGACTGTCCAAACATAGCCAGAAATATGCACGTGGCTGACAGCTATCTAAAAGAGTATATAATTACTGACAATAAATATAGAGAATCACCAAAAAGAGTAATTTAATGTTATTGTATGATAAAGTTGTCTTGAGTTATATGAGACTGGAAATCTCACAAACTGCTCCTAAGGAAGAAGCATTTTTCTCATTGTTTTCTTAAAAGGTGGGAAATAGCCTGAGGCAGGGGGCTTCTGTCCTTCCCAATTTTTTTTTTATTTGGTTACAGTTTACAAGCCTGCAACTTTGCATGGCTTCATCCATGCAAATATTCAATCCTTTTTTCAGTCATGCTCAGCTCCTGGCTGTGTTACTGCCTCACGAGAAGGTGTTCTAGAGCCTAAGCAGGAAAAACACACTTCCTTTTTCTGGTTTTACACCTTCTGCCTTTCCGCAGGTGTCCCCCTGTTACAGTGAAGTAATGGAGAAAGTACAAAGCAGTGTTCAATTTACCACCTGAATGCTCCTCATTAGTTTGCATGTCTCTATTTTGCACCTTCTTATTTATCTTCTCTTTATCTTCCAGTAGAAAAGTCACATTTATTTTTTCATTTTTCTTGGTTCCTGAAAACCATTTTCTCTGGAACTGCCTTTTTGCTGTTGTATTGTTTTTGCTGCAAGAAAACCAGAACTCAACACACAACTTCAGATAAGGGACTTGCCTCCACAAATTCTACCATCCTTACCGGCCACCATCATATAACCCCACAGAGGGTCCTAATCTTTGCACAGATCTCCTGGCTCAAGAAACCTTCATGGGCCTCTCAGGCTTCTCTTGTCAGTGTTATTAGTGACCTTAATGTCTTCTTCTCTTCACACAGCCTAAACCCTGTATTTGTCTTACTCCATCATACTCGCTTGATCTTCTCCCTTGTTTCTTTGTGGCTTTATTGACCTCCTTGGCACTCTCTGACCATTTGCCATACATTTTGTCAGAGAGCATGAACTGCCAGGGATTTTAGCCCTGTCTCTCCCTATCACATATATAACCTGTTACCTTTATCAGCTGCTGGTTGTAGAATCACTCCAGTGGTTTTAGTCCCAGTTTGCATATCCAGTATTTATTCTTCCTCCCTCTAACCAATTTGCTCTCCTGTAACTCCTAAAAGTAGTTTCTTTTCTGCCCAAGTTCTCTTCACACTTGAATATCCTCCCACTTTCTTCCTTTTTCCCCATCTTGCTTTTGCTTTCTATACGCTCAAAACCTGCTTCTCCTTCTGAAGAGCTCCAGTGCCTGAAAGACATTCACAGAAAGGACAAAATACCTCTCAAACTCAGTGCCAGTTTCTTTCTGGTACTGCATGTTATTCATCTGATCTCTGGTCATAACACTGACATCCCTTTGCCCTATACTGGTGAGAGGATTGAGCAGTTTTGCTGGGTGAGGAAGTGATATATGGCTTAGACAGTATCAGGAGCTGAAACAGATAAAAGAATGTATCTTTTAGTGTTGTGAAAAACAATTTTTAAAAGTTCTTTTTGGTTAAATTTTCATTGGGATGTAAGCTCTCGCCCCATAGAATAGCTTTACTGCTACTCAAAGAAAACACCACCATGATCCTTTAACATGGATCAGATCGTGTATTATTTCTCCCAGCTTTAACCATAGTGCAGGTTGAACTGTTTTTCAAAAAAAGAAAAGGTCAAGATCCATTATAAATAATGAAAAAAGGACTTACAGTGAAAGATAGAGGATAGAGGAAAATGTAAAGCACAGCCGCAGTATGAAAGCCGTAATTTAGAGCTTGAACTGGAAAAAAAATTATAAACCCAAATAAAATACCTTTACATTCTCAGAGAAACATTTATTGAATGCAATTACTCAAATTCAATGAAATTATTCACTTAGTCTCCATGAAGTACTTTAACATCACTTGAATTAAACTGAAAGATTTAAAAACTGCCTTTTGATACTTGTTTGTTAAAATCAATAAGATCCTGAGGCAAGTTTATGTTCTGAAGGAGCTGACTCTTCCAGTGGAAAAATATTGCATTAAAACCAGAATAAAATGACAACCACCTCATCTAGTCTTCATTTTTTCTCGTGATAAAATCTGGCAATAAACCCAACTCCTTGTTCCAAATTTTGCACTACTGTCCAAGTTGATAATAAGCCTTTGTGCAAGGATAGACTGTTTAAAAAGCTTCAGTTTTTACACAGTGATCAATGTAGATAGTTCTCCTGTGGTTTTACCATTAATATATTTGAGGAACAGAAAACTTTATGTATGCAGAAATGGGTTGTGAGAAGCAACAGTCTGTCTTCAGTGCACTCCTGTTCCTCAGAGACAGTGTAACATAAAAGGTTGATGTTTTTTAGGTGAAAGAATGAATAATAAAATTCTGTGTTGTAAGAAGCAGCTTGTCTTCTCAGAATTGCTTGGCACATTCCATATGCATTGCTCCTGTGATGTTTTATATTCAGGACTCACATTGCTCTGTACAGAGTGGTTCAGTAAATATCCATTGGATGTTTTTATGTAGAAGGTTGGAAAGGAGGCTGCTCAAGTTGAATATTGATATCAATTTCACATTATTTCAGATACCTATACTTTAGAGGTTTGTATGTGAGATAATCCTCCTAGGACACCTTTATAATGAATGCTTGGACTATTTTAGTAGTCTGTCATAGAAATGCCTATTTCTTTCTTTAGCACTTTGAATGTTCAGTGACTGCAAGCTCAGATAAAGACATTCAGACGTAGTCAGATAAGTGTTCCCTTGCTACTCTTCATCTTTAGATGCTCTAGTGTCCCATAATTTCATATACAAACTTGAAAATTTTATTGGAGGGGTCTAGCCTCCAAACCAGATGTGCCATTTGTCATTTTTGAAAACCTGCCTAAGTACAAACCTTTTGGAGAAAAAATGCAATTTACACACAGTGAGACTTGCTATAGCTTCACAATTAAGTCTTCTGAAAAGTCCTGTCTGTGTTCAGTCCTATATCGAGTGTTATTCGGGACTCCTATTATTTTTCTTCACTTTTTGTTATCATTCCAGTCCTTCTTGAGTCCCTATGCCAAGAGTCCCCTGAAGCACTCCAAATCAATCCCTGGCAAAAAAAAAAAAAAAAAAAAAAAAAAAAAAAAAAGGAGAAGTTATTTCATTGAAATTAGAAGATAATGAGGTGTGATTAGGAAGAGCATACCAGTGCAAGCAGCCTGTAGTTTGGCTGAGGAATGAAGAAAGGAAATTCTGGACTGGCAAAATCAAGTCATTGAGTGGAATCTGGTGGGATGGCAAAAGAAGCTTTCCAAGGAACCATCACATTAAATTAGGAAAATTAGAGTCAGTGAAGCAGGATGAGTTATCAGGGTGAGAAGTCTGAAAATGGGAGAGGGATGGAAAGGGGGCATCAATTCTGGTTCCTTCAGGACGAGGATGAAAGGCAGAGACAGGCCTGGGGCAAAGCAGAGAGGGACCAAGCTGCAGGCTGGTCACTTCCTGGCAGGGAGAGAAGCAATCCCCAGGAACAGCACCAGACTCCTCGACCTTCTCTGTTGTTATCAAGTATCTGTGAAGTTCCTTGGCAAGGAGTGTGCCTTGGTCTCCTCCAGCTGGCAGCTGGGGTCATGGCCCGTTGCTGCCCTCAGTTATCCCAGGTCCTCAGGTGGGCAAGGCTGCAGCATCAGCACTGCAGTCCTGCTGGCCCCCGGCAGCACAGGTGGCACACACCTACTGCATTCTTTTGCTTCCCACTATAAGGTTTTCCAAGGACAGATGGTTTTTCTTTCCCCCTTCCTTTTGAGAAATGAAGATCAATTGCATAGAAATAAGAACATGACATCATTAGCTTGTATCAGTAAACATATGGCCTTTAAACTTAGGATCACAGTCTAGTTCTCCTATTTTACTAATTCTGTCGTGTATATATGCTATTATTATTATCTGGATTATTGCAGTCTAATACATTATTTCTTTAAAGCACAGGATTAACATCTAATGTCTCCAGTAATTTTTTACTGGCAAAAAAAAAGTCACAAAAAGTTGAGTAAAGATGATGATGTTTGTCCCACAGAGATGTATGGAGATCTATCTTTTCCCTTGGATCTTCTATAACATCTTGGAAATATTATTTCTTTATTTTTTTCATAATCTTAAGAAGTCACCTTCTTGAAGATGGAGATCTGTAAATAGGGAGAGAACCACAAAAGGTGCTACATCTGACAGGCTTGTACCTTGCACTGAGATTGTTGTGCAAGCAAGGTGCTGCTGAGTTTGTCAAAGCACTTAGTGCCTGACAGCTGGGCTGCAGTCTCGGCCACCTCTCTGTATAAAGGTGCACTCCTTGGAGAACTCGGGCCTGTGTGGACCTCTGAAGGCACAGTGGGCTGCACCTCTGCACCCCTTCCTGCTAGCACGGAACAAGAGGTTTTATGGAACTGCTATGGTTACATTTGCCATGCTTTTCTGCTGGAATAAGGTTAAGGCTTTGTTTCTTTTTTTCTTTTTCCTGTAAACTCTTTGTTCAGGTGGGAATAAACAACCAAACAACCCAAGATGCAAAAAAAGACTGGAACAATGAAGAAGCCCTTCAGGTGACCAGAGTCTGACAAAAGCAGCAGACTGATGAAAGGCTAGAGGACTCTGCTTTGTATTCTGCCCTCATCCCGAGTATCCTAAGGAGACTGGCTGTGAAGGATCCTGGGAAGATGCACCCTGTTTGTGAATGAAGAGCAGCTCTTTCCATTTACAGCCGCTTCGGTTCGCTTCCCTACATAAGCACAAAAATAACCATTTTGGAGCTTTGGTGAAGGGAGGGGGAGCAAAAAAAAAGCTCCAAGAATTAACTCAGGGAAAGAAAGCCAGGTGCCGTCTTTGCATTATATCCAAATGAGATGCAGCTGTTTAAATGTAAATGTTAAACAAGAGAGAAGAATGCCTTAATTAGCTCTCAAAAGGAGACAGGAAAGCTGTAAGAATGCACCTGACACTAAGCAGTATGAGATAAACTCATTCCAGCTGTCACTGAACTGACTGTTTGAAGGGAGAGCAACGCTATTTTGTGCAAACAATGTAAAATGCTTAGGGAACTGCAATTAGCATCAACATGCATAGTGTAAGTGAATGCAGCCTGCTGGTGTTTACTTGGCTTTGAATTGCTAGGGTTTGGAGTAAAAAAAATAAAATTAGTTATGCATTACACACTGGAGATTTTATTCCAGGCTTTTATGCATTACTGAGAAAAAGGCACAGGAGAGTGAAAAGAAGGGAAGCCATCAATCTGACTTTAAAAGAAGATATGATACTCAAAGGTCATTCTGAGTTTTCTCCTTCCAACTTGAGCAATAAAACGTTCAGATTGAATCTATGAGAGAAATTTTCATACAAGCTGTCCATCACATAAATAAAGCTGAAATGTCCCATGCAGCATGTCAATGTTACGTATCTTCCCAGGTGGAAAAAGTAAAGATCTGATTTTTTTTTTTTTTTTTAAGACGTTCACAGATAGCAGAATCAAGGCTATTTAGTATAACCAAGATGTCTAGTTTATGTCTTTATATGTAAAGTAATACATATAAATTACCAGTATATATAAGTAATTGATCGTATATCAGTGCATACAAGATACTGAAATGTACAGAAATACAGCTCTATCAAATATATCCTTGTATAGGACATAGTCTCCTCTCAATAACCTTAACTGTAAGCCAATTTTTTGTGTGTTTTCTATACTCATGGAAGTTCACCTCAATATTCAAGGTTTTCTTATCTACTCTCTCACCAGACTTGCCTTATTAAAGCAATGGGATGAAGCCGTGCATAAAATGCCTTCATTAATTTTTGTCAAATCTTCTGTAAATAAATACCACTTATAGAAAAGTAAAACCCTAGAGGGACTGAGTCTACAAATTAGAGATCTACCTAGAGACTAAAATAAAAATACAAATCTAAAGACATTTGAAAGGAGTAAAAAGCAAACATGTAAATGGCGTTTTTGAAGTATGCTTGAAATAATCATATAGCCTATTTCGATTCAAAGCAAAGGTTTTGACCCATTAGGCAAGACTGAAGCCAAATATTTTGAAGTTGCAGAAGCGGAATCATCTGTGGAACTTCAAGGTGCATGAGTCCATGAGACATGACGAAATGTGCCTGTGGGTCCTGTAGGGACTGGCACGTGAAGTGCATTAGCTACTGTTCATCATATTTGAGAAGTTGTGGCAATGAAGTTCCCACAAACTGGAAATATGGAATAATCCCTATTTTTAAAAAGGGAAAATGTCATGGAGCACATACTTCTGGAAACTATTCAAAGGCACTTGGAAAATAAGGAAGTGATTGGTGACAGCCAACATGACTTTACTAAGGGAAAATAATGCCTGAAAAATTTTATGTTCTGTGATGGGGCTACAGCACTGGTGGAAGAGGGAAGAGCTGGAGATGGTCTTTTTACAAGGGCATGTAGTAAAAGGAAATTTGTGAAGGGCTTTAAAGTGAAAAAGCGTAGGTTTAAATTATATATTATTGAAAAATTCTCTACTGGGAGGGTGGTGAAGCACTTGCACAGGCTGCCCAGAGAAGCTGTAGATGTCCCGTTCCTGGATGTGTTCAAGAACAGGTTGGCAGGCCTTTAAACAAACTGGTCTAGTGTGTGGCATCCCTGCCCATGGCAGGGGAGTTGGAAAGAGATGATCTTTAAGGTCCCTTCCAACCCAAACCATTCTATGATTCTATAATGTGATAAACCTTCTGAGACATCAGCATTGGAAGAATTAGCCCATTTTCGCATGCTTAGGATACAGGGATATGATGCAGGGTGGATCTGTGCTAGCAATCAGAGGTGCTTCTGGGAGGAGTTGATGTGGTGGGCCCAGGGCAACACTGGTCAGAAATAATGACTAAATTATACACATCTCCTGGCCTGTCATACCAGCTGTGTGTTTTATCCTAACTGCTCAGAAGACATGCTGTAATAGCTTGCAGCAAGTTTTACAGTCATGGCATTTTTTTCCTTCGAAATTTGACAATGTCTCTCATATATACTGAGATAACAAATCCAGAATACAAAAAGTTATACCAGCTATTGTTCTTTATCAGATGTGTGCATGGGATGCGATGATGAGACCAGGAATTTTTATTGTGGCACCACAATTCGGTGCCACATCTACAGGAAACATCCATTTGTGAACCCAGCAGGAGTAGCCACACTGTGATCCCAAATACAGTATGCAGTGACATTAATGCTGTGGTTACCGCTTGGTTTGCAGACTTCCCAGACTGATCAGTATTGCAAAGCATCTCTTCTGCTGTGGAACAGGGTGACTCACTTGAGGAGAATGAGCAATAACATTTATGAGACCCAGTTACTCAAATATTTGCATTTAAAATGGATCCTCAGCTAGTAAACTCTTGATTTTGCATAGTATGTAAAAAAAGCTTTATATGAACTATACATAATATTAACAGATCCCCACATGAGGGAGCAATTGATAAGAGATAGGTAACATCAATAGGCATACACTACTCATATTCTCACAAAAGAAATCATACACAGAAAACTGGGGGATTTGAACATATATGATGTCACTTGACTGGCATGGAAAAAATGAGGATGCTGAGGGAAGGCAACCTTTAACCCTATCCCAAATTATATTATGTTAGTAGTATGCAAAATACTTGCAAATAATAGAGAGAGGAAAACACTATATCTAACACTGTAAACTTTCCCTTAAAGGCAGAATGTGTGAGGGAATTTGGGAGCTGGTGTTTTGGGTCATATAGTATGGGCATAAGTAGGAATTGAAATGAGGTCTCTTAGCTTCCTGCTAATATATCATACCCTGCTGCCTTGGATGGCATGGGCTTCAACACAGATATTTCAGTGCGGTAAAAATGGGTTTGAACCGGAGCAAAAGGCACCATTAACAAGAAACGACTGAGGGCAGCAAAAAATACTTAGGTGAAACAGCCAATGAGATCTTTGCAAACCAGTCACAATGAAAGATGTCATATTGTCTATTTAGGCTGAGAGAACCAGAAAATCCAACATTTTCCTAATGATGCATCAGAAAGTGAGAAGCTTCCTTCTTTCCTAAATAAGCCCTAAGAAAATTTGTTTCTGTTTGAGAACAGCAGCAATAACTTTGGTTTGTCTGAAAAGTATGTTATTCTTTTCCTTGTTACCACAAATGAGTCACATTGCAATGACTGCAGTGTCTTTCTGTATGTTCTATCTCCAGGAACTGAGAGATCTATGCTTACCTATTTTAGTCATTACAAATGGCACCGTAGTCCCTCATTAGCTGTTTGTAATGCCACCTTCAAAAGGAAAACATTCACATTGCTTTCTAGGAACAACGTCAAGTTTGCCAACTGCTCATGCTGGTCAGCCACAGGAATACCCTCCAAAGGTCTGTTCCCATGCTCAGCTGTCACGTTCACCCTGAGTGTCCCTGGCCTGGCTTTCTGATAAGGAGGTCCCAGACAGATGCTCATGGATTTTGCAGTCCTCCTGACCAGGAAATAATGCCAAATTACATTTTGTGGCTCCTCAGAAGCTGTTTTGTATCACTCATACACTGTTTCCCAGCAGCCAGGAAAGATGCCAGCTGTGACGCTGAAGACCTGACCACTCTGGATGGACGACATAGTGGGTGTGGCCTGCCCATCCATCACTGTAAAAATGATGCACTGATTTGCACTGTGATGAGCCTATAAGATTGTAATCATACTGTTAAAAAATGTCCAAATGCCCCTTATGGCCAGCCAGTCCTATTTGGACACTGATTTTCTGGACACCCTGTACAGGGAGGCTGCATTTATGACAATAACTCTATGTGACCTCATTGTACCAGGAGGACAAGCCACATGCTGTCAGGACACTACTTGTTGATAAAGATTGTTCAGACAGAAATACAGATGGCCTAGGCCAGGCCACAGACTGCTGTTTGAGGAGACTGAAGTGGTTCCTTTGCCCTGAAGCTGATGGGAGATTGCTGCTACCCAAATGACCTCTTCCAGTTGAGGCTCAGCTGTCAGACCTCAGTCTTTGCCATAGACAAGGTACACAGGACAGCAGGTTCCCATATACCTGTGCCAGAGTATGGTTTGCTCTGTCCCCTGCCGGCCTCTCAGAGCTGTAGATGGGTGCTAAGAGTGTGCTGGCCAGGAAGGAGATGTCTGGGTAGACACACAGACCTGCCATTTCCTTGGCAGACCTTTAGCTTCTCTCCAGAGGAAGAACATTCTGACCTGAAAGTGTGCCAGAGATGATAAAGAAAATGTGGGTGATCATGTTTGTGCCCTGAGTGGACTGCCCTTCCAGGGATGGAGTGACACTCCAGATGGGAGAATCTCCAGTCTGTTTAAAGGGAGTTGAAGAAGGTGACAAAGCAAAGTGACTGTGATCAAAAAGAAGAGCTGGTTCCTGCAACAGCAGCCAGGAATACTCAGTGAGCTGGCCAAAGAACCCAAATTATCACCTAGCTAAGAAGGGACTACAGCTTTGTACTATTGTCCACAAATGGAGTTGCAGGGAAAAGAGGGGTTGGAAGGCAGGATGGAAGATAAAACAGTGATAGGGATGGGTAAAGGCAGAGAAGGAGCATCCAGTGTTAATACCATTAATAATATCTAAGGGTGTAGCGTAGCTAATTTTCAAAAGTGACACTATTCACTCTCTTCTGCATTTTGAATGATAGACTTGCTCTAGAAAGAGGGTTTTCTGCTGTCACAGACTAAGGACAGAGTGGCATTTCTGCTGTGCTTTAAGGTTTCAAAGTTTTGAGCAACCTGGACCATTCCAGTGTGGGTGTTATAATGCCATGTTTGACAGGATGCCAAAAGATGCCCTTTGTCTGTAGGGAGGTCTGGAACAAAGACAGTGATATTTACCAGAGAGACTGTGGCATATACAGGTCCTGCGCAGAAGAAAGGTAGCACGGAAAATCTTGCAGAAGAGCTGACAGCCCCAAGGATATTTCATTTGGAGTGCATGTGTGAAGCAGAAATTAAGAGCATCACCCAGGGTTGGGGGAAGCTCTTGAGAGTGATATACAGAGTAGTGTAGACGTAGCAACTGATAAAAGCAAGCTCTCATCTAAAATATTCAATGGGGTCATATCCCAAATTACTACAGCTTTCTACAACATGATGTCTCCACCATTAGGCTGGAGCCTGGCATCTGGGTTTATAAATCAGTTTTTCTCAGCTGCTGTATAATGCACGTAGTGGTGATTACTTCTGGCTCCATGGAGTAGATTTGCTGTTATTAAGTAACATTGGACAGACTAATTGTTATTGTTTACTTCCTTCTTTGATGAACTTGAGCCCTTTGATGGCTGATGAATGACACAGGGGATTATCACAAATGTAACACGAAATGAAAACCATTATATTCACAATTTCTAATATTTTAAAGAAAAAACACTGATCAGTAACCACAAGATAGTTCCTACTCACTCCCTGTCTCCAAGAAAAAGTGATGGTTATTCTAAAGACAGGCCCCAAACATGCCTCCATTCTTTGCTCCGGTGAAGCAAGTAATTGTGCTTCCAACATTTTGTATGCCATACTGGAAGGCAAGAAGGGGCCAAAACTAGTCACATTTCATGAAGAATGAAGGAATTCTTATCCCTTGGTGGTCACAGAGCAAGTATCATTGGCCTCTTTCTCTAAAGAAGGTCTCCCAACAACATGATGACTTAATACAAAGGGGAGACTCAGAGATGCCCTTGAGGCGATTGTTGCTGTTGCCTCTGGATAAAAACATTTACAAATGTTACCTAGGGAGATGGATAACAGGATGCAGCTGAGAGTATTCTTCCATGCCATAGAGATATCGTGGGCTTTTGGCTTTCCTAACTGAACTGCTCTTAAGTAGTAAAAATTCTACTTTTGTCATGTTTATGCATGAATTCCGGGGGTAATGAGGATGTTTGCATTGTGGAGAAGACTTTGTCTTAGTGTGGTGTACATGGCAGGTAATACGGGAATAGGCTCTGAAGGTCATATAACTGTGTTATTGACAAGGTTTTGTACAAATGTAATGAAAATTGCAAACTAGCTTGGGGATTGATAGTATTACTTTTTTTAACATCTTCACAATATCTGAAGTG